>JAZKJV010005890.1:0-164677 GCA_037367405.1 Ottelia alismoides | reverse complement strand
TTATTTTGAAATGAAATATAGGGAAATTTAGATCACTATATATCATCATGTTGTCATTCAAATTTTAACTAACTTTGATATTTCTATCCCTTCATCAAGACTCATAAACTTCAAAGGTCTTAGAATTGCTAAAATCGACCCTTTCTGATGGACATGATAGAAATATTTATTTTCCATGAAATTTGAAACACATATTTCACTTAATATTCTAAGTAAATCTTTCATGGATTCATTTTCAAAAAAATAAAGGGGAAAAGGGTTTGGTATAGGTAAGTTACCTACATTATTATGTAGATCCCCAATCTCATATATATATATATATATATATTCCACCATGTATATTCATCTATATATCCCTCCTACATGTCATTAAAATTTTGTGAGAAACAGAGACTCCTAAGCCCTCCATCTAGAGTTTAGGTTGATTACAACAAATTTCATACTGTTAAAATTACTTGTTCTAGATAGAGGGCGTAAGAGTCTCTATTTCTCACGAAATTTGAATGACATGCAGGAGTGATATATAGATGAATATACGTGGTGGAATTTTTGAAAAAAATAAAAAAGAATGGGAGGAAACTGCGCCGTGTAATAGCCAACTTGGCTGTTACACAGAACAACCTCCCTTTTCTCATATATGTATGCGTGTATATATATGGGAGCTGGGAGCCTACACCCAGGGGTATAGGTAACTATCTACACCCAGCCTTATTTTTTCATTATTTTTGTGTTTTTTTGAATGAAATCTTAGGGGGGGGGGAGGGTTTCTTAATATATTGAGAAGAATATATATATCTCAAGTTTCATACAAAACAAACATTCCTAATACGTTCATCTAAAAGGGGTCAATTTCAGCAATTTTGAGACCATTAAAATTTGATAGTCTTGATGAAGATGATAAGAGTCTTGAATTAAGTTGAATTCTGAGTGATATCATGGTGATATATAGCGACCTAATTCCCCAAATGTTTCATTTAGAAAAATCACAAGTCTACGAAAAAATGAATCGGGTGTAGGTAACTTGGTGTAGGCTCTCTTCTCTCTCTCTCTCTATGTGTGTGTGTGTGTGTGGAAAAATGGTGCTGGCTCCTAGGGGTAGCCAACATGGCTGCTCCACCTTAATTTCCGCATTTTTTTGAAAAATATCATCATGTATATTCATCCCCTATATCTCGCCTACATGCCATTCGAATTTCGTCAGAAACCGAGACTCCTACGCCCTCCATCTATAATAGGTAATTTTAACGGTCTTAGAACTGTTGTAATCGTACCCGTTCTAGATGGAGGGCATAAGCATCTCTATTTTTGACAAAATTCAAATGACGTGTAGGAGAGATATAGGGATGAATATAAATGGTGATATTTTAAAAAAAATAAAAAAATTGACAAAAAATAGGACGGGGACAACCATGTTGGTTGCCCCCAGGGACAACCCCATTGACCCCTATATATATCGGGTAAAATGGATCTGCCCCCAGGGGGTAGCTAACTTAGCTCGCCTCGCCCCATTTTCCCAATATTTTTTTTGAAAATAAAACCATGTAAATTCATTATTATATCCTTATATAATGTCATTCAAGTTTCGTGAAAATAGAGATTAATACAACCTCCATCCTGACATGGTTGATTTAAAAAATCCTGCATCTGTTAAAAAATGAATGTCTGGATGGAGGCCGTAGGCGTCTCTATTTTTCACGAAACTTGAATGACATAATATAGGGATATAGTAATGAATTTTCACAATTTATTTTTCAAAAAAATAAAATATGGGAAAATAGAGCAGGGGAGCTAAGTTAGCTACCCTTGGGGGCAACCCCCATTCCCCCCCACACACGCACGCACGCACGTGCACACACACACACACACACACACACACACACACACACACACACAGATATATATATATATATATAGAGAGAGAGAGAGAGAGGAAAGGGATCCTACTCCATGGAGCAGGTAACTTATCTACTTCATTCTCATTTTTCTATTTTTTTTGAAAATGTTTCTGTGGATTTTCATAACTATATTCCTCTAATATGTCATTCAAATTTCGTCAGAAACATAGACTCCTATACCCTCCATCCAGAACAGGTAATTTTAACAGTCTTAGATTTGTGGTAATCAGCTTTTCTGGATAGAGGGCATATGAGTCTCTGTTTCTTACGAAATTTAAATGACATTTTAGAGGGATATAGTTGTGAAAATCCATAGAATCATTTTTAAAAAAAAGAAGTGTCAAAAAAGGAGAATGGCATAGGTAAGTTACCTACCCCATGGAGTAGGATCTCTTTCTTCTCACACAAAGAAACACACACACACACACACATGGTTTAATGTGGTTTCCTGGCTGCCCCCGCTCCTCTTTGGTGTTTTATTTTTTGAATAATATAACTAAATATATTCATCCATATATCCATCCTATATGTCATTCGAATTTCGTTAGAAATAGAGACTCCTATACCCTCCATATAAAACATGCTGATTACAACAATGTTTAGACCGTTAAAATAACATGTTCTAGATGGAGGGTATAGAAGTCCATATTTCTGACAAAATTCAAATAGCATATTGGAGGGACATGTAGATGAATATACATAGTTTTATTTTGCAAAAAAAAGTAAAAAAAAATTACGGAAAAATGGGACAGAGGCAATCCCATTTTCACACACACACACACACACACACGCACACACACACACACACACACACACACACACTCACTCACTCCTATTTTCACACACACACACACACATACACACACGCATATGCACACGCACACACGCACACACACACATACACAACGGATTGGGGAGCCTACACACTTGTGTAGGTAGCTTTTCTATACCTGTCCCTTTTTCCTCATTTTTATTTGTTTGTTTTGAAATGGATCATGAGGAGATTTAATTAGAATATTAAGTGGAGTATAAGTTAAAATTTTTGTGTAAAACTAATATTTCTAACATGTCCATTGGAATGGGTCAATTTTAACAAATCTGAGACCGTTAAAATTTGATTGTCTTGATGTATAAGTTAGAAGTCTCAAAATATGTTGAAATTTGAATGATGCCGGGTGATAATCATATTGTGATCTAAATCCCCTAAGGATCCAATTCAAAAACTTCAAAAAATAGAGGGGAAAAATGGCGAGAGTAGAAAGCTACCTATATATGGGTGTAGGATCTTTTCTCCATATATATATACTTGTTACATTGTTTCCATTGCCACTAATGCATCTTAGCTTCATTTCATGCATTAATTGAAATCTAATTTGCTTTATATATTTAAAATTTAATTAGGTGATTTATTAATAGATTTAACATTATTACTATCCCGATTAATTGCTAAATGTATATTAAGTAATGTAGGCATATATTGAAATAGTTGCATATCTTAATATGGTGAATTTGGAGCATACATTGATCTAATTTAGGACTAATTTAGTTATTGATTCAAGATTACGTAAAAAGTATTAATTCATGATTCCTTTATGTAATTGTTATATTTAGTGATTCTATGTAAATGTGTAAATTGCATTATCATTCATTTTGTAGCACCCCTTTATATCTTGCATTATAAAAAATCAAGAACAACATATGTGCATTCTCATTAACCCTGATTATATTAGAATCCTAAACTGAGATATCTAAACATAGTTTAGATAGCTTAATAAGATCATGCCCTTGTGTTCGACCTTGTACTTATGCAGCTGTGAAAACTAAGCCATGTCCTCTTAACCGAGACATTTTAAACGTGGTTCTATTGATCCATTGATCACTCATGCTACAACACGACAAAATTAGAGTAATGATTTTGTGATTCATTAGATGGTGCTATTGTTGAGGATACAGCTTTGTTAGGCTATTTATATAGCTTTATGTATCCTTAATTAGTGATTTTAGTGTAATTTAGGTTTGTGTTATAACTTTGTTACTTTGTTGATTTGTAGCTTTTAATGTGTTGCACCTTTATTTGTTATATTAGTTGTCATCTCTATTAGATCAAGCAAGTATAACCACTTTTTGTTGTTGTAGGACTCAGGGGGCTGAGGACAACCGAGTCTAAGTAGAGATGATGAGCTTAGAGCATCTCGTTGAGAGTCAACTTCAGTTGATTAAGTAGAGACACAACTAACTAATTTAATTTAATTTCATTTCGTTATCTTATTAGTATATGTAATATTATTCGCTCATATTTTCAGTGTTTCTCATTTGAGTTCTCGCATTTGTATAAGAGATGCTTGAACTGCTTATTAATTGTGTTGTGTCGAGACCTGTTTCACTCTTTTGATTTAAGAGTAGGGCTCGACTTAAGTCGCCAAAAGTAAGGACAAGAACATGACCCTTAGAGCTACATAGGTCATATTTTTCGTGCTCGGGTGACTTGGGCCACACCATCAAATTGGTTCATTAAAAAGACACACCTTAGCATGGTTGGATTAGCTCAAATCAACTCAATTATTCATCGTTAATAGAACTCTTGCTTAGGTATATTTTTTATCGCTTACATCTCATATATTTAGAGTTATATTTTTGATTGAGCATTACACATGGAGAGTGCTGGGAGTCACTGTAACTTTCTCTAAAATGAGCATGCACCATTGATTCACGCTTGCATTCTATTTCCTCAAGTCCCCCCGCCTACTCCTCCTGAATTTTTATAACTTAATATTAAAAGAAATCGGGACTAACGATTAGGTATATATTCGTTGTTTTCCCATTTAACCTTAAATGGTAACCAAATATAAAAATAGATTGTCAATGCAAGTCGATATAAAAAAACTAGGAATAAAATCATCCTTGTCTTACAAGAGAGTAATCCCCGATTGCTTGCATTTAATCCCCCATTGCTTGCATTTACATACCTACAGACAAAGTGGGTGAGGATACATCCATTAGGATAGAGCCGAAATTCATGTACATGCACCCTAAGTTTCCATTTCTAAACTTCGTAAATTTGGAGCTAAAAGCGCTCACCTCTAACTATAGTTGACTTTTTCGTTGTGTAAGTCTGTTAGTTTCTTTAAGGGTGTGATAACCCAACAGCCTGGGAAGATCACCCTTTTGATTGATGGCTAATAGAAGCACCATTGGGCATCAGATAAATACAATGTGAGTAACATACTCAAATATTTTTCTATCACCAATTATAACTGACAAGATAAATCAGCCAGACTCTTGAAACCTTCATGTGTGAAGTTGGTGAACTAAGAGGATTGTATTGTGTTTATATTGAATGGGTTAGTTCCCACAGAGTCAAGTGTCTTCTTGTGAGATTTCATATCCTAGTTCGATTTCATGCTCATTTTCTTTCCTTTTGATATCAAAGATGGATGTTTTGGGGGAAGTATGTTTGGACTTCACGAACATCTCCTTAACTCCTCAAATCTCACATCTTCTTAGGTCCACGATACCTCACTTTGTGGACCTCCTAGACTCATGATGACCCTCTTCTTGTGTATAGGTTCATTTCTTTCTCATGGAGTGGTCATGCACTGACCAATCCATTCCTCTATTCTTTAAACCGAGGAAGACCTTCTAATTGGTGGACTTGATTTGATTTCCACATCTTCTAATCTCAACTCATTTTCTGATGAAGGTTACTTAGAAGATTTTGTAATTACGATGCCTTCAAAGAAGCACCTAAAGGAGTAGAATCGTGATAATCCCATGTAGGCTATTCTAGCGAAACTGGAAGAAGTTGAGTAGCAGAATGCCCTAGTTAGAGCTCAGATGGGTTAGTTGAATGTGAGAGTTGATGCATCTAATATATAGCCTATAATACAGTCCAATATCAAAATCAAAATTGGTTAAGTCTAACTACACTGGATGTAGAGTGTGACCTGAAGCCTCATTTACTTTCGTTGTTGTTGAAGTATAATGGAAATGACAATGAGGGAACTTATGCATTCCTAAGAGACTTTGAGATAATCAGTGATAGCCTTAGGCATCCTAGGTCCAAGAATACATCATACTCAAAGCTTTTCCTTTCGCCTTGGGAGGTAAGGATGATTACTGGTTGAAGAACCTTGGGGTAGTTATTACTATCTATACTCAATTCAAGGACTTTTTCCTGAAGAAGTTCTACTCTTTGAGTAGGACAAATCAAATGCGGACCTACATCACGAGCTTCACCCAATGAGCCATTTTTTGATACTTGGGAGAGGTTCAAGAAATCAATTTGGAAGTGTCCTTGTCATGGTATGAAGAACGATATTCTTTTATGCTAATTCAGTGATCTCACCCCTGAGATGCAAGGGTTAGTGAGTGTGTCCTGTGGAGGTAGCTATACATCCAAAGGAGCTGATACCATCTGGAAGGTATTTGAGCAGATGACTGATACTACCCGCTCACAGACTACTAGCAATGCATATACAAAACCCCACTTTCATTCTTATCTTAGGTGAGGGATAGGAAGGTTGTAGTTCATCTCATAGAGGACCTAATTCCTAGAATGGTAAATCATAGCAGATAAGT
Organism: Ottelia alismoides; assembly: GCA_037367405.1. Classification (NCBI taxonomy): domain Eukaryota; kingdom Viridiplantae; phylum Streptophyta; class Magnoliopsida; order Alismatales; family Hydrocharitaceae; genus Ottelia; species Ottelia alismoides. The sequence continues at coordinate 158,204 of JAZKJV010005890.1, read as the reverse complement.
TGACACCGATTAAGCGGATCTATAAGAGAGCCAGTGAATTGGAGAGCTTGTCCAAGATTCTAAAGCAGATGAAGGAACTTACTGAGAAGGTGTATAAGATGAATAGATGTCATGGATGTGTCTGTTGCCTCTGTATACCATGTAACCCATGTACAGGAGTAGCAAATATCAGGGCCTCAGTCCACATGGGTGGAGGACCACTCTATGCCCATCACCGATAGCGTGATCCATCCGCGAGATAGTTTACGAGGAGCCTCCCCTCAAGTGTGGGAGGGTGAATTGTGTATGGTACACTCATGAATCTGCCAACAAACATGTAGGATTGGGGGACAGTCAATAGTATCGGTGTCCTCCAACATTCCATAACACCAACTTCATCCCTACACCTCTTCATTCACATCCATGCCCTGAAGCCAGTAACTCCCAACTGCAACAACAATAGCAGACGTCAGTAGCATTACCAATTATGTTAGCATGGCCCACCTTTTCAGAGCACCCCACAACTATAGCATCAAGGCCAGCAAGGCTAGTTTACATGGTCTTCTTTACAACATGGTGCCATGATGAATCCTCATTTCATTATCTTTATTCTTTCATTTTGGCCTTAAATCCCTAGCCAAATGCATGTATATATCATTAATTTGTCAAAATAAACAATTAATAAATTATATAAAATACTGTACAAATACTACATAAAATACCATATTTAATTCCAAAAATAAAAGAATAAAGGAAAGGACAGAAGAGAAAAAGAATGAAGTGTGTCAAAGACACCGAGTGACCCTAGACCCCAAGACCCAGTCATCATGATGACATGGTTGACAAGGAATAATGTAGGGAGAGATAGGGCGGAGAAATTGTACATAAATACACAAAAATTCCTAATATTTTTGCATAATAATTACATTTTAGGACCTATTTTATTTTGTTATTTGTATACCTCAATTCAATAAACCTTCAACATGAATATTGTACATGAAAATACAAAGAAAAATATTTATTTCACTGAAAAATAATGCATAGTGTGCCTGGTACCCACAAAATAAAAGGTGCAAAGAAAACTTTGCAGATATGTATCTTCTCCATACATATTCAAAATTGACCAAACTCACCTTTATTGTTCATTAAAAAATTAGCTATTTAATGAAGGTTATTTCATTCAATTTGGAGTTAAGATGTAAAAGTTAGGTTTCAGGCCCTCATTGTGCAATATACCTGTATAAAATATTTAATTTATTTATTCTTTATCTTTTATATTTCTTATCTTTTTATAATTTTGTAAATATTATTTTAAACACATGCATAATTAAAGTAAAATAAAACAATTAAAAAGTAAATAAAATACATCATATACTTTAATATATGGATGAAGTATACATTTATATACCTATATAATACACATACATAATTAATTAAGTATACAGATAACATCAAAAAATGTAATGAAAATACCAAAATATGTAATTAAATAAATATAAAAATACTATATATAATAATAAAATAAAAAATACAAATTTGAAATACAATATACTAAATACATGTATATTTACCTATATTTAACACGTAAATATTAATCTATAATAAATCTCCTTGTAAAATAAATAAAAATAGGCATAAAATAATACATAAAACTACGAACATTTTTATCTTTTAACAAAAAAATCAATTAATTCATTTAATTTTTTATTGATTTTATAGATATTTGTGGATTTCTTTTCCGCGGTTGGTCAATGTAGACCAACCAGGATTCAACGTTTGTTGACTTCGATCAACTGTACGCTCGCCTAACCAACTATGTCAGAACCTCGATTCTGCCCCATCTTCTCCATTTTCTCACTCCACCACCACTCTTCCCCTCACCTCAAGTCCTCCACATTTCTACAACTTGCATACCCACCATCCTCGCCCACACCTTTGATCATCCAACCCTCTACTCCATCTCCATCAATCCCATGACCATACCCACCTAACCACTTGTCTATAAAACTCGCCCCAGCCACCATTTTTGGCGCTTGATCACCACTGGAGAGTTATTAGCCCCTCAGAATGACCTTAAAGGCCGTGCTAGTGACTGGAGTCCATAGTCGTTGTTCTGCATCTAGGAGACGTTGCCTAATGGTATATCCAAGCTCATCATCAGGAACTCACCGATGATTCTGCCTCTTTGATCCCAGGTCGAATCAAGGCCCCTTTGCAATATTTTTTTGGGTAATCTTAGGTCTTAATTTTCATTTCTATCATTTAATTATCGCTTTTACCATTAATTAAGGAGTAATTAGAAACCCTAATTTGATATGGAGCTTGAGCTCTAGGGCAAATCCGCTCGTCTTCATCCGTCTTTCGACCCACATGTACCACCATTCCAATCCCCTACGATTTCTCTGTAATTTCCCCATCAGAGCAACCCATGTCCTGCACCAACCTAGCGAATCGAGACCCAATCATCTGCCATTAGTTGGATCCTCATTGTCTCGTACATACCCTTGCATTCTAGCTTTATATGCTGGTTGAGGAGCTCCTCCTCGAGCCATAGAACATTTTTGGTGTAGGACCAAGTCTTGAAGATCCATATGGAGGCGAATCGATCACCTAGAGCACCTCCAGGTCATGTGTGAAGAGGATAACCTCCAGATCCAGCATTGATGCACCTAGATCTCTTTAGAGATCACCTGTAGCTACAGAAGGCCACCAGCTAGTAGTAGCCACCGTAGACGCATGGAGAGCATACCAGAGTCACCGAGAATCAATGATCGAAGGAGCCCTTACTCCTTGTTCGTGGGAGTTCTTCCAAGGGCCTCGACCACCGTTCGATCAAGAACATGTCCCAGATCTAATCTAGGTTGTTTATTCAAGTTGAAGCGTCATCTTTTCCCCGTCGAAGGATCGTCCACGTGTAAGGGATGTAAGTGGGGTAAACTGCATAAACCCCCTCCACCTTTTTGTAATTATTAAAAGTCACGTAAATATTTAATTAAGCATTATCTTTGGTGGAAAAATGGAAAGAAACCCCTGCATGTTTTGGATATTACAAGTAGGTCCACTATTAGGTCACCTTACATGGTCCCCCACATGAATGGACGTATTGCACTTGTACCCCTCTAAGTTTCATAATTTCTATATAGCATTAAAAAAATCGAGTTTTAGTTCAAATCTTTTAGGTACTTTGCACAGAACATCTTTCTTTTTTATTATTATTGCATAAATGCCCTACTATATAATGTAATTTTATTTTTGCTTTTCCATTTTCTATAAATAGTTGATGTACTCAAAAAATATGCAAAATAGGGATAAATGTGTGATTGTATTCTCATTGATGCTATGTATTCAATTGAGCATATCATGTACATTTCCCATTTATTAAAAATCAAAAGGAGCATTTTTATTCACTGTTTGACTTGAAAAATACAAAAATTATAAAACCTTTTCCAAGACTCCAAAAATTAGATATTGTCTCCTATATTTTATCATTAGAAACAAAAAACACTAAAAAGTATCAGAAGAAAACTAAAAAATCTAAAGAACAAAAAATCCCATCCCCCCACCAATTAAATTCCTATCCTATATTTTTATATATACATATTATTATATATTAAAAATAGTTTTGAGAATGTTTGGACCTAATTTATATTTTTTAAATCTCAAAACAATTTTTCCTATTCAAATATTCCCTGATTTGGGCTATTTTGGACTTTAAAAATACCTAAACATTAGCAAAAAATACTAAAAAATTCACAAAATGGAAGAAAATAAAAAAGACAGAAACATTTTATTTTATAGTTTTTGACTACATATAGCTATATTTATAAATAGAATACCCTATATTGTATACTTATACACATATATAGTTGTATATATTTAATATCATTACTAATTATTATAAATCCTAAAAAATATTTTAAATCCATTAAAAATAAAAAGAATTGTTTTTATTTGTATTTTTTGATTTTTATGTATTTATTATATATACTACATATATATTATTTATATTACTACATATAGTGATATATATAATTATATATAAAAATAAAAAGGAATTTTAAAATTAAAAAAATATAAAAAATTAAAATTAAAATTACAAAGTTAAAATTAAAATATATAAAAATATCCAAAAAATTAAATAATTTAAAAACCACACAAACACTAATTACATTACATATAAATATATACATGTAAACATTATTTAGTAATAAATAATACGTCTACACCTGTTTGTTCCTTGTATTGGCACTCTACACGTACTTGCACACTATACACATTTATTTCTAGGGTTTATAATAAATTTTAGCTCTAAATTGTATTGTATTGCTTTATTACTAATTGTGGGTGGATTTTGAGAACTCTTTGGGTCTCACGTTCGGTCACTCTAGCGATTGTGGTCTGCCTTGTGAGACCACATGACCGCTTCACCTGATCTTGGGATATTTCAGTACAACTAGGCAAAACCTAGGTCATTCTTCTTCATCAGCTCCATCATATTTCAACAATAGATTGTTGATGAGATCCATGTTGATAGGAATGAGATTCAGGACATGAGAATGATGAATTCCCATGTATGCACATTTATTCATTCATTTTAGGCTTTAAATCCCTAAACAAATGCATGTAAATACAACTAATTAACATGAATTAACATTTGTATATTAATATGTATATTTTGAACATACTTGTATTTAAAGCTAAAATAAAATAATAATAAAAAAATAAAAGAAAAATATAGGAAGTATCATAGATGCTAACTGACCCTGACCTCAAAACCAAGTCAAATGTTGACTTGGGTGACCGGGAATAATGTAGGGGGGAGATTGGGACTTTGTTGTATATAAAAACATATTCTTGCACTATTTTATTTAAAATTTTACACAACTTCAAAACAATAAGTTTTCAACTGTGTATAATGTGATCTATACATCATACATTTTTATCAATATTTTTATTATTTTATATATATTTATATGCACAAGTTTGTAAAAAGAAATCGATAGATAAATATCTTCTCCAAATGAATACAAATTGAACCAAACTCACTTTATTATTCTTAAAATTAAATTATATATCTAATGAAGGTGGCTTCATTGTAATTGGAGTAAAGATGCCAAAGTCGGCTGATTGGGCACATTGGGACCCATACATCTGTATTTTAACCTAATTATTTATTGTACATACTTTTATTAATCTTATAAATTTAAATATCTTATGTAACATATTAAAAATAAAAAAAATAAAAACCTCTTATAAAAAACCAAAAAGAAGTAAATATGTCCAAGTAATAGGTTTAATACACAAATATTGTACAATAGATGTTATTATTAACACAAATAAACAAATATATAAAAATACAAAAAATACACACAAATACTTATTAAATATTGTTATATATAAATTAGTTAATAATGGTATTGCATATGTAAATAATTAAATAAAAATGAAAGTATATGCTGTATATATAATAATACCTATATATAATACATAAATAATTAATCTAACAAATATTATGATATAAATAAATAAAAATAATTTGTTAGATAAGGAACAAATTTCATGTTTTAAGTTGATTTAAACAAAATCATTTTATATTTTATTTTTAAATTTCTTTTATTTTCTTTTAGATTTTGTCGTTTGGCGGCCTATGTGACCCAATGGGAGCGCAACACTTGTCAACGTCGGTCAACAATGCCCACTCCCCCTTCTTCTCTTGCCAGGCGTTGTTAGGTGCCCTTCTTCTCAAATTTATTGAAATGAATACTTTCTTGTTTAGCCCAATATCTTCACCAATTTTGTTGGGCGATTTATGCTCTGCCATGCCATATCTTTGGATCGAACCTCCATGCACGTTTTAACACAAATACTAGCTTATTTCCCCCTTTTTCCTTCACATGCATATATAGCAGACCTCCCCCATTTTTGAATTTTGAAACATCCTGGAGTGTAAACGATCTTGAGCCTATGTTGATCTTAGTGACAGGCTGATCGGTCGGCTATTTCGCGTTGAGGAGAAGGCCCGTTCAAGGAAGTCCCCATCATCTCTAAGCACATCTCCGATGGTGGCATATCTAGATACGTTAGGGCTTTGTTGAGGTTTAGTTTTATTGCATTTTCTTCGCTTTTCAGTTCCGCATGCTTTCCAGCATTTTATTTGATATCACTTTGTGCTTTTAGCCCTGATTTCTAGTAGATTAGAGTGTGTCACAACTCTAGTGCTCTGGCCTTCGTTCTACTTGTCCATCCAACGTCCCGACCATGCTACGCATCCACCTCATACCCTCCACTTTCTCCATGCTTGCCTTCATCTAGATCTCTTCGATTCCTCATGAATTAAGTCCATCGGTCTCCTTCTGCCAGTAGATGCCAGAGACCACTTCCACACATCATCCTCGATTTGATCCATCAAATAAAAGGTCAAAAACATTGGCCCTTGTGTCTTATTTTTATTCGTGCATGTATGGTCCCAAAGGAATCTCATCTAGGGTTAATTCACTCCAGGCCTAAAGCTCGTCTATGTTGCGAACCATTTGGACATCCATGCCTCTATCCAATGAGGTCCGGAGCTTATGAGAGCCATCAACTGACTAGGGGTGCTCCTAGGATGCTACAACACCTTCTTGCAACTCGAGGAAATGAAGGAGGATGGAAACTATCCTGATCAAAGCTAGGAGAGGAACAAGTTCATATATTGTTCATCCATCAGCCTCTTAAGTTGTCCAATGAAGAACCATTTGCAGATCTAATCATGACCATATGTTGAAGTTGAAGGGGTACAACATCTGAGCCATTGAATGTTTAAGTGAACCAAATCTGAGCGTCCAATCGCCTACACGGGTGCTGCACACATGCTACGAGTATGATTTCCATCTAACCCCCTCAACTTTATCTATTTTGACTTTAGTCATGTAATTATTTAATGTACCATACTTTTTTGTTTGATATTTGCACTCAAAGACCTAAGATTTAGTTTGTTTGCAAATCCGCTTAAGCCACATCACCTCACATGAATCCCAAATGAGAATTTTTGTGGTAAAATTGCAGACTCTACTCTATACTTTTGGGACTTATTATGAAATGAAAACTTATTTTATAGAAATTACATATTAGTCCCTGGCAATTATTTTTTAATGCTTCTTTAATTAGACAATTTGCAGGAAACACTTAGGACTTGTGCTTATTTACAAAAGTACCCCTTCTAGGCACTATTTAATTATGAATTTAATTGGGATTTTTGTTGTATGCCCCTGGAGTTTGGTACTTTGTTTTTAAATGCAATCTTATGTTACTTAAATGGCAAATAAGTCTATGCCTTATTTATTTAATTTTATTTATTTATTCTAATTTGTTTAATAGCTTATTTAACTCCAAAAACTTGAGGAAAATTATTATAAATACATTAAGCCATATTTTATCATATGTATTTATTTTAAGGTATTTAAATTTATTTTTCTATTAATAAAAATACAAAAACAAGAAGTTATTTCTTGTTTTAACTTACAAAAGTCATAAAAATTCAAATATAGCACCAAAAATCACCAAAAAGTTAGAGTATTTGTGTTTTACTAATGTCTATTGCATATCCAAAATCCATAATAATACACAACAAAAAATTAAAAATCCATAAAACATTTAAAACATAAAAAAATCATATAAAATCATTAAAAATCCAAAAATTATATTTTAAAATCCTGAATTATCTTTGTTTTGTTTAGTTTATAGGAAAATTGGTATTGGGCCCTTTCTGATTGGATGGGTATTTATTAGATGCATTCCAATTGCTTGTATTTTTTATTTTCTTTATTTTGTATTTTTATTTTAAAAATCCATAAAAATACCAAAAATACACCAAAAATTACCATAAACAGATAAAAATCTATATAACCCAAAATGTTTTTGTTTTTATTCTTGTTTAGTTTATGTATCTCATTTTTAAAATATAAAAAACCTCTTTATTTTTCTCAGATGTGTCACATATATCCCCTTGTATTTTATTTAAAAATTAATTAAAACATTTGCTATATTTAAAACTCATAAAAATATAAAACCTAATTAAAAATCATATAAAAATTACTCATTGATTAAAAACCCACAAAAATAATCAAAACAAAAAGGCTTAAAGTCCAACAAAAACACTTAATTAGTTATATTAGGTGTGTTTTTGTCACTCTACCCAATTTGCTCCCATGGACGACACTCTACTGCTTACACATGTACACATATTTTAGAGTAATAATAACTTTTTATCTCACATATATTCATTATCATATTTATCTTGTGGGTTGATTATTTGACTAGTTGATTGTTCACGCATCGAGAGCCAAGAGAGGGGATGATACAATGATTATCAGATCCGACTTGTCAGGCACCACATGCTCCTCTAAGATTGGATGTTAGGAACCTCTATCCAATTCTACTGATTAAAGGGTTGACCTCAACTAGATTTCCTGATGGCAGGATGAGTGATATGCAACACTTACCTTAATTCCCATCTCTGTTTAGGCAAATATGAATAGCCTAAACAAGAGTTAGCAACAATAATACAATGATAATGTATAGCACTCAGACTCTCTTAGACCTGAGTATGATATCCTTTCATTTAATAATGTTAGCCATATATCACTCAGGAGAGAAAGGATCATGGTCATACCTAATTGAGCACAAGACATGGAGGGGGTATCTCTGAGGCACTACCTGAGGAGGTTTTAGGGGATGAGGAGGAAGAGCATCATCAGACATAGCAACAGTTCCTTTACTAGTACAAGGTGAGGTGATTACAAAGAAGAGAGAGAATGACAAGCATCATGACACAACACTCAGGAGATTAAGATCCATAGTCTACAGAGGACCTTACACCTCTAGTTGAGGAGAATGCACCAATAACTGACACTCCAAAACTTGTAGTAGATCATTTTAATTCCATGTTTGTAAAATACTTGGTTTGTGTGAGGAACACAGTTTCTGAAATAAAAAGATGCATCTTTCTATTTATGATCATGATTCTTCTACTTCTTCTCAAGCTTCTATCCCTTTCCCACGTGCTCTTATTGTAGGAAAGAGAAATATGAAAAAGATTCAAAATGATGACCTTGATGCGGCAATATTTTGGGATGAAAATATCGTGGTTAAGGTTCCATTTAACAAGTATGTGATAAATGATCCTTCCTTTCAGAAATACCTTAAGGTGAGATGCACACCTACTAGGGTAAGTAGGATGAAACCAAGTAGTCAAATAAAGATACATTTCTTCACAGTTGCCACTACTTATTGTATCAATAACTAATAGATACCTCTAAAGAAGAGATATATGGGTGCACACTATGTGGTGAGTCATATTGATGACATTACGTTTGCATGCACTCTCTTGGATAAAAGTTCCTCCATTAACCTATTACCTCTAACCTTGTACAACATGTTGAATTTAGGGCCTCTCATAAATTCAAGGGCTCACTTCAGTTTGTAGATAAATCTACCAAGAGTGTTAAGAAAGTGGTTAGGAATGTTATCATCTCACAATTACATGATAGAAATATATGGTGGACATCATAGTCCTTGACATGGAGATCCCCAATCATTGGAGGGTGGCCATTCCTTAGGACCAATGGTGCTTCATTTGATTATCAAACTGAGATGATAAAGTTCCGCTCTTCGGGCGGAGAAGTTGAACTAGAGATGCAACAAATGAGATGGTAGAGACCTAATTTAGAATCTAGCACATGTTATTCATCTTTTGAGGTAGAGAGTAGAGTGATATGCACAATTGGACCATTGAGACATGCAACAACAGTTCTCAGTGATACCCTCTCATTTGGAGAGGATATTGTACATGAAGCAGTATGCCACGTATTGTTGAGTTTCTTGGTAGATGCATCCCCATGATCCTTTAATGACACATAAGTCATTCTTGTTTTGTTAGTTCCTTATCTAATAGAGTGGTCGAAGGTTGAGGATGTTGAGTTGGATGCGACTGTGATCGACTTACTGAGGATCTTTGGCGATCCGACTCAAGACACAACGTAATTGACAGCTAGTAAAATATAGATAGAACCAACTTCATACAACAAGGAACTGGATTCAGATATGGTTAAGTCAAATTTTTTAGATGATGCATCCTAGCCAGAGCTTAAGCCATTACCTTCTACACTTAAGTATGCCTTTCTTGCAGAACATGAAAACCAATATCTTTTCATTATTATCTCTAAGTTGACTATAGAACAAGAGTCTAGCTTGCTTAAGGTTTTAGAAAAGAATCGCAAGGCAATGGAATTGAAAGTATTGGATCTTATTTGGATTAATCCTTCTCTCTATTCGCACCATATTTATCTTGAGGATAATGCTACATCTTCATGGGATTTAAAAGGAGATTGAATCCAAATCTAAGGGAGGTTGTTTTGAAAGAAATTAAGAAATGGTGTGAATAAAGTTTTATTTATCCTATCTCGAATTCTAAATGCGTGGCCCCTTTACATGGTCTTGAAGAAGTCGGGAATTCATGTGGTTACTAATGAGGATGGAAAAGAGATCACGTCATGAACATTCATGTCGTGTCATGCCTGTCTCGACTACAGACATTTGAATGTGACAACCAAGAAAAATCACCTTCCAGTGCCCTTTATTGATCAGATTTTGGAGAGATTAGTAGGGAAAGAGTTCTTCTGTTTTCTTGGCGGGTACTCAATCTACAATCAAGTAGCTATAGATCTTGAGGACCAAGAAAATGCCACATTTACATGTCAATTCTGCATATATGAATTCAAGAGTATGCCAATCAGATTACGTAATGCCCTTGGCACTTTTTAGCGATGCATGATTGTTGTATTCCCTAAAATGGCAGGAGATTTCCTGGAAGCATTCTTGGATGATTTCTTGGCTCATGGGTACTCTTTTGATACTTGTATTGAACATTCAGACGGAGAATTTCTAAGATGCATGGAGGTTAATATGATGCTCTCATGAGAAAAGAGTCATTTCATGGTACATGGGGGTATCGTGTTGGGGCATGTAATCTCTAAAAAAGTAACGGATGTTGACCCTACAAGGTGGATGTGATCAAGAAGCTTAATTCAACAACCAATGCTAAGTCAATACATTCTTTCTTAGGGCATGTTGGATTCTATAAAATATTTATTAAAGACTTTTCAAAGATTGACCAACCACTTATTGAGCTCTTAGGAAAATACACTGAGTCCATTGTAGATCACATGTGTCTAGAGGCCTTTGAGCTCTTAAAAATAAAGATTGTAGATTCCCATGCTATACAAGCTCTCGACTGGTCTCTTCCCTTTGAGATCGTGACTGATATATGTGCAATGTTAGGATAGAGAAGAGGTGGGATACCATTTGTAATTCACCACAGAAGTAAATTATTATATCCTGCACAAAAAAACTATATAGTGACTGAAAAGGAAATGCTCACGATAGTTTGAGCCTTAGAAAAGTTTAGATCATATCTTTTGGATTTTAAGGTAACTGTTTATATCGATTACACATCTATTCGATACTTAATGGAAAAGAATGATGCGAAGACACATCTTATTAGGTGGATTTTATTACTCCGAAGTTTGATTTGGAGATCAAGGATAAACTTGGAGTCAAGAATGTTATGACTGCTCACTTATATAGAATTGAAATGAAGGATTCCCCTGATTCGGAATTTGTTTGAGAGACTTTCTCGGATGAGTTAATTTGTGTTATTGATGCATTCCCACGGTATGCCAGCATGTGAACATTTTAGTCTCCAAGAAAGTTCCCCAAGGTTGACTAGAAACATTATTGTTAGACTGAAGTTTTATTTGAGAATGTCCTACAGGGAGGATTTGCTCCTTTTATTCGAAGGACCGAATTATATTTTGAGAAGGTGTATTCCATAAGAGGAATACTAGAGTGTCCTCTCTCACCACCATTCCTCAGAGGTTGGAGATGATGAATGCGAAAGTACGAGGCATCTAACATCCGATCTTGGAGTACATGCGGTGTCTGACAAGTCAGATCTAGCAATCACAATATCGATGCCTCTCTAGGATCTCAACACCAAACTCGAGTGTTAATCGACAATCAACCCACAAAATAAATAAGAAATAAATACTTGTAAAATGAAATTTATTATACCCTACAAATAAGTATGTATAGTACGCAAGTATAGGGGTTGAACCACAAACAAGCAATGGGGGCAGGTATAAAAATCGACAATAAAAAAGAAAATCAACAATGGTGTTTTTGTGTTTTTATAGGTTTTTTCTAATTTTTATATAATTTTAATATTTAATATTTTATGATTTTTAATGTATATATTTTTTCTTGTTTTTAATTTTATAATTGTTTCTTACTTTTTCTTTTAAAAAGATATAATTATATATATTATGTATAATATGATTGATTTATGGGATATAAATATATAATATATATAATCATGAAAACTCAATTAAATATAATCCTTTTTATTTTTTAAAGGTTTTAAAATATATTTATGGCATTAATAATTCCTAAGAATAAGTATAAGTAATAAATAATAATCTTATAGGTATAAGCTATATACAAGGTTTTATTTATAAATATAACTATATATAGTCAAAAATTATGAAATAAAATATTCTTGAGTTTTTAAATGTTTTTCTCTATTTTTGTCATTTTTTGATAATTTTTGCCAAGTTTCATGTATTTTTAATTGGTTAAAATTATCAAAGCAGGGACTTATAATAATAGTCTGGATTATTTTGGGATTTATAATAGATAAATATTTCAAAATTTTACAAAACTATTTTTAATATATAATATATAATATAGGAAAAATTTTGAAATAGAAACACATACTTTTGGATTTTTGAATAACTTATCCTGATTTGTATAAAGTTTTGGGGTTTTCAATTTTTATGTTTTTTGGTAATATTTTGTAAAAATAAAATGCCAGAAAATAAAATATGTATAAATAAACACGTTGGAGTTTTTTTTAATTTTTCAAAATAATTTTATAAGTTTTATGTATTTTGAAATGTCAAAATGAAAAAACACATTGTTTTGTATTTTTAAGAAAATGGAAATACTTTAATCACCTCAAGAAAAATATATGTGATTTAAAATGGTTCTAGGAATTTAAGGTAATTTTCTTATGATTCTTAGATGCAAAATGATATTTTTAATAATTTAGATGCAAGAAATAAAATTAAAAAAGACGGTAGGTACCTAAGTGAAATTTAAATAAAAATTCAATGCATTCCAGAACACCCTACTAAAGTCCATAGGTATACATGAAAAAATCCTAGATATTTCAATATTAAGCATATTAACAGAGGTATATTTTCTATAATCATAAAGTTCAAGGTATTACTTGCAATTTATTACAAAAAAATTACACTTATATTTAATAATCTTTAGATCGAATAATAACACAAATCTACAGGGGTGTCCTTGCAAAATACTCAATCCCCTCACATGTAAAGGCATGTGAGGTGAGATGGATTGGAGTAAAATGCAAATATAGCAGGCTTAGGGTTATGAAATAAATATTACAAAAATATTTGTACTATAAATGAAAGTTTGTGGACTAAAATGAAAATACAAAAAAGGGGGGTGATATGAATATACCCCCACATGCGTTGATGTACGACAGAGGGGTGTTGAACTCAAAAATCGAGCGGTTTTATGTTCCACACAAGGCGGGAACACAGTCGTCAAATCGACCACATGAAATCCGGATTAAAACAACAATTAACCTACAACAATGATCAAGCAATGAAAAGCAAGTGCAGAGTTAAAACTTACTATAACTCTACAACAAAGATATATATAGGTGCAAGTATGTGTAGAGTGTCGAACACATGGAACAAGCATGTAGATCAGGGCAATGAATGCTCAAAAATGAATGTGATGTATTTGTCTATATAAGTGCTATTTTTGTGGATTTTAAATTTTAAATTTTTATTTTATTTTTTATTTTATATTTTTATATTTTGGTCTTTAATTTTCTGATTTTGTATTTTCTTTTTATATTATATATATATATATTTGGATATAAAAAGCTATGTAGAATATATAAATAAGATATAGGTAAGAGAGAGGTAATATATATACAAAATAGGTAAAAATAAGAAAAATACTTGAAATAAATTATTTTTGGTTTTTATATAATTTTTTACTATTTTTGTGATTTTTAGATAATTTTGCTAATTTTTATAGATTATTAAAGACAAAAACATCCTAAAATAGGGAATAAAATAAATATCTAAAAAATGGAGATGAAGAATATTAAACAATGTCAAAAATTCTCTAAATTAATTTTTATATAAAGATAATATTATATAGAAAATTCAGAAACAGATAATATATTTTTATGATTTTTTATGTATTTTCTATATTTTTATAAATGTTTTAGGGATTTTCAATTTTTATGAGTTTTCTTTTGTATTTTTAGTTATTTTTGGTTTGAAGTTGCAAATTTCTTAAATAAATATAATATATATTTGGAATTTTAAAAAAAGGTTTTATAATTTTTATGTATTTTCATTAGCAAACTGGGATAAAAAGACACGTTTTTGATTTTTTATAAATATTAAAATGCTTAAAAATGGTAAAATAAAAATATGGCGTTAAAGAATAATGCAACATTAACACAATACTATTTTTTAAGATTTTTTTGAATAATATGATGCTTGAAATAATTAGAGACATTAAAGAGAAATTACACTCTTGGCAGGGGTATTTTTGTAAATATGTAAAATTTTAGGGGCCAAAGTATAAATCTCACAGAAATATATAGCATGCTCAAAAAGTTATAGGACCATTTATAAATGCACAAAGCCCCGAGGGCTTCCCTGTAAAACTTCAAAATCACGTGTATAAACACGTACGCCCCTTGGGGGTCTAAATGTGATTTCCACAAAACCCAAGGGCTAAACTGCAATTTGTCGAAAAATATATAACTACGTAAATAAGTTTTTGGACTTAAGAGAAATACAAGGAACCCAGGGGGTCCAGGCGCAAAATGTACCCTCACGTGAAGCGTCACATGAGGTGACGTGGCCTTGACCGAATTGCAAGTATGGGAAGTACGAGGGTCTTTTTATAAATCTTACACGAATAGATAAACGACAGACAAAATTTTATGCACCAAATAATAAATACAAAAACGAGGGGCGAGTTCTGCAAAATACCCATGCCTTTGGCATCTCGAACGATGAAGGCGCCCTCACTAATCCACGTGGCACACCCACGTTGCGTGATGCCGATTCGCGAGTGACAGCTGGGATTAGATTCCGGATATGGATCGGACGACTCTGACTCGATGAGATCGGACGACTGATGAATGGCCTCCAAGAACACGATCGGAATCGACGACGGAGAGAGGCGGAGGATGAACTGGAGAAGAACACCGGTGGGATGAACTTCACCGAGCCCGATCGGCCTCCTTCGGCATTCCTTCAAGCTCCAAAATGGTCAGATGTACTCCTGCGATAATCCTCTAGATGCTGGTGGCGTTAAAAGGGGCTGATGCCCACCAGATCTCTTCCACGGTGGCGAGGTTGAGGATGAGGCCTAGGCTGCTCCGACGAGGGGTAAAATCACCTTCAAACAATTCTTTCAATCCAGGTACCTGCAGGAGACTTTAATAAGGTCAGAGGTAAAACGCCCCGACCCTTCAGGTGGCCGAATAAAGTGGGTGACACAACGGTGGTGGTTTACCGGAGCAGGGCTCCAGTGAATCTTTGAAATGGTGGTCTACAATGATTTTAACATAAAAATACAAAAAGAAAAGGCAGAGTCTAATCTAAGGATATAGAGAAGCTAGAAAAATGAGAAAGAAACATACCTCAATGGTCGGAGCCACAAGATCGGACGTCAACGACCAACCTTGGCCGGAGATGGTGGAAGAGCTCCTAAGCTCGCCTAAAACCTCTCCCAAAGAGGTGGATACGAAGCTGTCACCTACGTCATCTAGGTCACCAAGAAAGAGGGTCAAAGCGAGGGAAAAAAGAGGTTCAAATCTCGAATGGCGGAAGAAGGGGTTTTTGTTCAAGCTGGGCGACAAGGTGTGCAGAACGAGGTGAAGTGCGAGATGCAACGACTCAATCCCTGAAAAAATATCTGGGCGTGTAAGCTTGTTGATAGAGGAAGAAAATATAAGAAGAAACCATTGGGAAAAGGTGCAAGATGCGACCTCCGAAATCGGAGAAATCGAGGCAACGCAACGTTTTGACAGGAGACAGACCTCGGTCAGAGAGCTGACCAAGCTGGTTGGTCCACGTGGACCAACCAAAAAATCCAATCAGAAATTATTTTGAAATTTGATTAAAAATAATAAATGAAATTATTAATTTTAGTTTATAAAATAAAAAAGATTTATTATTTTCTGAAGTATTATATGATGATAGTTATTTATTTATTTAGGTTTAAAATTACAACTTACCTTTCGGGGGCTATATATATGTATATTTGTCTATTTATTTTAATGTTTTATTTTTATTTTGTATTTTAATTTTATTTATTTAATTTATTATTTTATATATTTATAACTTAATTTTATACACTTAAATATATTTTTATTTTTTTTGAAGTATTTTATACAATTAAAAAAATAGAGGTGTTATTTGTATAGGTATACTTATAGGTATTTCATCTATGTATTTTCTATATATATATATATAATTTTTGCATTTTATTTATGTTTTTATTTCTTTTTAATATGTATATATATTACAAATAATATTTACAAAATTATAAAAATATAAAATTATAAAAATAATGAATAATAAATAAAATGAATATTTTGATTGGTACAAGTATACAATAGGGGTTCAAAACCAAACTTTCAAACCGTAACTCCAAAAAAAATGAAACCACCTCCATTAAATAGCTTATTACAAGTTATATCTATTAGATGCTTTTGACGTATTTTGAGTTTTTATTTGAGAGATATGGGTATGGGAAGTTAGGATTTGGGAAGTTTATTTATATCACAACTTTTTATTTGTACGTTATTTTTGCATGAAATCAATTTTGTATTTTTCTATATTTAATTATCTACAACTTTAATGTACAAAGTTTCTTTATTTGAAGTATAAAAAGTGGAACTAAAAAATAGGTCCCAAAAATGAATTAAAAATGAATTAAATAAAAGGGATTTTTATTGTATTTTGGCCCTTATCTCCCCCTACATTATTCCTTATCAACCTAGGCATCGAGATGCCTAGGTTTCGGGATTTTGGGTCATAAAATATTTTCAATATTTTATTTATTTTATTTTCTTTTCTTTATTCTATAATTTTGGCTTTAAAAACTGTATTTTATACAATATTTACACAATGATGCATGAGTGATAAAATGCATGAATTAAGGTTATCTACACGTATTTACTAGGGTTTTTAAGGCCAAAATGATAGAATAAAGATGATGAAACAGAGATTCATCAAGGGGGTACCACTTATCCACGTGGCATGCTCTAGATGGCTAAAATTGGTGCGCGAATAAACACATGAGATTAGATCCACTGACATATCTGAGGGTGGCTAATGCGCTCCATTAGACAACAAAGATTGAAATTGAAGCTCCTCCTCTAATCCAACAATTGTTGCTTCTCACGAAGAACATGGAAGAACAACCAATGGGGTCTGATTCAATCGAGTTTCCCATCAAACTCTGATCACCTGGGTAGCTCCCTAGTGTCTCAAAATAGAGCCCAAGTGCTCCCGCATCTGCTGATGGTCCTAATAAGGTCCATGACCCATCGATGAGGCCCTGGAGGGTCAAAAAATCTTGGGTACTAGGGGACCTTAGTCCAGGTCAAAATTTGACCCTGAAGGGTCTATCTAGCTCTGAAACTTGCAGGGTTAGCTTGCAAACAAAAAGACCAAGGTTTGGGGCAAAAAGATGGCGAAATGAGTTGAAACAAAGTTCTCCGGCGTGCAGCAGCGGTGGGAACCTTGATCTCCTAATCTGTGTTGATCGTGGGGAATGGAGGGATGCTACTGCTTCAAAAGCGAGGAGGGAAGATGATGCGGTGGTCTACGAGTCGAAACAATGGCCGGAACGACAGAGAACAGTGGGTGGAATGCTAGCTCCAACGAACTACGCCTTTTGAATTTACGAAATAAATGATGAAATCGAAGACACTGAAAAGCTAAACTAATCTACTGTTACAATTAGGAATCTAAAAAGCAAGAAAACGGGTTGCACATACATGAAGAACAGGTAGCGGGAAACCTTCACCTGAGCAAGTCCAACGAGGCTTGGATCTTGCCTCTCCACCTCCTTTTCCATGCCTAGATATCAAGACACTCCAGATGAAAAGAAAAGGGGATAAATATGGGTCATGATGGATCAAATTCAAATGGAGGTCATCAGAGAAGATAAATAGGGTGGCGACTTGGATTATGGTTTGCAGGTGAATTGGTGCTCCATCGTTCGAGGAATTACTAGGACATGAAAGTACATTGAATGAGGAATAAATTCATAGAAGGAATTTCTCCCAGAAAATGTAAGATTCGGCTGGGACAAATTGTAGAAGAGATGAGGTCAGTGTTTTGACACACTTAGGGTTAGGCGCATGTACGATTGACCATCGGGTCAACCAAGACCCACACCTGATTGGGCCATGCCGGGCGCTAGAGGACAAAACATGAATAAAAAGATGAATTAATTAGAAATAAAATAGAAGTTTATTAATTTTTACTTAAAACATAAAAGTTATTTCTTATTTTATGCACTATTTAGGTGCTTTTTATTTATTTTTATCAATGTATTTATTAGATGTTAATTTTTACAAGTGTAATTATAGGTATATTTACCTATATATAGGGTGTTTGTTTTTATTTTGTATTTTGTACTTTATAATTTTATATAATTTATATATTTACAATATATTTAATTATGTATTTATATATTTTCGTTTTATTTTTATGACTTTATATGTTCACTTAAAAGAATATTAGTGCGCACAATATAGGTGTAGTTTGTAAATTATTATATTATTTATTTTAATGAAATTTTAATAGTTTCTTTTTTATGCTTATTGTTTTACTATAATTCAACTAATATCTACAAATATCTAAAGATATGAAAAGAGTAAAAATACAAAGAATGAATTAAATGTGTAAAAATATATAGGCAAAGTATACAATGGGACCCAAAAGCCAACTTTTGTATCTTGACTCCAATTTTAATGAAATCGCCTTCATTAGACAGATAATATAATTTAGAGTACATTAAAGATTAGTTTGGTACAATTTAAGTTCATATGGAGAAGATATGGATCTATGAAGTTCCGTTTGCGTCTTTTCATCTATGTGTCCCATCACTTTGTACCTTGTTTTTGTACAATTAATTTCATCTTTTCCTATGTATTTTTATGCACATGTTTGATGTTAAAAGTATTTTAATTTGATGTGTAAAATATTGTGTGTATAAATTAGTGAAAGCTTCAATTATGCCTGATGTATAGGTCACCTAGGTTTTCTAGGTGACATTGCCCTTTTGTCTGTATTTCTATGCCCTTATCTCCCCCTACTTTATTCCTTATCGACCAAGTATTTGCAATAATTCCTTTATTTTTCTTTTATTTATTTATTTATTTATTTTGTATTTAAATACATGTATTTGAGCACTATTTATAGGTAAATGTTATATTGATAGTTTGTACAAGTTAATTATATTTCTATGCATTTAACTAGGGTTCTAAAGATAAAGTAAAGGAATAATGGTGAATGAATGGGTATTCATCACCCCGCCCCCCATAATTGATTTTACTAGTCTGAGCAAATACTTATTGGGAAAATAAGTGATGCAAAAAGAAAATAAAGAAAAGAAAAATAAAGAAGATAGCATTATTCTGAATTTTAAAGTTATCCGTTGTTTGGAGCTTCGTTAAAACCTTTGCTTTAATGATGTGTTCGGAAACAAGCTATGGTTAGGACTTGTGACTCAACTACCACTAGGTTTTGTGCTCCATTATCGAGTTCAATTCACAACTTGGTCAGAATCATTCTCTCAATTGCATACTCTTGCTATCTTGAAATGATAGAACCATGTGTGTGAATTTTTCAGCTCTTCCCAAACAAGTCACTAAACTATTAAGGAGTCTGCTCCTTCAGTAAATCTTCCTCGTGGAGACAGATATTTGTTTCTAAAGTCAGGTGTTGCTAGATTCACAACCGAAATGTGGGAGAATCTAGAAGATTGGGAAAAAAAAGTGGAAATGAACTAGTGCACTCTCATTCCCTTGTGAAGCTTGGTCAGTGTAAACGAGTCTTTACCAAGAAGCAGGATTATTCTGGAAGCTCAATATTTTTTATGGAACTTTTGATGTAGGCTTCTTTTGGATATTTTCTTTGACTTTGCATTACTCTGCATTCTTTTTGTGCCCTGACAGATATAGAGTCTTTTGGTTCACCCATGTTTTGGGGTCATGGAAAAAGTTGTGCTAGCAGACCATTCCTCATCCAAAGAATTGTCTCAATCCAGTATTCAGTCGTTAGATGTCCTTTATACTAGAAGAAGTGTGTTGATGTACTAATTTTGGCAATCCCCAAGAGTGGTTCCTGAGCCACCCTTGATGAAGCGGCCTAGTATCATCCCGACATAGACTCCAACATTTTTCAAGAATCCATCTGGGTTGAGCTAAGTGTTGAATGCGAGTTTTCTAGCCAAGCCACTATCTCAAGAGTCCTACGGATGACATGAAGGGTTCTCGTTAGACACAATGAATTGATTCATGTACTAAGTCTCATAGAACCTAAAGAATTAAGTTATAATTAACTGAAGCATCACAAATCCAGTCATTAACAGATTCCTATGAAATTAAGTGTATTAAGGTCTACACAAAGCTCCAATCTTTGAATTTTATTTAGACTTGTTCAATTGTCAAAATCATTCTTAAAAATTCTCACGCAATGTGGAAAGATATTTTTGTGGGGAATTTTCTTACTTTCGATTTTTTATGGGATTTTTCAAAGAGTTTTGCATATTTTGTAGGATTTTTGAAAACATTTTATATTTTTTAGATATTTTGGGTTTTTGCAATCTTATAGAATTTTTGAAAAATAAAAGGAAGCATGGTTAGTATGTTAGTGCAAATTTTATAAGTTTGTTCATTACAGTTAATTAATTTTTAAGTTTTTATAGATCCTGAACCCATATAATAGACATATTTATTAAAAATACGAAAGTATGAGTTATGGCTAAAGTATATACAATGTATATATGACCCAACTATACTTAGCTTGAGCTATGTACCTGTAGATTAGAGATAAAAAGGAAGACATAACCCGTATTTGAGTATAGAAAAATCTATAATACAATGACTAAATAATAAAAGAATGAGAAGTCGACCGCCCCACTATACTTATAATCAAATAATCCTAAGTATAACAAATTGTATACAAAGAAGGGAGGGTCATGGGTGGGAATTTATGAAATCATCAGCTCAACCTATCTCTCCCTATACTTAGGGTAAGATATCCCTAAGTATAAACAAAATATCAACAAGTTGGGAGACAAGTGCGGGGTCAAAGAATGAGCACTCGAGTCAGTCTCCCCCCTCATATTTAGGATGAAGCATATCCTAAATATAGCGGTGATGGAAGGGATGATTGAGTAATCAGAAGAATAAAGAACAAAGAAGTGAAAAGAAGAAAAGATGAAAAGGAAATTATTTTTGATATTTTTCGATTGACTGTGCCATATACATCTGAAGGCTCTTCTTGATAGATAACTTGAACCGAATCGACAATAGACAGGAAGTGTCATGCTCAAGGTATGGTTTAAGTAACTATCCATTGTCTACAAAAGGTTGTGTTCCTGCTAATAATCCTAATATCACAATACTATTATTGTCCCGCTAATTTTTAACAATGAATGGTCCAGACCATTTTCCCTTATGTTTCCCAAGAAATAGTTTCAACTTTGCATCAAACAACCACACCTTCTAGTTCGGCTCAAAGGTCTTTCATTTGATATGCTTGTCGTGCCAACTCTTGACCTTTTCCTTGTACATAAGATTGTTGTCATACACAGAGTGTCAAAATTCCAACAAATTTTTAGATCCAACTTTCAATTCTTTCTAGCTTTTTCTTAGTCCAGATTGCAGACATTGATTACCCACAAGGATTTATTAATCAATTCTGCGAACAAATGGCAAGGCTTTCCATATACAAAGAAATAGGGATACATGCCAAGAGGAGACTTTTACATTGTTGGGTAAGTCCAAAGAACTGTGTTGAGTAATTATGACCAGTTCTTGCAATCAAGACATTGATTACCCACAAGGATTTATTAATCAATTCCGTGAACAAATGGCAAGGCTTTCCATATACAAAGAAATAGGGATACATGCCAAGAGGAGACTTTTACATTGTTTGGTAAGCCCAAAGAACCGTGTTGAGTAATTATGACCAGTTCTTGCAATCAAGACATACAAGTTTCTGCAGGATTGTTTTCATTTCCATGTTTGAATAACTACCAAACCATAGGTCTATGGGTGGTACAGAGATGCAACATGGTGTTCAATGTCGTGCTCCTTGGTCAGCTTCTTGACCTCTTTGTTTATTCAATGACTACCCCCATCTAATATCAATATTTTCGACATCCCGAACCGCGCATTGATGTTTTTCTTAAGGAATTGACAGATGGTGTGATTGGCAGTGGCTTGGGCGGGGATAGCTTCCTCCCATATACTAACATAATCAACATCCAACAAGATATACTCATAATTCTGACTGTTCGAGAATATGCCCCCATGAAGTTGATTTCCCATACGACGAAGACATCTGAAATCTGAATATATTTGTGTGGCATGGTGTATCGAGAACTAATTGTGCCTCCCATATTCTAGCACCCAGTACATCCTTTCACAAATTCGGTAGCATCTTTGAAAAGCGTCGGCCACCAGAGGCCTCTTTGAAGAACTTTGGATGTTGTTATCTTTCAAGAATGGTGTCCACCAAATTCCGACTTGTGGTAGTGGTTCAAGACACTCATGTGCTCCTCCTTAGGAATACATCTTCTCCAGATGTAGTATGCACCTTCACGGAATAGATATGGATCCCCCCATTAGTAAAAATCTATATCAGACATGAGTTTGTCCACTTTCTTCGTCCAATTTTGAGGAACCTCCTTAGAGATAAGGTAGTTGACAATATTTTCCTATCAGGGGAGAAAAATGACCGATAGAATGGCTTCATCTGGGAAGGATTCTGTTATTGGGATTAGGTCTTGCTCAGGAGTCTCAATCTCTGTTAATCTGGAAAGGTGGTCTGCCACCACATTTTTTACTCCAAGTTTGTCTCGAATCTCAAGGTCAGACTCTTAGAGTAGAAGAATACAACAAAGTAGGTGACTTTGAATCCTTCTTACTCTGTAGATATCAGATGGTAGAATGATCAATGAACACAATCACTTTGGAACCAAGAAGATGCGACTTGAATTTTTCGAAAGTAAAGACTATGTCTAGCAGCTCTTTTTCAATCACCATGTAATTCCTCTGGGTTTCATCCATAGTTCTGCTAGTATAGTGAATAATAAATGACCATCCATCCCATTGTTGTCCTAATGTAGCTCCAATGGCATAATCAGAAGAATTTGTCATTATCTCAAATGGAAGAGAATGATCTAACGGTTGTAGGATAGGAGCCTGGGAGATTATATCCTTCAGGTGATGAAAGGCCTGGAGCAATATGTCATCTACGATAAATTCGATGTCCTTTCCTTGGAGCTCTATCAACGGTCGGGCAATCTTGCTAAAATATTTGATGAACCGTCGATCAATACCAACATGCCCCAGAAATGGCCGGACTTGTTTAAGATTGGTAGGTGGCTCAAGTTTCGAAATAACTTTTACCTTGGCCGAGTTGATCTCCACGCCTCGCATGGAGATGACATGACACAACACAATCCCTTTAATCACCATAAAGTGACTCTTCTCCCATGAGATCACCATATTGACTTCGCAGCATCGTCAAAGAACTCGGTCCAAATAATGCAAGCATTGATCAAAATTATCTTTGTAGATCAAGAAGTTATCCATGAAGACCACAAGGAAACTTCCTACCATGTCTGCAAATATTGCAAACATACATCTCTAAAATGTACTGGTGGTGTTACATAGGTCGAACAACATGCGTTTGAATGCATACGTCCCAAATGGACAGGCGAAGGTGGTATTTTCTTGATCTTATGGGGCGATTGCAACCTGATTATACCCATAATACCCATTCGAGAAATATAAATATTCCTTTGTCGATAGTCTTTCAATAATCTTATCAATGAAGGTCAAAGGGAAATGATATTTCTTTGTTGTCTGGTTCAAGCATTTGTAATCTACACAGACGTGCCAAGAAGTAGGTACTCTTGTAGAAATCTCCTCTCTCTTGCCATTCATTACTATGGTGATACCTAATATGTTGGGAACAACACGCAACAAACTTACCTATTAAGAATCAGAGATGGGAAAGATAAATCATTCATTGCACAACTTCGTGATTTCTTTCATCACGACCTCCTAAAGGTTTGGGTTTAGTTGATGCTAAAACTCACGGGAAGGCATGTAATCATCTTCCAAGTAGATGTGGTGCGAGCACAATGAAGGGTTTATCTCATGGATATCCGAAATTTTCTAGCCTATCACCTTACGATTTCTCTCTAGAACCTCGAGCAATCGAGATTCTTGATTTGCAGTCCACTTAAGGTTTATGATGACTATGAACATGTTTTCTTCACCAGCAAGGAAGGCATATTTCATCGATGCAGGTAACGATTTTAACTCAGGGAGAGTTGTAGTCGGCTCTGTGCAGACTTCAACAACTGTGACTGGTGTTGGCTCTCTCTACAATATGTTCTCCACCTAAATAGTTATGGCTATGAATGCAAGATGTCTGAAAGATCTTCAAGGAATTTGTCCTGCTCTGATAGGGATGGATTGGTTTTGTTAAAATAATCAAATTCATCTAGCAAATCAGTGGATACCTCATCTTCCAAGACAACAGAGATTTTGATTATGCATTCTAGGGATCCCTCCTTAAAGAGGAACTCTTGTGTTTCAGTATCATTCAGGAGTAAAAATGTATCTCTGATATCTGCAAGAAAATCATAGTCTTCAGCTTCTTTCTACATTTGCTCACTTCCATCAAACATTGATTAGGTAAGTTTAGGCACATGGATCATTTCAATGAGTACCTTGTCACTGCTTGAGTGAAAGGTGATTTTCCGGTATCATAGTTGACTAATGCCTCAGTCATTCGAAGGAATGTTTATTCCAATGTGATAGGGATATGTAGAAGTATTTTTAGGTGTCCATATCGAGCACAATGAAATCTGCAAGGATCCGTATCCCTTGGATTGTAGCGATGACAACCTCCAAAATTCCCCTTGGTTGCTTCACTGACGTGTTTGCGAACTACATAATCATCCTTGTGGCTTTGAGCGGTCTTAACCTAAATTATTTGAGTAGTGATGTCAGAATCACATTAATCAACGATCCACCATCCAAGAGTGTTCTTTCAAACTCCTCGTCAAACATTTCACAATTGACGAGTAGAGATACCATGTCCTTCTTTTCAAGGAGGTTCTTGATTTCATTGTCGTTGCCTGAGCGAAAGGTGAACTTTTCGGTACCGTAGTTGACTAATGCCTCATCTGTTCAAAGGAATGGTCATCCCAATGTGATAGGGGTATGTAGAAGGGTGTTGAGGTGTCCATTT
The DNA here is from genome assembly GCA_037367405.1 of Ottelia alismoides. Lineage (NCBI taxonomy): Eukaryota > Viridiplantae > Streptophyta > Magnoliopsida > Alismatales > Hydrocharitaceae > Ottelia > Ottelia alismoides. The sequence goes on along the minus strand of JAZKJV010005890.1, from coordinate 132,546 downwards.
CAAGAATAATGAAATTTGTAGGGATCTATATCGCTAGGATTGTAATGATGACATCCTCTGAAATTCCCCATGGTTGCTTCACGGATGTGTTTGCGAACTACAAATCATCTTTGTGGCTTTAAGTGATACTAACCTAAATTCTTTGAGTAACGACATTGGAATCATATTAATCGATACTCCACTATCCATGAGTGTTCTTTCAAACTCTTGATTAAACATTTCACAACTGATGAGTAGAGCTCACATGTCTTTCTTTTTAAGAATGTTGTTGATTGCATGAACTATAGCCTGGGTGAGAATGTGCTTTACTGGTTTCTAGCATATGGTCTTGCTTGATTGACGTTTTGTGGTACATGCTACTTTCAGTCCTCTATTCATTAACGACATGTACTCCATGGCTTTTAGATGTGGTATTTTGAGCATAATGTTTTGCAGTAATTCCATGATGCACGAATCAGACAGGGCATTTTTATATTTTTTGTAATCTTGCTCTTTAATACACCAGAAAATGGAACATACACATTATCATCAAAAACGTGATTTTCATGCGACATTGTTCTTATCTACATAATAATGGTTGGTCAAAGTGAAACCATCTAAAGCAAAAGGAACAACAAAAGCAAAAAATTCTGTTGTGTCGGCTTGCATGGGAGTGATTGCTGGTGCTGGCTTCTCCTTGGCCGTATCATATACAGAGGTATACAAGTGATAAATATACATAGCGGGAATTTTGCTTTTCTTGTTTGTAGGTCTTATCTCCCCCTACTTAATTCTTAGTCGATTAGGTCAAGTCTTGACCTTCTCTCGGGGTCGAAGTCAGGCAGTATCTCTTACAAATATATAGTCTTTTGTTTTCTTTATTTTTCCTTTATTTATTTATTTATTTTAGGTAAAATAGTGATAAATATACAGTATTTACACAACAATGTTGGTCAGTAAAATGATAGATTTATTAATATTTACAGGTGTTTTATAAGGGACTTTAAGCTAAAATAAATTAATATAGATGATGAATTGCAGATTCATCACCCCCTTTTGCTTTACCTTTGCTAGCCCCTTAGTAAACACTTATTTGAAGAATAAGTGACTAAGAAGGAAAAAAGGAAAAATAAAAAAGGAAAAATAAAGAACTTAGAATGACATTGATTATCAAACGTATCTTCATAAAATCAAATCATGGAACTCAGTTGGACCTTTGGATAATTAGTTTGGTGGAACCTTATTGGGAATAGGATTTAAGATTCAACAACCCTCAAGTTCCATAACTCTATGTTCAGATCACCTCAGTAGTCAAGTCGAAACAAGTCTACATACACAAACTATTGTGACTATGAATCTTTACTTGTACCATGTAAGTGAAATATAGCTCCCCACCCCAGAAGTGCTAAAATAACCTCCTCTAACAAGGTAACTCTAATTCCCTTGTCTAGCTACTCTTTCCTTGAGGAGAGAGGTATTCTCTTATAAGTTCAAGTATAACCAGTTCAAGAAGAGGGAGTAGAGAAGAGAATAGATTGTGGCCAGTGTAGCCACATATCCTTGGAGAGTGTAGCCAAGTCTCTAGCATTAGGCTTCCTCGAGATGGGACTCTGAGGCATATGCCTTGCTTATGATGAGAGAGAGACATTTTTATCTCTTTTTTCTTGAATATATACAAAAGTGCAGCATGTACATAAGGAAATTTTGCTCTTGAGCCTGCAGATTATCCATCTTTTGAAACTTTATTGCAATCCACAACTTTCCATATTTAGACGTCAGTGCCACTAGATGAGGTTAAGGCACACTGATCACTTATTGTGATTATGAATGTTTCCACTCATGTGTTTCTCCAAGCTAAAGGATTCAGCTTCCTCACCACCTCATCTGTGTTGAGCTATGTGTAAAGTTCTTGTCCAAGTTAAGCCACTATCTAAAAAGGTCACGTGTGTGTTGTTAAATATTCTACTTAGACCAATCAAGATGACATGTAAACATAGCCTTATGGACTCAAAGAATTAAACTAGACCTGAAAATACCTAACTCCGGTTCCTATAAGGTTCCTCTAAAATTAAGTGGATTAAGGTCATAACCAAGCTCCATTCTTTGATTTTACTTTAGACTAGTTTAAATGTCAATACCATTCTGAAAAATGCAGATGCAAATGCAAGAAATATAAGTAAAGCATTTTTTAAGAAAAGAAAATAAAAGAACAAAAGTTCTTAAAGATTTGTCAAAGAATTTTGCAAATTTCTAAGGATTTTGATTTTTTAGGAAGAAAATAAGTGAATTTAATGTATTTATAAGGAATATATACAAGTAAACATACAATGATTATACAAATTTTATATTATATTTTATTTTACAAGATGATTTTTTTTACAAAATTTAATTACAACATTTAGAAAGGAATTTATGTGAAATAGTTATTTTATAGAAATAATTAAAACTTGTATACGTACGTGGATTTTTACAACCAATGTGTACATCCCATAATGTACATACCACGTAACAAAATAATTTTACAAACCCTTTTCAAATCATTTTAGAAAAGGTTTTTACAAAATTGTTACAAACTATTTTATAAAGGTTTTATAAAAGTTTTAAAAATACTTTTACAAACAATTTTACAAACATTTTTTCAAATCATTTTACACACAATTTTACAAACGGATTTTGGCAAACATTTTGCTTTCAAAATATTTTTCAAACATTTTGTACAATATACATAATTTTAACAAAAAAATTACAAATCATTTTACAAACAAAACATTTTTACAAACAATTTTACAAAGATTTATACAAAATTATTTTTACAACAATTTTTACAAATCTTTTACAGACAATTTACAAACATTTTTTAAAAGTTTTTTACAAATCATTTTACAAATCAAATTTATAAATAATTTTACAAGTGCAAAAAATTTACAAATCATTTTTGAAAACATTTTTTAAGTAATATCCATATTATTAACAAATATAGGTACGATTTATGGCTAAAGTATATATACAATATATATGACACCCCATATACTTAGCTTGAACTATGTCCTGATTGTGACAAAAGAGGTACAAAGGAGGACATAACTCATGCTAAGTATAAAAAATAAAAATAATCTACTCAACAATGACTCAAAGAACGACAGGAATAGAAGTCGGTGATCCCCTCTATACATCGGATCAATTAATCCTAAGTATAAAATATTGTACAAATGAGGAAAAGCGAGGAAAAGAATGAACAAACTCAAGGACTCGACTTGTCCTCCCCTATACTTAGGGTGAAAGATCCCTAGGTATAGAAAAAGAATATCAACAAGTTGAAGGACAAGCGAGAGAATGGAAAATAAGAAATACTAAAGAGAATGAAATGAATGACATCACTCCCCCTATACTTAGGGTAAAGGATTCTTAAGTATAAACAACAACATGAGTGATGAAACCAAACGAAAATGGATAAAAATCAAGTCATTCACCTCCGCTATACTTAGGATAAAGTACATCCTAAGTATAACACACACACACGGAAAAGGGGTGAACGACAAAAATGGAAGAATAAAGAATGAAACAAAAAGATATATACCATAGAATAACAACTCATGCATCAGATGTAGATGTTAAAAAGTCATCGTCTGATACCATAGATATGGAATCAACAACAGACATGAATGTACCATGATCTAGATATGGCTTCTACTATTGTACGTTCACAACAAATGGTTGTGGGTCAGATGGCAAACCAGATATGACAATACTACCATTGTTACACACATCTCTAATAATGAACAATCCTAACCATTTGCCTTTTAATTTTCCGGGAAACAACTTTAATTTCACATCAAACAATCAAACTTTCTGATCAGGGGAGAAAGTCTTCCTTCTAATATGTTTATCATGCCAACGTTTGACTTTCTCCTCATACATGAGTGAGTTGTCATATGCAAAATCTCGTAATTCCAACAATATATTGAGATTCAACTTCCTACCATGTCCTACTTTCTCATAATCCAAATTGCATACATAGAGTACGCATAATGGTTTGTGAATTAATTCAACTGGCAAGTGTCAAAGATTTCCATAAAACCAATCTATATGGAGATATACTCAATGGAGACTTGTACGCCGTTCGATAAGCCAATAGAACAGAATCAAACATTTGGGACCAGTTCTTCCTTTCTGGACATAAATTTCTGCAATATCATCTTCATCTCCCTATTTGAAATCTTAACAAGTTGTTAGTCTGTGGGTGATAAGGAGATACAACTCTATGCTTAATGGCATACTCCTTCACAAGCTTCTTGACCTCTCTATTAATGAAATGGCTTCCCTGATCTAAAAAGAGTATTTTGGGAATCTCGAACCGTGCAATAATGTGTTTATTGAGAAACGAACAAACTGTATGGCTATCAGCGGCTCAAGTGGGGATAGCCTCCACCCAATAACTAACATAATCCACGATAAGCAGGATGTACTGAAATCCCTGGCTGACAGAAAATGGGCCCATGAAGTCTATACCTTAAGCATCAAAAACATTTGAAATACGAATATATCTCAAGGGCATATTATATTTGTAACCAACAGTTCCAAATAAGAACTCTCAAACCAAAATAAAGTGAAGAAATGTAGCAAAAGAGTTTTGCTATTTATTTGCCTGTATAGCTTACATGATTGAACTCGAGCAAGCAACAAAAATCCCGAGGGTTATTAAATTCAATAAAAAAACAATGAAATAAAAGAGGAAATTTTTTACCCTACTCTTGGTTTGTGTGAATTTTTGTCTTCTTACTTTGGAAATTTAATTTTTATATTTCTCCATTTTTTATATTTTTTAATGATTTTAAATTTTACAAGTGTTTTTTATTGTTGAAAATAAAAGAAAATATGTATAGAAAAAGAAATAAATGAAAAAAAGAAAAAAAGCAAAATTTTGGATTTAAAATATGGTAAAAATATAATGAAAATTAAAATAAAACCATTTTGTGTTTTTGAAATTTTTCTTATGTTTTTGCGATTTAAAATTTTTATATTTTTTTATTATTTTTAAATAAATGAAAACATGCAAAATAAGAAATAGAAAATGTTGCAGATGATTTTGAATTTTAAAAATAGAAACAAAATTTAAAATAAGGGAGACAAGTACAATTAGAAGGATTATTTATCAAATTTTCCAAAAACCATTTTCCTAATTTTTTTGATTTTCTTCGATTTAAAACGAATTTTTTAGTGTTTTTTATGTTTTCTATTTTTTATTTTCATGAAGAATTACGAAATGAAATTTGGTCCAAAAATAAATAAAACAAAACAAACAAATAAGAATTTTGTGGAATTTTTCGAAAAGTTTATATAATTTTTATAGATTTTTTATTACAAAGAACAAATATTTTTGGTGTTTTTGAATTATTAAAAATAATAAAATGGTTAAAATGCAATAAAAATTAGTGATGAAAGAATGAATTAACATAAGCCTAGCATGATTTTTGTGATTTTAGATAAGAGATTTTGCTATTTTTAATTAATTTTAACAACTAAATTAAAATGTAAATCCACAATGTTATGAATGCAAAGAAAATAGTTTATGGGCAAATTGAATAAAAATAAAGAAATGCAAGGGCCCAACATGTAAATACCCAAAAGTACGTGTTCCAACGTATGTGAGTCGCGTTGACACATACTTAAGTGCAAAAATTTTGTTTTTGAGGGCCAAATGACAATATCAACATGCAGGACCTTTATTGCAATTTTTACAAAAACTGACATGTTGCACATCTTCTGCAGTCCAAAAGGACCAAAATGCGAATTAAATAAATAAAAAGGGAAATAATGCAATTGTTTAAATAACTACAAGCAGATGTGTGTTCCGAGAGGGTCTTACTTGCAAGGAAAGAAAGGCACAGGTAGGAGCGTAATTTCTCTACCATTCCACGTGGTGAAATGAACGACTGTGATGGATCTAAATATCTAATCAAATGGTTGAGATGATGGCGCGGGTGGATGATGTGGATTCAATATGGAAGATCATATCAAGGATGTTGAATTGGTACGTTTTGAATGGTCTCAATCTGATATGGGCTTCTTCTTCTTGATCCAACGTCCTTGGAGTGATATAGAAGGAAGGGTCACTCTGATGAGTTTCAATCGACGAAATAGTGACCAATCACCATTTGTTTCTTCTTCTGGAGGCTTCTATCCTCTCTTGTAGCAGTCCTAACCAAGCTCCATTCTTTGATTTTACTCTAGACATGTTTAAATGTCAATACCATTCTGAAAAATGCAGATGCAAGAAATATAAGTAAAACATTTTTTAAGAAAAGAAAATAAAATAACAAACGTTTTTAAAGATTTGTCAAAGAATTTTGCAAATTTCTAAGGATTTTGATTTTTTAGGAAGAAAGTGAGTGAATTTAATGTATTTATAGGGAATATATACAAGTATACATACAATGATCATACAGATTTTATATAAGATTTTATTTTACAAGATGATTTTATTTAAAAAATTTAATTACAACATTTATAAAGGGATTTATGTGCAATAGTTATTTTATAGAGATAATTACAACTTTTATACATACGTGGATTTTTACAACCAATGTGCACATCCCATAATGTACATACCACGTAACAAAATAATTTTACAAATATTTTACAAACCCTTTTCAAATCATTTTAGAAAAGGTTTTTACAAACATTTTACAAACTATTTTATAAAGGTTTTATAAAAGTTTTAAAAATACTTTTACAATCTATTTTACAAACATTTTTTCAAATCATTTTATGCAATTTTACGGATGGAATTTTGCAAACATTTTGCTTTCAAAAAATTTTTCAAACATTTTGTACAATATACATAATTTTAATACAAAAAAATTTACAAATCATTTTACAAACAAAACATTTTTACAAACAATTTTACAAAGATTTATACAAAATTATTTTCACAACAATTTTTGTAAATACTTTTATAGACAATTTACAAATAGTTTTTAACAAGTTTTTTACAAATCATTTTACAAATCAATTTCATAAACAATTTTACAAGTGCAAAAAATTTACAAATCATTTTTGAAAACATTTTTTAAGTAATAGCCATATTATTAACAAATATATGTACTATTTATGTCTAAGGTATATATACAATATATATATATATGGGAAAAAGGAGTATGCTCCCTGGTTGTAGCTAACTTACATGCTCCCTTCTATTTTCCCAGTATTTTTCTTATTAACTAAAATCTATTGGAATTTAGATCAGAATATGTCATCATAGTGTCATTAAAAATTCGACTTAATTCGAGACTTTTATCCCTTCCATCAAGACTGTCAAATTTTAACGGTCTCAGAATTGCTGAAATTGACCCCCTTCAGATGGAGGGCATAGAAGACTCTGTTTTTTACGAAATTGGAATGACATGTTAGGGGGGATATAGTGATGAATATACATATTTTTATATTTGAAAAAAAATAAAAAATATGAGAAAAATGGGGTGGGAGTAGCCAATTAGCTACACCTAGGGAGTAGCCTCATTTAACCATACACACACACACACACACACACACACACACACACACACACACACACATACACACACACACACACACACACACACACACACATATATATATATATATATATATATATATGGGTAAAATGGGGCTGCCCCCAGGGAATAGCCAACTTGGCCAACTTGGCTACTCCAACCCCTATTTTCCCTTATTTTTTTATTTTTTTGGAAAATAAAAATTTGTATATTCATCATTATATCCCTCTCACATTCTATTAAAATTTCATCAGAAACAGAGACTCCTAAGCCCTCCATCCATACATCATTTTTTTAACGGTCGCATGATTTTTTAAATCGACCATGTTTGGATGGAGGCCGTAGGAGTCTCTGTTTCTGACGAAATTTTAATAGAATGTGAGAGGGATATAATGATGAATATACAAATTTTTATTTTCCAAAAAAATAAAAAAATGATGGAAAAATAGGGGTGGGAGTAGCCAAGTTGGCTACTCCCTGGGGGCAGCCCCATTTACCTCTCTCTCTCTCTCTCTCTCTATATATATATATATATATATATATGACACCCCCTATAGTTAGCTTGAACTATGTCCTCATAGTAACAAAAGAACTACAAAGGAGGACATAACTCATGCTAAGTATAAAACATAAAAATAATCTACTCAACAACGACTCGAAGAACGACAAGAATAGAAGTCGGTGATCCCCTCTATACATCGGATCAATTAATCCTATGTATAAAAGATTGTACAAATGAGGAAAAGCGAGGAAAAGAATGAACAAACTCAAGGACTCGACTTGTCCTCCCCTATACTTAGGGTGAAAGATCCCTAGGTATAGAAAAAGAATATCAACAAGTTGAAGGACAAGCGAGAGAATGGAAAATAAGAAATACTAAAGAGAATGAAATGAATGACATCACTCCCCCTATACTTAGGGTAAAGGATCCTTAAGTATAAGCAACAACATGAGTGATGAAACCAAATGAAAATGGATAAAAATCAAGTCATTCACCTCCCCTATACTTAGGATAAAGTACATCCTAAGTGAACACACACACACGGAAAATGGGGTGAACGATATAAAAGGAAGAATAAAGAATGAAACAAAAAGACATATACCATAGAATAACAACTCATGTATCAGATGTAGATGTTAAAAAGTCATCGTCTGATACCATAGATATGGAATCAACAACGGACATGAATGTATCATGATCTAGATATGGCTTCACTATTGTACGTTCACAACAAATGGTTGTGGGTCAGATGGCAAACCAGATATGACAATACTACCATTGTCACACACAGCTCTAATAATGAACAATCCTAACCATTTGCTTTTTAATTTTCCAGGAAACAACTTTAATTTCACATCAAAGAACCAAACTTTCTGACCAGGGGAGAAAGTCTTCCTTCTAATATGTTTATCATACCAACGTTTGACTTTCTCCTTATACATGAGCGAGTTGTCATATGCAAAATCTCAGAATTCCAACAATATGTTGAGATCCAACTTCCTACTCTGTCCTTCTTTCTCATAATCCAAATTGCATACATAGAGTACCCATAATGGTTTGTGAATTAATTCAACTGGCAAATGTCAAAGATTTCCATAAAACCGATCTATATGGAGATATACCCAATGGAGACTTGTACGTCGTTCGATAAGTGATAACACGGGTTTGGCAAGGGTCAAAGTACGTCCCACCCAAGGTGGAGACGAAGTCGCTGGGAGGACCGCTCACTAAACCCCTGTTATGCAGCAATTAACCCACAACAAAGAATAAGTCAATTAATTCCCAAAAATGTGAATTAAAATTTATTAACTCTACCATAAAATGCATAGTGTATAAGCATGTAGAGGTTGAATCACAGAGAGCAAAAACTGGTAGCCTACAATTATTCATATACAAGCTGGTCATGTATGCACACAAGTCTTTTTATGGGTTTTTAAATTTTTGAGATTTTTTATTTAATTTTTGATTTTGTACTTTTGTATTTTAATTTTTCATTTGTTGATTTTGTATTTTCTTTTTATATTTCACATTTTTTATATTATTTTTTTCTTTTAATAGACATATAATACATACTAAGGTATATATATACATGGATATAATAGAGATAAGAGGGACATGAAAATAGGGGAGAGTACTCAAAATACAGTAAATACAATATTTTTGTGATTTTTAAATTTTGCTAATATTTTTGTGATTTTTCTAATTTTTCCTAATTTTTTATATTTTTTTAAGGTAAAAATACTAGAAAACAAGGAATTGAGTTGCTGGCTGGCATTAAAATGAAGATGAAAAATATCAACGGTGTCCAAAATTCCTTAAATTAATTTTGAATAAAAGATCATGAAATGGGGAAAATTCAGCAACTGAAATTATATTTTTAGGATTTTTATGGAATTTTTAATGTTTTTGTAAAGATTCTTGGGGTTTTCTGATTTTTAGGGGTTTTGCTTTATATTTTCTAGTGATTTTTGGATAGGAAATCAAACACATTAAAAGGCATAGAATATATTTTTTTGGGAATTTGGTGAGACTATTTTACATTTTTTGGGATTTTACAATGCAAAAAGTAGCAAAGATGCATGTTTTCTAATTTTTATAAATATGAAAACGCAAATGAAAAAGAAAAATATAGCGTGATAATGCAATGTAACAGGAACCTATGGTGATTTTTCGGTGATTTTTGGAATTTTATAGATTCATGCAATAAATAAAGGAAGCAAAAAGAAATTCCAACACTAGCAGGGGTATCTTTACAAATAAGATAAAGTCCAGGGGGTGCGATGGAAATATACCAAAATTTTTGAACGTTGTCAAGAAGTTTCAGGACCAAATACATGTTTGAAAACCCGCCAGGGGGCCCTTGCAATTTTTCCAATCACGTGGGACTACACGTGACTCACACGCACAGGAACCAAAACGTAATTACATAAAGGATAGGGGTATGCGTGCAAATTTCTCAAAAATATAACACTGTATATTTTATTTGATGGACCTTTACATAATACACACAAATACAAGGGCATCCATGAAATTTTCCAAACACACGTGGGACCGCACGTGACTTGACGTGGATAGGACCGAAATGTAAATGCGAGAAACCTAAGGGTCGTTTTACAAAAATATCCACTTTATTTTAAACATTACACGATATTTAATGGATTAATTAGTAAATACAAAAAAGAAGGGGTCTAAGGTGTAAATTACCCTTTATTACGTGTGGATGGACGGTGGATCATCATTCACTTGAACACGTGTCATCCATCTTACGGTTGATGACGCTTCGTGGTTGGATGGTTGAGATTAGATCTCCTGATGAGATCGGACGGTCATGAGGCCTGTAGCGGATCGAATGGGCGACCCGAGAAGGAAAGGGAAGGATCCTCTTGGTGAGGAAAAGTAGATTCTATTATTAACTTGCTGAGTAATCGCTCGCTTTCTTCTCGACTGCTGGAAAAGGTTCTTGTTACATGCTATTTTCCCCTTTGATGTGAGGGTGAGTCCAATGATGTCCAAGCCATGAATGGATTGTTCCTCTTACGCACGGAGACCCACAGGTGACCATAGTAGGCCGGCTGGCATCCAACAGCAGCTGCTACGACTGGGGTCTTCATCTTTATCGGACGGCTCTGGAGTGGCATGGAAGAACATGGACGAAGCTCGCACACGGAGAGCTTCGATCGTGAATAGCCGGCGCCTCCGACCTTCTTCGTCACCTCCGATGGTCTCTACTAGTCCTTGGAAGCTCCCCGCGTCAGCTGATGGTCTCCGCTAGGCCCCTGGAGGTCCCAGTCGTTCAGGCGAGCTCAAGGAAGGGAGGGACCTCCAGGAACCTCTTCCTGGAATCAATCAAGCCCAAGAGGGATCTTTTCACGTCAAGACCTACACAGGAAGAACAAGCGGCTCGAGGCAAAGCTCCTCGTCTAGGGGTTTGAAGCTTTAGCACCAAAAATGAAGATGGGCGGCGAGGTTCCGGCGAGCGGTGGAGGGGAACCTCGATTCGCGAAACCACAAGGGATTCGGTTGATCTGGGGTGTGCGGATGATGGAGTAGATGATAGGGAACGAGATGGAAGGTATGCGAGCATCGGAGGATAACTTGATGGCTCGAGAGTCGTCGCCCCGGCGAACTACGACTCAACCGAGGCGAGGCGATTTACTTAACTAAAAATTAAAATAAATGCGGGAAATGAAACCTGGAATTAAAATCTACCTAATAAAGCAAGAAAAGATGCTCAAATACCTGGTGGGGAACCAGGGAGCGTGGCGTTGCCGAAGCTCCACCGTGGGTGCATCTCCCACCTCCTCTGACCGATTCAAGGCACCGAAGACCTCCTCTTGTCACGAGGAAACCTCCAGGATCGAATACGAGGAAGGGAGAAGACTAAAACTGGCCAAATTTGTGAAGGAGGGGGGCTGGGTTATTTATAGACATAGGTGGACACCCTTATTGACCGACGATTGTCGAGTGATATGGTGGATGTTCAAGCGATCCAAGGCATCAACGTGTATGTACAATGTGCCAGGAACAATTATTGTGGAGGAAGCGAGTGTGATCGATGGATGAGACACCCACAAAAAACGCCAGGAAATCGGGGATTCAACAGGTCTGTCAGCTTAGAGAGGCAGATGGGACAGTTGACTCGAGGTCAACGAAGGCCGCGCTGGGATTGGTCCACGTCAGCCTCTGCAGGACAAAACATGGGTTCTTATTCGAAAATAATAAATTTAAAATATGAAATGAATTTATTTTTTGAGTATAAAATAAAAAAATGTTTATTATTTTATGTAGTATTTTAATATGATTTTTATTTATTTTTTGGCTTTATTTATTAGTAATTAATTTTTATGAGTGTATTTATAGGTATATTTACCTATGTTTAGTGTATTTTTATTTTTATTTAGTACATTTTATTTTATTATTCTATTTTATTATTTTATATATTTATAACTTATTTTTATGAGTCTAAATATATTTTTATTCGATTTTTATGAGTTTATTTGCATCTTTAAATAAATAGGTAGATGAATTGTATAGGTATAGTTGTAGGTATTTTGTCTATGTTTTATACACTATATTTTTTATTTTCCATTTTCTTGTTAGTTTTATTTTGATTTTGATGTACACCTATATTATAGGTAATTTTATATAAAATTATAAAAATATGAATTTGTAAAAATAATACATGATGAATAAATTGAATATTTTAATCGGTGTTATGTACAATAGGGGCCCAAACCTATCTTCTACATTTTAACTCCAAAAAATATGAAACCACCTCCATTAAATAGATCTTGAAAATTTATATAAAATTAGAGGTGATTTTGCTATGTTTTGAGTTTTTATTTGAAAGATATGGGTCTGTGAAGTTTGGTTTTTTTGCCTTTTAATTCTGGGTGTAAAATGTACACTGTAATCATTTTTGTGCAAACTCAATTTTGTATTTTTATTTACATTATTATCTACAACTTTCGTGTACAACGTTTTCTTATTTGATGGATAAATAATTAAATACAAAATAGGTGTCAAAAATGCACAAGTCATGAATGAATAAATGAGATATTTATTGTCTTTTTGGCCCTTATCTCCCCTACTTTATTCCTTGTCGACCAATTCCCTTCTGGACTTGGTCTCGGGGTTGGGGTAATAAAATATTTTCAATATTTCATTCCTTTTTCTTTTCTTCACTTTATTCTATAATTTTGGCATTAAATACCTTATTTTATGTACACATAAATACAATAAATAATGGATGCTATGATGTACAAATTGATGCTATTTACATGCATTTGCTGGGGTTTTTAGGGCCAAAATGATAGAATAAAGGTGATGAAATAGAGATTCATCACCCCCCTATACTTGCCTTTGCTAGTCCCTAGCAAATACTTATGCAATAAGTACAAAAGAACAAAGAATAAGAAGAAAAGAAAAAATAAGATGGAAAGAGATAGAGTGAATAGTATTGCTTTCAGTGTAATATTTGTCCTTATAAAATCAGAGTTTGGAGCTCAGGTTAGACGTTGATGTGAAAGTGTGTGAAAACTATTTGGGAACCAAATTTAAAACACAACAACCTTCGAGAGTCACAGAACTCGGTTCAAATCACCTCAATAGCTAGGTCAGAACTAGACTACATCATACGCAAACCCTTATGACTATGAAGCTGACTTGTACGGTGTAAGTGATGTTGGCTCTCCCCAACTGAAATGACAATGAGACTGACTTCTCCAAAGTGACAACCCAAAGATTCCCCAATCCAACCCTCTACCGTCGAGGAGCGGGGTATTCCCTTCTAAGTTCAAGTGGCATCCAACTCAAGAGGAGGGGGTGAAGAAGAGAATGGACGATAGCCAGTGTAGCTACCTATCCTGGGATGCAAGACCAGTGTAGTCATGTCATCCAGCTGCAGGCTCACGTGGTATAACTTTGATGCTCAAGCTTGCGTATTTTTTATACGACATATATACATACTCTGGCAGGCACTTTTATTTTTATTTTCAAGCCTGTCCACTTTTTTGGAGGGTTTTTTCAAAATACTATTCACAGCAGCATTTACATAAGGACTTTTTCCTCTTGAGCCGGAAGACTATCCCTCTTTTGAAGCTTTATTGCAACCCACACTCTCCTGTCATTCGACTTCATTGAAACTAGACCAGGTTGGGGTGCACTTCCCCCCCTAGATGAGGACGAATGTTTCCACCCGTGTGCGTCTCAGACTGGCAAATCCAACCCCCTCACCACTCCAACTGAGTTGAGCCAAGTGAAAGGTGCAAGTGTCCAAGTTAGGTCACGGCTGACAAGAGTCATGCGTGTTGTCTCAGAAAGTTCTAGTTAGTCTACTGAGGTGACTTGAACCCAGCCCTGATTTCTCAAAGAATTAAGTCTGAATAGACCTAAAGTACCTTAAACCTAGTTCCCATGAGGTTCCAGTGCAGTTAGGTGCGGTAAGGTCCAACCAAGCTCCAATCTTTGACTTTATTGGACTAGTTCAATCATCAAGCTCAATAAAATATATGAATGCTATGCAAATGCTATTTACAAATATGCAAAGAATAATGCAATTTTGCAATGAATTTTGAAAACAAAGAGAGGAATTTGTTAAATAAAGAATTTGCAAATAAAAGAATTCTAGCACCCAAAGTATAAAATATATACAGCTATTTACACGGGCGTGTCGCTTTATTTTACAAGACTTAAAGACTTTACAGGTTTTAACAAAGTGATTTATTTAGGTGTATATACAATTGATAACGAGTTTTATGCATTTTCTTTATGATTTATTTTATTTTATTTTATTTATTATGATGCTTCCATTCCTCAAATTTATTTAAAAATCATTTTGAAAACTATAGTACAAAATAATTTTTGCAAACATTTACAAACATTTGAAAGCCATTTTGCAAAGATTTTGCAAACACTATATATACATTTTTCAAAATATTTTTACAAAATTTTTTCAAAATCATTTGCAAATAGATTTTCAGATCCTTTATTTCACACAAATACAAGAATTTTTGCAATCAAAATATTTTTACAAAGGTTGAAAATATTTCACAAAAAGTTTTCCCAACGGTTCACACCATTTTTCAAATCATTTTGCAAAGATATTTAACCTGATTTATTAATCAGTATATACAAAGAAAAACTATATTTTATGTACAAACTTATTTAGGCTCTTATAAGTTTTATTTGGATTTATTGCTTGTTTTTGCATGAGAAATTTTTGTGTATACTCCTCAGACTTATTTGAAAATAATTTTCAAAAGATTTTGAAGACTATGGTCCAAAATATTTTTACAAACATGTACACAGATTTGAAAATCATTTTGCAGAGGTTTTTCAAACAGTATAGATAGGTTTTTCAAGATAATTTTACAACCAATTTTCCAACCATTTGCAAAGTGCTTTTCAAACTTTTTTATTTCATGCAAAGAAAATAAATTTTGCAAACAAAAATATTTACAAAGATTAAAAACTTTTTACAAACTTATTTTCAAACAGTTTTCACAAAATTTTTCGCAAAGAGTTTCAAATTTTGTATAAAGCTACTTTTTGCCTGATTTATTAATCAGTATGTACAAAAAGAGTCTGAAGAGCTCACAGTCATTTATGGTAGAAATACTTTTAATATTATATTATCTTTAGATATTATTTTTATTTACAATACGAGTTATGGATGATAGTATATACATAGTATATACGACCCCCCTAGACTTAGCTCGAGCTATGTCCTCATAGATCAAAAAGAATAAGCAAAGACATAACTTGGACTGAGTAGAGAAAAGTCGAAAGAATGAATGAATAAGGGGATAAATAAATCAAGAAGTTGACTGTCCCCCCCATACTTAGGATCAAATAATCCTAAGTATAGCAGGTTGTACACAAGGCAGAGACGGTCAAGGATGAGAATAGACAAATCGTACTCAACTTGTCTCCCCCAATACTTAGGGTAAAGGGTATCCTCAGTATAGGCAATGGATACAAGGGTAGCACCTTTGAAAAGAAGAAAAGAATAAGAAATCAGATGAATAGTTTTTGAGGTGCATTATCTGAATCTTTTGATGCCGACATTGCTGTGGATATGTCATCAAAGCGCAGTAGCTGGATGGAGTCAACAACGGCCAAAAACGTATCTGGCTCGAGGTAAGGCTTCAGAAGTTGACCGTTGACGACGAATGGTTTTACGTCAGGATACAATTCTGATATGGCAATACTTCCATTGTCCCGCACTTCACGAACTCGGAATGGCCCTGTCCACTTACTCTTTAATTTGCTCGGGAAGATTTGTAACTTTGCATCAAACAGCCACACTTTCTGTCCAACTGCAAAGATCTTTCGTCTGATGTGCCGATCATGACAGCGTTTAGCCTTTTCCTTGTACATAAATGTGTTATCGTATGCATAGTCTCGGAACTCCAAGAGTCTGTTCAGATCATCTTTTCTTTTCTGACCACTTTTTCGTGAGTCTAGATTGCACATGTTGATTGCCCATAAAGACTTGTGAATTAATTCGATGGGCAGATGGCATGGCTTCCCATATACAAGACGATAGGGCGACATGCCCAGGGGAGACTTGTAGGCGGTTCTGTAAGCCCAGAGGACTGAATCCCAGAGTTGAGACCAGTTCTTTCTGTCTGGCCTTACAAGTTTCTGAAGGATCGTCTTGATTTCCCTATTTGATAATTTGACCATGCCATTGGTCTGAGGATGATAGGGAGATGCGACTCGATGGTCGATGCCGTACTCCTTCATTAATTTCTTGACCTCTTTGTTAATGAAGTGGCTACCTCCATCTGATATGAGAATCTTCGGAATCCCGAACCGCGCAATGATGTTATCTCTCAAGAATCGGTACAGTCCTACTTCCTTTGATCTATACAAGGTATTGTAATAGGGGCAATACAATAAGAGTACTCGACCTGATATCTTTGAGGGTGAACAAGCAAGTCTAGCATCCTAGGTCCCGAGAATTCCGAAAAAGCGCCCTTTTCTTATTGCGAATATTTTCAAAGGAATTGTCAAATCGGAAAAGACCCGGGACTGCAGGGAATTGGTCTCATGCCACCATTGTACGCCCTTCACAGAAAAGACCAACGTCCAACCTCTGGAGAGTCTAGCCGAATTAGAAACCTCCTCAGTTCCTGTCCCGTCAGCAATAGTGCCTTTTCAAGGCCGGTAACCGAGGGACGTAAAAAATCCTTTGCTTCTTCTTTCCACGGTTGTCAGTTCCGAGATGTGTACTTTCTGAATCGGGAAGGTGGCAGGGTATTAGACCTTGTGGAATGAACTGCGAAAATCTATCCGAGACCCTCCTTTTAGCCCTTCCCTCAGTCGCTGGGCAACTCGTGGGCTAGATAATAATTCATCTCGAAAGTATATCAAATCACTACTCTTAATAGCTATCCCGGGAGAACTCTTGCTGATGGCGACTGTCGGCGGCTCGAGCGGGAATAGCTTCAACCCAACGACTCACGTAATCTACAACAAAAAGGATGTGCTCAAAGCCCTCACTGTTAGAGAAAGGTCCCATGAAATCAATGCCCCAGGCATTAAAAACATCTGCTATATGAATGATCTTCAGAGGCATCAAATCTTTCGCAGTGAGTGTACCCTTCAATCTCTGATAGTCAATGCATCGTTTAACAAATACTGATACATCCTTGAATAGTGTGGGCCACCAGAAGCCAAACGAAAGTACTTTAGCTGCCGTATGGTATCCAGAGTGATGTCAACCAGATTCGAGCGAGTGACAATGCTCGAGGACACTATAATGCTCCTCCTGAGATATGCATCTGCGCCAAATGCAATCCGCTCCTTCCCTGAATAAGAGAGGATCTTCCCATTGATAGAAACGGATGGTCAACATGAATTTATTCTTCTGATTTTTCGACCAATCCGTTGGTATTACCCCCGAGGCGAGGTAATTTACTATATCATCATACCAAGGGAGGGAATCCACTACTAAAGTTGATTCATCTAAGAAGGTTTCTATGATAGCTGCATTATTCAGGGGAGGCTCTTGCTGCTTAATTCTGGAGAGATGGTCTGCTACCACATTCTGAACTCCAGGCTTGTCCTTGATTTCCAAATCAAATTCCTAGAGGAGAAGGATCCATCTAATCAGTCTAGGCTAGGCATCCTTCTTCTGCTGTAAGTACCGGATAGTAGAGTGGTCTGTAAAAATGGTAACTTTTGATCCAAGCAAATAGGATCTGAACTTTTCTAGGGCGAAAACCACAACCAGCAACTCTTTTTCTGTCACAGTATAATTTCTTTGTGCCTCATCCACTTTTTTGCTGGCATAGTGAATGGCATAGGGCGCCTTTTCTTTTCTCTATCCCAGAACAGCCCCGACTGCAAAGTCTGGAGCATCAGTCATGATCTCAAAGGGGAGAGACCAATCCGGTGGCTGTAGGACTGGAGCTTGAGTGATGAGCTCCTTTAGTTGATTGAAAGCTAGGAGAACCTAGTGATCGACATTGAACTCGATTTCCTTGCATAAAAGCTCTGTCAGAGGTCGGGCGATGCGGCTAAAATCCTTGATAAATCGTCTGTAAAATCCCTCAAGCCCCAAGAATGACCTTACATTCTTGACTGACTGAGGTGGCTCAAGATTTGCAATAACATCCACCTTTGCCGGGTCGACTTCCATGCCACGTTTGGAAACAACATGACCCAGCACAATTCCTTCAGTGACCATGAAGTGGCTCTTTTCCCATGAAAGCACTAAATTGACTTCACTACATTTCTGAAGCACTCTGTCTAGGTGCCCAACACAAGAATCAAAACTATCACCATAGACTGAGAAGTCGTCCATGAACACCTCGAGAAAACTTCCTACCATCTCGGCGAAAACTGCTAGCATGCATCTCTGGAATGTCGCAGGTGCGTTGCATAATCCAAAGGGCATTCTCCTAAAGGCGTAGGTGCCGAACGGGCAAGTGAAGGTAGTCTTCTCTTGATATTCGAGGGCGATCGCCACCTTGTTGTACCCGAAATACCCATCCAAAAAGCAGAAGAACTCCTTGGCTGCTAGTCTTTCCAGAGCTTGATCAATGATTGGCAAGGGGAAGTGGTCCTTCTTAGTTGCTGTATTAAGACGCCAGTAGTCTACACACACCCGCTAGGATGTTGGTACCCGAGTGGATATTTCCTCTCCATTGTCATTGGTAACCACAGTAAGCCCGGATTTCTTTGGAACTACATGCAGTGGGCTTACCCTTTTTGAATCGGAGATGGGATAGATGAAACCTGCATCACACCATTTCATGATCTCTTTCATGATGACCTCCCGAAGGTTTGGATTCAGCCTTCTTTGAAATTCATGGGACGGCTTGGCATCTTCTTCCAGATAAATGTGATGTGAACACAAGGCTGGATTTATCCCTCGGAGATCTGATACGCACCAACCAAGTGCCTTGCGATTCTTTTCTAGAACCTCGAGATGTCGGGATTCTTGATCCGGGTTCAGCCTGATGTTGATGATAACTGGATACATGTGTTCTTCACCGGCAAGGAAAGCATACTTCAGGCCTGTAGGAAGTGGCTTGAGTTCTGGTCTTAATCTGTCCAACTTGTTGGTC
Source organism: Ottelia alismoides (assembly GCA_037367405.1). NCBI lineage: Eukaryota > Viridiplantae > Streptophyta > Magnoliopsida > Alismatales > Hydrocharitaceae > Ottelia > Ottelia alismoides. The sequence goes on along the minus strand of JAZKJV010005890.1, from coordinate 112,954 downwards.
ACTTCAGACACTGTACTGGTGGCGGAATGTACTTCATTGATTTAGCTATTGTCCTCAGTACTCTTTTGAGATCCTGATGGTGTGCCGAACGATTCTGCAAGAGGCTCATTATGTTCGAGCTGGAATGAGTTCTCGAAATAACATAGGTGTATCAGCATCTGAGAGTCTGTCTCCCAAGGATCATTAGAGCATATGTCAACTGTGCTTTCCAAGTCCTCCTCAAGAGTGAGGATTTCTCGGGTCCATGAATCATTCAATGAAAGTGATGAGTCTGTGACTTCTGCCATAAAGTCACAATCTGCTTCTGATACTACATGGCTCTCATTAGCCGTGGCGTTCGGCTCTGTGATCATGTCTATAGTGATCTGCTTGCCGTCCGAGCGGAAAGTGATCTTGCCGGACCCATAGTCAACCACAACACTTGAGGTACGCAAAAATGGTCAGCCAAGGATGATGGGGGTCTGGAGTAACGTGCGGGTGAGTCCATATCGAGGACCACAAAATCAATAGGGAATTGCATCTCCTGCACCTTCACCACAACGTCTTCCACCAGGCCTCTAGGTCGCTTGGTGAATCGGTCAGCGAACTGAAGGATCATCTGTGTCGGCTTGAGCGGTCCTAGCCCAAATTCTTGCATTAGGGACGAGGCCACAAGGTTGATAGAAGATTCCCTGTCAAGGAGAGTACGCTCGAAGACCTGATCAAATATCTCACAACTGATAAGAGGCGCTCCTTTGTCTTGTTTCTTCTGAGGGAGATTGCTTATAGTTGCAACAGTGGCCATGGAGAGCACGTGCCTCTCGAACTGATTGCGTTTGTTCTTGTGTGCTGGTCGACGCTTATTGGTACATGCTTCTTTCAAACCTTTTTTACAGTTGGCATATATTCCATGGCCTTCATCAAGAGGATATCAACTGTTAAGTTATCTAACAGTTCTACAACTCCAGGATCAGGCAATGCACTTTTTCGTTTTGCATTTTTTTGGATTTTTCAATAGAATTAGGAAATGGAATATTTACATCATTGATAGGAAGAGTAAAGTTTGTATTTACATCAGGACTATCTCCCACAACTTGTTGTACATCCGAGCTACAGAAAGGAGTACAAACTGTGTCTTGAGATGTTGGTGCTGGTGGGCGAGCAAAAAGTAAGGCCTCTGCTTCGTTGGCTTGCGAGGGATCGGCTGCTGCGGGCTGCTTTTCTGAGGCTGGTGTGGCTTTGCTTTGGCTGCAAAATGCTTTTTGTTCTTTTCGGTTTTGCTGATTTTTTTGTGGTTTTTGCTGATGAAGATGATGGTGGATGGCTACGGGAATGGCTCCTCCTTCTTCTTCCTCCTCACCCGTCCCTGTAGCTGGCACGGCTGATGCTGAAGATGATGATTCACCTAGTTCTTTATTCTCCCCATTCTTGATAGTAGGCGGAGTCAAGTCCCTACTGCTCCTGAGAGTGACAGCATTAGAATAAACAATATTATCATTTTCTGACTCTACAGACTTAGTCAGGACATCACATTCTACCTGCTCTTTCTTTTTAAAGCTATTGGGGTTGGCTTCGACCTGAGCTGGGATAGTAGTCTTGGTGGGGAAGGATATTGAGTATCCTTAAGCGCATCACGGAAGCGTGTTGATTGCATCATATGCAATCGGAGCAACTAGTCGTACTCGATGCTAGATGCGGCGGAAATTAAAATTTTTAAAATTAAAGATGAAACCACATGATCACGAGAACACTTCTCGGATTGTTTCATCAAACCACAAAGTATAAGGAATACCTCTTGAAGCGTGGTTGTGATTGCGAGATCCCAAACAAGAGATCCTCCTGTCTCAAGTCCTACCCACGAAGAACGCACTTGCGGGCACGATGATGAGTCGCGTCCTTCCCGCAATCTTTGATGAAAAACCAAGCATCGAAGGCGAAGGCAAGATGCTCTCCTTCTCAATATACAAAGTGGACGGCCACTTGAGATTGAGAGATAGCGTAGTCGAGAATGAGAGAGAGAGAGAGTAGTAGTCTTCTACAACTCTAGATGATGTACCTTGAAAGGCTACCCTAGCCCTCCTTTTTATATTAGTTTAGGATCCAATGGATCTCAATTCATGGGACACATGGATCCAACGGCCAGGCTTGGTCCATGTAAAATCAATGGCTATGATTGTTGTTGGTTAAAACCAACAACATTAATTTAAATTAAAATATGTTGCAACATTATCAACATAATTTAATTTAACATAAATTAACTAATTAAGAGATAATGTGATAACAAAAAAGGGAGTCAACCAACCACCCTTGATTTTAGTGGGCGTCACCTATGAATAATTCATAGGTGACGCCACCTATAAATTAGGTGGTTGTTTTGCCTCCTTTTTATTTTAGCTTATTATTTCTTAATTAATTTTGTAATAACAATTATCATAAAATTATTCACCAAATTAATTCCAAATTAATTTATGAATATTTCTATCATTCCATTGAACATTATGTGAATCATATTCACAACCCAAACTAATTTGAAAATTGCATTTCCAATTAATTAATAAATGTGAATCCAATCCACATTATTAACAATATCTATTTACATAAATTCTCTCTTATATATATTATAAATCATATTTATAATACACATATATCATGGATAGTATTATCCACATTCTCTAATCCTTGATAATTAAATCCCATTTAATTATCTTGGATAATAATATGAATCATATTCATATTATGCTTGATAATTAAATCTCATTTAATCATCGAGTCCTTCTTTCTTGGATATGCATTTCATCAAATGAATCATTCTTGAACCCTTTCAAGAATAATGTGCTTTCTCCGCCAGATACTTGGAGATAAGGATAGGGCGATTGTATTATTCCATGTATAGTGACTTGGATATTGAGATCTTATCTCAAATCCAGATCTTACGAACCTCCCACAGATGCTTGATTAAATCAAGACCGCAAATCCAATCTTCTCATTGAATCTGAATCTCATTCAGACCAATGTCCAACACTTGGACCAAGATCGGATTGTTTCTCTAATGAAAGGAGTCACTAAAATCCAGACCTGTTTCATAACTCCCTCGGAATGGAAGCGTCATGGATATACAATCGTTTATGATCACATCATCCTCAGGCATTCCTAATACCTGTACATCCTGCATACTGGAAGACCCATGATCAACCCTAAGATCAAGACCAATTTTACAATGTCTTCTTTAGGGTTTAATCATTAAGTTTTTTAATCTTGGTTATTGGGAGTTGGTATCGATCATATGCTTTCCCAAAGCATATATCATACCTTCAAATTCATGTCATGCTTCCAAAGCACAACGACCATGCATGGAATTTGATCGGTCCCAATACCTCATGAGTGAGCTCATGTCTTCCGATTCACAAGTGAACCCGTATGATCCCTTTGAGAGATCATATTGCTCTTACCCTTATATGCACACCAGCTCGCAGGTGTATAGACCTTGGTTAGGTCATCAACCTATTGGTCTGCCAAATGTACATACTCAGACATATAGCAATACATCTGTCTCTGGTCAGAGGATGCGTGCCTATGTTGTGACAGCATTCAACATAGGACTTAATTTATCTCGATCTCGTTAAGTCAACCCATTGACCTAACTAATCTGATACCTTCGAATCACTATTCCCATGCAGAGGACCTGCATCGAGAGGTTGGTCAGATATCAGCCTATGTGAGAAAGGATTGCCATCTCATACTCAGGCTGGAGATCTTCACTTGACAATCATTTGACGGTGCTTGATGAGTCCTCTATCTAACTCCTTAGATATTCATCCAAACACCAGCCTCTATGATTCATTTAATGAATCAACAGCTATATGATCATCAAGCTGGACATGGTACATAACCCTAATTGTACAGAGGGACCTTATAGTGCATTCATTCATATAATTTCAGAAAGGGAGTGAAAAATCAATAACTTTTATTAATAAACATAAATATTACAATAACATTTATTGTAAGAATGGTTTGCCCAGGGCTCACATGTCTAACAGGTGGCAGTCAGATCATCGAGCCTCTTGATCATATCTGCTAGCCCTTTGACGAGTTGGGCCAAGCAATCCATGGTCGGGTTCACAGGAGTTGCCTCTGAAGATTCAGCGTGCAGAGCACACTGTTGCTGCATGTGTGGGTGCTGAGTCTGTTGTTGGTGGTGTTGGGGTGGTGCAGGAAGCTGAAACTACTGGTAAGAGGGAGGAGGATACTGCTGGCATTGCTGAGGTGGAGCGGCCGCATACTGATGGAAAGGCTGTGGCTAACGATACTGCGGCTGCTAATAATGTTGATTCTGCCTCCATTGATTTGCATATGGGGGAGGCTGATGGTACTGTGGCAGCGGCTGTGAGGACTGCCCAAATCGACCACCCTGAGGTTGGTGGTATTGTCAGTTAGCTAGTAGCTGACCCTGAGGTTGTCCCATAGGACAAGTCGGTTGTGCTTCATTGCTCCATACCTCGTTGACTTCTTGATACAGGGGTGGTGGTGGGAAGACTGGATCGGATCCTGTTGCAAAATCTGGTTGGTACACAACCATCTGCTGTTGCGGTTGGCCCTGGTCGGGCGCCTGCACATAGTACATGTGCTGGACTGCCGGTAGCTACTGGCGCAACTGAGACTGATGTGGCTGTGGTAGATCGTCCTTCTTCTCAGCGGGAGCGTCTGATGGTACTGCCGACTGGACAAAGTTGATTGTGCCTACCAACAGTTCTAAGTGTTTGGTGATCAGATCTAGCTTATCAAGGTTTTGAGTCCTCTTTTCGATCACAACAAGTTTTTCAAGGTCCTTTGATCGCTTTTCAATAATATCAACCTTCGAGAGATGGCCCCCAATAATACTAAGGTTATAGCTCTCATCTCTCTCCACCTGTGGGACGCTGCTATGTGCACTTGTTTCTGGAGGATCTGGGGCTGCTTTTGGTATGCTTTTGATGAAGAGAGGGCGGCCTCTCCTTCGGCCATTTCTTCAAATATTTGCCAGACTACATCTTTATTCTTGTTGAAATGTGAACCCCCACATGCTGCATCAATGAGCCTTTGGCTTTCGACGTTCAGGACCCCAAAGAAATGTTGGACCAGGCTAGTCTTCGGGATCTCATGATGGGGGCATTTCTCCTGCAGATCTGTGAATCTCTCCCAGGCTTCATGTATGGATTCATATGGATTCGTGCGCTCCCTGAGAGAAGTTACTTATACGTGCTCGCATCTGGTTGAGCCGACCGAGAGGATAAAATTTGTGCAGGAAAGCTGACTTCAGTTCCTCCTAGGTGGTTACAACCTTCCACAAATGGTTGACCCAATAGAGGGCCTTATCTTGCAAGCTGAAGGGGAATGCCATCATCTTGACAATGTCCAGAGGGACATTCGGATAGTGGGTAGTTCAGCAGATACGGGAAAATTGTTGCAGGTGGATATACGGCTCTTCACTGGTGTTACCATGGAATGATGGAAGAAGAGCGAGGAAGTGGGGCTTTAGCTCGAAGTGAGCATGCACCGGTGGAATGAGCATCCACTCGGTTATCTGGTTGTCTCCAGGGTTATATGTCTCCTTCAGTGTAGTTTTGGGTCTCCCATGTCCTGGCTCTCTCTCGTCATCCGAAGGGATATCACCTCCTCGGCCTCCTCCTCCTCCCTCATGTCTGTTCATTACATCATTCAGCATATCCTGAAAACAGTCTGTGCTAGGGCCTGCTCGGTCAGCTGCTGTTGAATAGCTCGGATGGATGCCAACAATTGTGCATTAACCTGATTCTGATCAGGCATCTGTCCTTGCTCTGGTTGGGGTGGCTGCTGACCCTTGCCCTTCCCTTGAGGAGCCATGTCAGGGTCTGAGTCTGACGAAATGAATTCCGGATTAAGATCCAGGGCTTGGTCTGTCTTCTATCTGCAGAATGAGAGAATCCTAATCAGACCACTTGCAATCTTATTCAGTTATCATGATGAATCTGGAATCAAGGTCGATCCCAGAATGTTATGAATGGATAAGGATATGGATTGTGATCGACTTCCATTCATAACGGTGAAAGTGGGACAAAAGTGATCCCGGTTTATTGGGTGGTCCAAAGAAGGGTAGAAGACGAGGAGTCTGGAGATCGATCTGCAAAGTCCGGATCGGGTTCTCGAGAATCGCCTCGAATTTATTGGAGAAGTCGAGTCTATGGAATCTATGTGGGTGTCGGCAGGGTCCCGATGGAAACCATCCATAGATCGAATTTGCGAAGCAAGAGAGGATTGTATGTTGGAGGAAGGATACGATGGTCAACGAGGAGTAAAAAGGACTGCAAAACAGTAGAAAGGCGCAAACTGAGCGGGGATCAAAGGAGAATGACTCAACAAAATTTGCGCAAAGGCGCGGGACTTGATCTTTGAACCTTAATCTAGATCCATACAAACGCATTACAAGATTGGGTTCACCAACTCACTCCATGTGGAGCCGTAAAGGTTCGACTACTTATTATCTTTTCAATTTTAGAGTTGTTATTTCAGGCATATCTTTTAACAAGTCCTTAGCACGCTACTCCTATAGGAGAGAGAGTACTGCCAGAAAAGTGTCTCGTACTTGTCCTCCTCCTTTGTAACATGTAGTCTGTACTTTTTGAGGTCCTTGTAACCCTTCCTGGATCCCTACTCAGCTAAAGAAATAGAGATAGGAAGCCAATAGGAGAAACCAATACTTCGGTTCTCGCTCGGAACAGAATCACCCGTGAGCATGCAAGAACCTACTCAGACGTAAACCGATGAGACAGACCCCCCCCCTCCCCCCCGTGAAGGCGTGGCCTAAGCTTAGTACTTCAGACCATGTCGATGTTACAAACAAGGCGGGAACACATCGCTGACAAAGCCCTACTCGGTCACGTATGATAGAAGCGCCAATACTTCGGAAATCCAGGCGATACACAAGGCAGTTGCGGACTGGGATTTGGGCTCTATTCCTTATGGGGCGTGCCTCGTAGCCGCTCAAGGGAGTGGGGTTTTGGTCCCCCTCCAAAGGTACCTGAAAACAATGAGGGCTTTATGAACCAGTACAATGATAGTCCATTACAATTTTTAATTAAGGTCGAAGTTTATTTAGCAGTCCCCTTGTTTTAGTTTTTTGGGTTTTCACTTTTTTTGAGTCTGTTTCATACCAGTGCCTAACATTTTTGTAGTTTTTCATTTATGTCCTAGGTGCTCAAAATCAGAGGGAGATAGCGGAAAAGCCGTGCAAGTTGGTTCAATGATGGAGATCTCACCATTGAACCGAATGATGCATGTTGAGTTAGAAGACTTACAATGCATCCCAGCTCTCTCCATGCAGTATGCAAAACAGAATTTTTAAACCTAACTAGGCGGTATGCAAGCGACAAAATCGCCCTAAACGTTAGCTGCTAATAATCGTGAAGAACCAATTAAGTTTGACTAAATCCACACGTGAGAGACTATAGGTACATGCATTCTTATTAATGTGTGGACCTAGCTACCGAGTCAAGCAACCTAAGTCTAGGGGCTCCATGCACACAAAACAAAATAAAGAAAAGGAGGAAATCTCAAAACTGAGGGAAACCAAGAAAACAAGGCGGGAAAACACGAAAAAGCCGTGAGAGGCCCCCAGGTGAACAGACACCCGAACAAACAGACACCCGGGCACTGGACCTCGTTGTGAAGAGTAGAGTCCAATTTATTACATGCCAAAATTGTCTCTCTCTCTCTCTCTCATAAAATTACATATTTTTAACTAGCTAAGCCTTCTTCTTGCTTCCTTGGTGCTTGCTCCAGCTGGTCACACCTGTGTGACCCTCCTTCATGCATGGCTGCACCGGCCTCCTAGAAGACCATCATCGCATGGCGGACCCTCGCATCAAAGTTGCAATAAAAAGGGATTAGCACAAATAATAACAGAATATAAAAAAGGAAATAAATATTCACAAGCAATTCATGATTATTAGCAAAAAAATCATACAAGTATTTACAACATGACACAATAAAGTAGGCTACGCCCATTGCTCCCCGGCAACGGCGCCATCTGATAACACAGGTTTGGCAAGGGTCAAAATACGTCCCACCCAAGGTGGAGGCGAAGTCGCTGAGGGGACCGCTCACTAAATCCCTGTTATGCAGCAATTAACCCACAATAAAGTATAAGTCAATTAAGTCCCAAAAATGTGAATTAAAATTTATTAACTCTACCATAAAATGCATAGTGTATAAGCATGTAGAGGTCGAACCACAAAGAGCAAAAACATGTAGCCTACAATTATTCATATACAAGCTGGTCATGTATGCACACAAGTCTTTTTGTGGGTTTTTTAATTTTTGAGATTTTTTATTTAATTTTTGATTTTGTAATTTTGTATTTTAAATTTTTATTTACTGATTTTGTATTATATTTTTATATTTCGCATTTTTTATATTATTTTTTTCTTTTAATAGGCATATAATACATACTAAGGTATATATATACATAGATATACTAGAGATAAGAGGGAGGTGAAAATAGGGGAGAATACTCAAAATACAGTAAATAAAATATTTTGTGATTTTTTAATTTTGCTAATATTTTTGTGATTTTTCTAATTTTTCCTAATTTTTTGTATTTTTTAAAGGCAAAAATACTAGAAAATAGGGAATTGAGTTGCTGGCCGGCATTAAAATGAGGATGAAAAATATCAAATAGTGTCCAAAATTCCTCAAATTAATTTTGAATAAAATATCATGAAATGGGGAAAATTCAACTACTGAAATTATATTTTTAGGATTTTTATGGAATTTTTAATGTTTTTATAAAGATTCTGGTGGTTTTCTGATTTTTAGGGGTTTTGATTTATATTTTCCAGTGATTTTTGGTTAGGAAATCAAACACATTAAAAGGCACAGAATATATTTTTTGGGAATTTTTTGAGACGATTTTACTTTTTTTTGGATTTTACAATGCAAACAGTAGTAAAGATGCATGTTTTTGAATTTTTATAAATATGAAAATGCAATAAAAATACAAAAGAAAAATATAGCATGATAATACATTGCAACAGGACTATGGTGATTTTTTTTGGTGATTTTTGGAATTTTTAGATGCATGCAATAAATAAAGGAAGGAAAAAGAAATTCCAACACTAGCAGGGGTATCTTTGCTAATAAGATAAAGTCCAGGGGGGTACGGTGCAAATATACCAAAATTTTTGAACATTGTCGAGAAGTTTCAGGACCAAATACATGTTTGAAAACCCATCAGGGGGGCCTTGCAATTTTTCCAATCACGTGGGACTACACGTGACTCACACGCACAGGGACCAAAACGTAATTACATAAAGGATAGGGGTCTGCGTGCAAATTTCTCAAAATATAACACGGTATATTTTATTTGATGGACCTTTACAAAATACACACAAATACAAGGGCATCTATGAAATTTTCCAAACACACGTGGGACCGCACGACGTGGATATGATCGAAATGTAAATACGAGAACCTAAGGGTCTTTTTACAAAAATATCCACTTTATTTTAAACGTTACATGATAGTTAATGGACTAATTAGTAAATACAAAAAAGGAAGGGGTATGATGTGTAAATTACCCCTTATTACGCGTGTATGGACGGCGGATCATCATTCACGTGAACACGTGTCATCCATCTAACGGTTGATGACGCTTTGTGGTTGGATGGTTGAGATTAGATCTTCTGATGAGATCGGACGGTCATGAGGCTTAGCATTCAACGGTAGCTGCTACGCATGGGGTCTTCATCTTCATCGGACGGCTCTGGAGTGGCATGGAAGAACAGGGACGAAGCTCGCGTACGACGAGCTTCGATCGTGAATAGTCGGCACCTCCGACCTTCTTCATCACCTCCGATGGTCTCTACTAGTGCCTGGAAGCTCCCCACGTCGGTTGATGATCTCCGCGGCCCCCTGGAGGTCCCAGTCGTTCAGGCGAGCTCAAGGAAGGGAGGGACCTCTAGGAACCTCTTCTCGGAATCAATCAAGCCCAAGAGGGATCTTTTCACGTCGAGACCTGCATAGGAAGAACAAGCGGCTCGAGGCGAAGCTCCTCGACCAAGGGTTTGAAGCTTTAGCGCCAAAAATGAAGGTGGGCGGTGAGGTTCCGGTGACCGGCGGAGGGGAACCTCGATTTGCGGAACCATGATGGATCTTGTTGATCTGGGGCGTGCGGATGATGGAGAAGATGATAGGGAATGAGATGGAAGGTATGCGAGCGTCGGAGGATAACTTGATGGCTCAGGAGTCATCGCCGGAGCGGAGCTCCGGCGAACTACGACTCAACCGAGGTGAGGCGATTTACTTAACTAAAAATTAAAATAAATGCGGGAAATGAAACCTGGAATTAGAATCTACCTAATAAAGCTAGAAAAGATGCTCAAATACTTGGTGGGGAACCAGGGAGCGTAGCGTCGTCGGAGCTCCACCGAGGGTGCAGCTCCCACCTCCGACGACCGATTCAAGGCGCCGAAGACCTCCTCCTGTCACGAGGAAAACTCCAGGACCGAATACAAAGAAGGGAGAAGACTAAAACTGACCAAATTTGCGAAGGAGGGTGGGGCTGGGATATTTATAGACATAGGTGGACATCCTTATTGATCGACGATTGTCGAGTGATATGGTGGATGTTCAAGTGATCCAAGGCATCGGCATGTATGTACAATGTGCCAGGAACAATTGTTGTGGAGGAAGCGAGCATGATCGATGGACGAGACGCCAACGAAAAATGCCAGGAATTCAGGGATTCAACAGGTCTGTCAGCTCAGAGAGGCAGATGGGACAGTTGACCCGAGGTAAACGAAGGTCGCGCTGGGATTGGTCCACGTCAGCCGCTACAGGACAAAACAGGAGTTTTTATTCAAAAATAATAAATTTAAAATAGTAAATGATTTTATTATTTTTCAAGTATAAAATAAAAAAATATTTATTATTTTATATAGTATTTTAATATGATTTTATTTATATTTTGGCTTTATATATTAGTAATTAATTTTTATGAGTGTATTTATAGGTATATTTACCTATGTTTTGGTGTATTTTATTTTTTATTTAGTAAATTTTATTTTATTATTCTATTTTCTTATTTTATATATTTATAACTTATATTTATGAGTCTAAATTTATTTTTATTCGATTTTTATGAGTTTATTTGCACCTTTAAATAAATAGTTAGATGAATTTTATAGGTATAGTTGTAGGTATTTTGTCTATGTTTTATACACTATATTTTTTATTTTTCATTTTCTTGTTAGTTTTATTTTGATTTCAATGTACACATATATTATAGATAATTTGTATAAAATTATAAAAATATGAATTTCTAAAAATAATACATCATGAATAAATTGAATATTTTAGTCGGTATTATATACAATAGCGGCCCAAAACCTATCTTCTGCATTTTAACTCTAAAAAATATGAAACCACCTCCATTAAATAGATCTTGAAAAGTTATATACAAATAAGTTGATTTTGCTATGTTTTGAGTTTTTATTTGAAAGATATGGGTCTGTGAAGTTTGGATTTTTTGCCTTTTTATTCTGGGTGTAAAATGTACACTATATATCATTTTGGTGCAAACTCAATTTTGTATTTTTATTTACATTATTATCTACAACTTTTGTGTACAAAGTTTCCTTATTTGATGGATAAATAATTAAATACAAAATAGGTGTCAAAAATTCACATTTCATGAATGAATAAATGAGATATTTATTGTCTTTTTGGCCCTTATCTCCCCCTACTTTATTCCTTGTCGACAAATTCCCTTCTGGACTTGGTCTTGGGGTTGGGGTCATAAAATATTTTCAATATTTCATTCCTTTTTATTTTCTTCACTTTATTTAATTTTGTCGTTAAAAACCTTATTTTATGTACACATAAATGCAATAAATAATGGATGCTATGATGTACAAATTGATGTTATTTACATGCATTTGCTAGGGTTTTTAGGGCCAAAATGATAGAATAAAGGTGATGAAATAGAGACTCATCAATAAGCCAATAGAACTGAATCAAAACATTTGGGACCAGTTCTTCCTTTCTGTACATAAATTTCTGCAATATCATCTTCATCTCCCTATTTGAAATCTTAACAAGTTGTTAGTCTGTGGGTGATAAGGAGAGACAACTCTGTGCTTAATGGCATACTCCTTCACAAGCTTCTTGACCTCTCTATTAATGAAATGGCTTCCCTGATCTAAAAAGAGTATTTTGGGAATCTCGAACCGTGCAATAATGTGGTTCTTGAGAAACGAACAAACTATACGAGTATCAGTGGCTCAGGTGGGGATAGCCTCCACCCAACAACTAACATAATCCACGGCAAGCAGGATGTAATGAAATCCCTGGCTGACAGAAAATGGGCCCATGAAGTCCGTACCCCAAGCATAAAAAACATTTGAAATCCGAATATATCTTAATGGCATATTATATTTGGAACCAACAGTTCATCTCAATTTCTGATAATCAGTACAATCTTGAACATAATATGTGGATCCTTAAACAGAGTTGGCTACCATAGGCTACATTATAAAACCTTAGTTGTTGTGAGATTATCCCAATGATGTCTCCATACTATAATTTTTGACAATGCTCAAGTATGCTGGTGAATTTGTTGACCGCAACTTTCTCGGGTTTTTATTTAATGGATTTAATCACAATGTTAGAATGTCGTGCAACCCAAAAAAGCATCAAAAAAAATTATTTAAGAACTCTCAAACCAAAATGAAGCGAAGAAATGTAGCAAAAGAGTTTTGCTATTTATTTTCCTGTATAGCATACATGATTGAACTCGAGCAAGCTACAAAAATCCCAAGAGTTATTAAATTAAATAAAAAAACAATGAAAAAAGTGGAAATTTTGTACCCTACTCTTGGTTGTGTGAATTTTTGTCTTCTTACTTTGGAAATTTAATTTTTAGATTTCTCCATTTTTTATATTTTTTAATGATTTTAAATTTTACAAGTGTTTTTTATTGTTGAAAATAAAAGAAAATAAGTATAAAGAAAAAGAAATAAATGAAAAAAAGAAAAGAAAGAAAAATTTTGGATTTTAAAATATGGTAAAAATATAATGAAAATTAAAATAAAAATCATTTTGTGTTTTTAAAATTTTTCTTATGTTTTTATGATTTAAAATTTTTATATTTTTTTATTATTTTTAAATAACTAAAAACATGCAAAATAAGAAATAGAAAATGCTGTAGATGATTTTAAATTTTAAAAATAGAAAACAAAATTTAAAATAAGGGAGACAAGTACAATAGATGGATTATTTATCAAAATTTCCAAAAATTTTCATTTTAGTGTTTTTGATGTTTTCTATTTTTTGATTTTCATGAAGAATTACCAAATGAAATTTGGTCCAAAAATAAATAAAATAAAATAAACAAATAAGAATTTTGTGGAATTTTTCGAAAAGTTTCTATATTTTTTTATTGATTTTTTATTGCAAAGAATAAATATTTTTCGTCTTTTTGAAGTATCAAAAATAATAAAAATGGTTAAAATGCAATAAAAATTAGTGATGAAAGAACGAATTAACATAAGCCTAGCATGATTTTTGTGGTTTTATATAAGAGATTTTGCTATTTTTAATTCATTTTAACAACTAAATTAAAATGTAGATCCACAATGTTATGGATACAAATAAAATAGTTTCTGGACAAATTGGATAAGAAATAAAGAAATGCAAGGGCCCAACATGTAAATACCCTAAAAATATGTGTTCAAACGTATGTGACTCGCGTTGACATGGACTTAAGTGCAAAAATTTTGTTTTTGAGGGCCAAATGACAATATTAACATGCAGGACCTTTATTGCAATTTTTACAAAAACTGACATGTTGTACATCTTCTGCAGTCCAAAAGGACAGAATGCGAATTAAATAAAAATAAGGGAAATAATGCAATTGTTTAAATAACTACAAGCAAACGTGTGTCCCAAGAGGGTCTTACTTGCAAGGAAAGAAAGGCACGGGTAGGAGTGTAATTTATCTACCATTCCACGTGGCGAAATGAACGAATGTGATGGCTCTAAAGATCTGATCAAATGGTTGAGATGTTGACGCGGGTGGATGATGTGGATTCAATACGGAATATTAGATCAAGGATGTTGAATTGGTGCGTTTTGAATGGTCTCAATTTGATATGGGCTTCTTGTTCTTGATACAACGTCCTTGGAGTGATCTAGTAGGAAGGGTCACTCTGATGAGTTTCAATCGATGAAATAGTGACCAATCACCATTTATTTCTTCTTTTGGAGGATTTTATGCTCTCCTATGGCAGTCCTATGTTGATTTTCCAAAGACTGGCAATGGCTCAAGTAAGATCTAGAAGTCCACAATAGCTACAGCTCTAGGCGGACCTCCAGCTCTTGGCCTTCTGCTTTAGCTACACCCCTGAATCCAATGATTAGATGCGGAAGCTCTGAATGGGGAAGAGTGGGAACCTCCGGTGAATGGTGATAGGATGGAGGTCGAAGTCCAGATCCATGGTGATCTGGAGTGGGTCAGCTACAGGAGAGGATAAAGAATCGTGTGGCAAACGTGAAGCGATAGTCGGGATAGAAAATAAAGTGAATGGAGATCTGATCTTGAAGATCGGAGCTACTGGATGCAAAATTTAATATAGGAAAATAACGGTAATTCAAAGTAAAATTAAAAAGCAAAATCAAACAGAACACAAACCTAGACTACCTATGGATGGATAAGAAAGGTCACAGCTTCGATCTGTTGCAAATTGCAGAGAAGCTCAACTCGCCATGGAGCTCCGGCAAGTAGCTCTGGATCGCATCCTCACGCCAACTTGATGCACTCCCATGTGTGCAAGCAATACTCTGTCATAGCACGACGCTCCAGGAATCACTAATGTGCGAGCCGACTAACTATAGTTAAGTTGATTAATTAAGATGTCGTTGACACCCAAGTTGACTGAGTTGAAATCGAGAAAATTATTCAACGACAAACAAATCAAGCCAGTAAAACATTGGTCTAAGCTACTTTTATTAACCTGGTATAGTGATCAGGGTCAAATACAAGGAGCACTATGATAAAGGAGATAATCAAATCAAGAGTTTTAGAAGATTTTTAATTTCTTTTTAGTGGTTTATAAGTTCACAAAATTTTTTTATATTTGAAAATAAGGAAAAAATACAAAGGATAAAAGACAAATATCCACTCTTTTTGTATTTTTCAAATAGGGTAAAAATAACCAGAAAATCAAGTAATTTATTTTATATTTCTGACCATTTTTTGACGTTTTTGTAATTTTATAAAGATTTTTAGATGTTGGAGGATTTTATAAAAAAATAAAAAACTGATAAAATAACCAAATAGTGCACAATCAAGAGTGTTTTTCAAATTAAAAATATCAGATATGCTCAAAACTCCTAGAAATCAATTTTATTAAAAAAACTAATGCAAATATCTACAAAAGAAGACCAAAAATATATTTATTTTGGATTTTTTATGATTTTATATAATTTTTATGGTGTTTTTAGGGTTTTGCAAATTTTTAGAATTTTATAAAAGCAAATAAGATTAAAATTGGACATAAAATCAAACAAATCAAAATAAAACAAAATTAATTTTTTTAGAATTTTAAGGCTTTTTTCAAATTTTTATGATTTTCTAAGATAAATAGGTAGTTTTTGTATTGTTTTTGGATTTTAGAAAATAGTAAATAAGCAAAACAAATCAAGCAAAAACAACCATGCAAAGAGAATACTAGCGGGAGATACATGTAATTTTTATGCATCTTTTGGGTTTAATTTCATATTTATTAAGATTAATAAAAGAGCATAAAAACTACAGTAGTGAACAGAGGACTTGTAAGCAAATAATTAAGTTCCAATGACCTGATACTAATAAACAATAAAACTACATGAGCTAAAATGCAATTAATCCAAAAGAAATATGCATCACATTGATTCAACACTCACAAGGGTATATTAGCAATTCCAAAAACCCTTCCCTATTTCATTAACAAATAAAAGCATATGAGGAACAAATGCGAATATCCCAAAAACACACATGAACACACACGTGAGTGTGGCTCGGCTGGACTAAAATACAAATAAAGATACTTTGAGGACCTAACTACAAAATATCCAAGATAAATTACACTACATCATATATTTACATGACTGAAATATAAATGCAAAACAGAAGGGGCTAGAGGAGCAAATTACCCCCAAACGTGTGTTCATCAATGGTTTTGGATGGATCACTTAACGTGATCGACCATGGAGATCTACTGATGGTGCTTTGATCGTGGATGGCCCAGATTAGATCCCGAGATGGATCTAGTGGTGTTGAAGGGCTCCCATCCGACGTTTGGTGTGTCACCTGGAGCAAACAGAAGATCTAACGGTGCTAACAATGCTTGGATGTACAAGGAAGAATAAGTGTTGGTGGTTGCTTCAATCCAACCTCCCTTGCGTCTTCGGTGGTCTCTCGAGTTGATGATATGCTCAAAGCCTTAGTATTAGGGTTCAGCAGCAGTGTAAGATCTCAAATGGGTCCAATACCAAGACAATGGTCTTGGAGAGGAATGGAGACCTAGAACAACCCGGGATTGTTGTGTGTCTTTAGATTGACCTCCAAAAGAGGTCTCATTCAGCTTCGGACCTACATAGAGGTTCTTGCTCAGAGATGGCACTTTGGCAAAGGGTCAGGGGGGAGAAACAAAGAAATAAAAAGGGGAATGGAGAATGGGTCTGGACTAGCGTATCATGAGGGAAGGGACCTAATATTGGACTCAATTCGTTGATTGAGTCAATGTTCATGTAGCATATGAGTATGGAGAAGCTGATGAGTAAATATGTGGCACGATGAGTTGGGTGAAACAGATCTTTGATCGATGATTGGAGCAAAACATAGATGCTCTGCTGCAGATCAAAAATATCGAATACAAATAATCAATCCTATAATCTAAGATACCTGGTGATGAACGATGTCTCCTATGTTGGAGACGGGTGGTCTCCGGGGATCAAGGCCTCAATGAGTCGGTGCAACCAGAGGCTTTGCTCCTCACGGTGGGGTGTTTGAAGACACCCGACCTAGGGTAAACTCACATCCTTGGGTGTCCCAACTCACCCTCTCTCTGGTTGTCACTCTCAAAGGAAGCCTGAGTGTAACAAAAGTGGTGGAGCAGTAAAAGGTTGCTACAAAGAGGCTGGTGCATGTGCTTTAATAGGAAGTGGAGGGTCGAGAATGTTCGACTATTAGAATGCCAACCAAGGTGCAGATCCTGGAGGTTGGCATCATGCGTGGATTTGGGATTCATGTCTTCCAATCGGAGCTGAAGAACATAGGAGAACTCCATCAGACCGGGTCATAAGAAATGGAAGAAATCGGAGCAAAACCTGATTCAATGGAAAAAAGCTAATGGGGGGACCAGTTCACCTCGGTCAACGAAATCGAGGTGGCCCAATCAGAAGCGATCGAGGAAACGGACGAAATAGACTAAAAGACAAAAAAGAGAGATAAAGATAATTAGAAAAAAATCAGTAAATGATTTTAAAATAAAAAGTTATAAACATAGAAAATTTTAGTTATTTAAGAATCTAATTTTTTGTGATTTTTAATAATTCTAATAATGTATTTAAAGTATTGTATATATAGTATATGTTAGTATATACATGTATAATATGCCTATATATTATATACATATATTTTTATTTTATTATTTTTACAAAAATAAATTTTATTTTATATTATATTTTATATTTTATTTATTTACAAATATTTTAAGGTGCATGAAAACATATTTATTGATTTTTTATAAATTAATTATAAGTGTTAACAAATTAATATTATGTAAAATATATTCAATATTGGTGTTATCATACAATGAAGAGTCGGTCTTGTTTTTATTTTATTTTGTGTTTGATTAATTTTATTTTAAATTTATATGATTATTTAAAGTATATACAAGTATTTAGAAATACAATATATACAAAAGAACTAGATAAATATATTAATGAATACATATATGAAAGTATCAGTATTGCACAAATGCACATCATTTAATTTTGCAATTATTTTTATTATTTATATTATATTTTATTTATAAATTTTATTAAGGAAAGTAAATTATTTTGAGAGTATTTTATTTAGAAATAAAAATAGGTGAAGGATATATACATGATGAGTAATGATGAACATATACAGTGAATAAGGACCCTATCTCTCCCTACTTTATTCCTTATCGATCGAGCCAATATTTGATGTTCTCTCAGAGTTTGGGCCAGACTGCATTTATTGCATAATACGTCCTTATTTTATTTCTTTTTGTTTTCTTCTTTATTCTTTTATTTTGTTTAAAACGAATGTTAAATATACAATATTAACACAATCATGCATAATGCTAATTTATGGAATTTAATATATATTTACAGGTATTTTGCATATGGAATTTAGTTAAAATAAAAGAATAAAGTATGTGAATCATGGATTCATCATTCCCCTATACTTTACCTTTGCTAGTCCCCTAGCAAACACTTATTTGAAAAAGAAGTGAAAAGAAATAAAGAAAAGAAAAGGCAAATACCTTAGAACAATAATGATTATTAAACTTATCTCCATAAAATTAGAGTATGGAGCTCAATTAGACCTTTTGAATATTAGTTCGGTAGAACCTTACTTGGAAATGGACTTAAAACCTGATAAACTCTAAGTTCCATGAGACTCTTATTCAGGTCGCCCCAACAGTCAAGTCAGAACAAGTCTACATACGCAAACTCTTATGACTATGAATCTTTACTTTTACTATGTAAGTCATATAGCTCCCCACCTCAAAAATGGCAAAGAACAACTTCCCTCAACAAGGTAAATCTAGTCCCCCCGTCTAGCAACTCTTTCCTCGAGGAGAGGGGGTATTCCCTTCTAAGTTCAAGTGCAACTAGCTTAAGAAGAGGGGGAAAGAAGAGAATGGATTGTGGCCAGTGTAGCCATGTATGCCTTGGAGCTTGAAAAGTGTAGACAAGTCTCCAACTGCAAGCTTCCCTGAGATGAGACAATGTATCACATAAGCTTCGCGTATTCAATTATATACACTACAGTAGGCATTTTTTTAATCAGGCCTGTCTCTTTTTTAGAATTTTTGCATTTTTTGACATATATACAACATATCTACATGGTGCAGCATGTACATAAGGAGTTTTTCTTCTTCAGCCAGTAGACTATCCCTCTTTTGAAGCATTATTGCATCCTACAGCATCCTGTCGTTAGACCTTAATGCGACTTGACCAGGTTGAGATGCACTTCCCTCCCTAGAGGAAGTCATATGTTCCCACTGGTTGTTACACACATGTGTGCTTCCCCAAGCCAAAGGATTATGCCCCCACATCACCTCATCCATGAAAGGCTATGTGTAGAGTGATTGTCCAAGTTAAGCCACTGTCTAGAAGAATCATGCGTATGTTGTTAAGTGTTCTACTTAGATCAATCAAGATGATAAGTGAACATAGTCTTGTGGACTCAAAGAATTAAGTCACTAGGACCTGAAAAGTATCAACTCCAATTCCTATAAGGTTCCTCTGAAATTAAGTGGATTAAGTTAACCGAGCTCCATACTTCAATTTTATTCCAGACTAGTCTAAGTGTAGTGTCAATACTTTTTAGGAAAATGCATATGCACATGCAAGAAATATTTGCAAAACATTTGAAGAGAAAAGAAAAGAAAAGACGAAATCTTTTTGAAAAGTTTTTCAAATAATTTTTGCAAATTTTATGGATTTTATCTATTTCAATTTTTATGGTATTTTTAATAAGAAAGAAAATAAAGAAAGTTCTTTACAAATATTTACAAAAATATATACATATTTACAAAGGATTTATTTACAAAATTTATATACAATGTTTACAAGTGGATTTTATCTACAAGAATTTTATAAAGGGATTTTATGCACAAGACTTTATATACAAAGTTCACAGATAAGTATATGTTTTATTTACAAAGAATTTACAACACATATATATATATAACTACTTTATATACCCATAATTTATTACCCATGTGACAAAATATTTTACGAAAAAATTTACAAACAACTTTACAAAAAATTTCAAAACATTTTCAAAACCTTTTTCAAAACTAGTTTTTAAAAACAATTTTGCACATCACTTTCCTATAGTTTCAAAAAGGTTTTGAAAACAGTTTGCTTTCACACATTTTACAAACATTTATACTATATATGTAATTTTGATACACAAATACTTTACAAACATTTAAAAAACAATACATTTCTACAATCACTTTATAAAATTTTGTGCAAAAACAATTTTATAAAGGTTTTTACAAACATTTTTACATAACTTTTTGCAAAATGTTTTACAAAAAAATTATACACATTTTTGCAAACATTTTCAAAATATTTTTATACCATTTTTTTAAATAATATCCATGTAATTAACCCCAAAATACGAGTTATGGCTAATATATATATACAATATATACGACACCCCCTATACTTTGCTTGAACTATGTCCTCATAGTGATAAAAGAGCGATACAGGAAGACATAAGTCGTGCTAAGTATAGAAAAATGAAAAGATTCCTATACTACAACAACTCAAAGGATAAAGAATTAAATGAATTGAATAGAGGTCAGTGGATCCCCCTATATTTAGGATCAAACAATCCTAAGTATAGAAGACTGTATAAAAGGGGAAAACTGAGGAAGAGAATATACACGAAATCAATGACTCAACTTGTCCCCCCTATACTTAGGGTAAAATATCTCTAAGTATAGAAAAGAATATCAATAGTTGAGGGACAAGTGAGGTAACAATCAAAGAAGAGGAAAAGATATATTACCTCTCCTATACTTAGGGTCGATATATTACCTCCCCTATACTTAGGGTCGGATGTCCCTAAATATAAGTAGTAAAAAATAGGTAATAGAAAAAAAAGAAATATGAACAACACAGTTCAACACTCCCCTATACTTAGGATGAAGCGCATCCTAAGTATAGAAAGAATCCTAAGCGAGAACTGGGGTATTGAATAGAATAAAAGAAGGAAAGAATAAGATAGAAAACATGCAGATAGAAGTGTAAATCAGGTATGAGATGCAAAAATGAGAATCAAAGAACACATCTCATATAAAATGAATCAGAGCAACCTCAACGGTCGACGGGGCATGATCAAGAAATGGCTTCAGGCGTTGATTGTTGACTCGAAAGGTGGAGTTAGAAGACAACTTGGATATATTGATACTGCAGTTGTCATGCACCTTTCTGACCAAATATGGACCCTTCCACTTGCTTTGTAATTTCCCTTAGAAATAATCCCAGTCTAGCATCAAATAGCCATACTCTCCGATTTGGCTCAAACTACTTATATCTTATGTGAGAATCATGTCATATCTTCACTTTGTCCTTGTATTGTAGGCTACTCGAAAAGGTTGGATCTCTAAGCTCCTCCAGGGCTGCCAAGTCTACTCTCCTTTGATCTCCTACACTCTCTGAATCTAATAATATCTTTGTTATTGCCCATAGTGACTTGTTCTTAATCTCAACAGGTAAGTGGCATGGCTTGCCATAAACGAGTTGAAATGGAGATGTACCCAAAAGGTGTCTTGAAGGATGTCCTATAGGCCAACAAAACTGAGTCCAAAAGTTATGACAAATCCTTTCAGTTTGGACGGACAACCTTATGCAATATAGTCTTGATCTTCTTCTTCGAAACCTCTGCAAGACCATTCGTTTGTGGATGATATGGAGTGAAAACTCTAAGGTCTATGTTAAATAAAGGGCACTTACCTTGTCATTGATAAAATGAGTCTCCCTTTCAGAAATCAAAACTCTATGATCCCCAAACTGCGATATGATATTCTTCCTCAAAAATCTGCAAACAGTCCTCACATTTGCGGCTCGGGCGGGATGACCTCAACCCAATGACTCACATAATACAACAAACAAAATGTATTCAAATCCCTGACTCTTAGGGGATGGGCCCATAAAATCGATGCCCCATGCGTCAAGAACCTCACAGAAGTGAATGAGATACATGGGAATCATGTCTCTATGACCACACCTACCCATCCTCTGAAAGTCAGTACAACTCTTGACGAATTCATCTGAATCCCTGAAGAGTGTTAGCCACCAAAGGTCGAATCAGAGAACCTTTTGTGATGCCCATCTCCCAAAGTGATATCCTCCTACCTCAAGCTTGTGGCAATAGGTGAAGATGTTGTGATGCTCCTCTTGAGGAATATACCGACGTCAAACTCTATCCTCTACTTCATGGTAAAGGGTGGGATCCTCCCAATGGTATGACTTGACCTTCGCTAGGAAAGTATCAAGTCACAACTTGGTTCATCCTTGTGAAACTTTGTTGGCAACAAGATAGTTCACAATGTTAGCAAGCCATGGGAGAGAGGTAATAAAAAGAATCACCTCGTCTAGGAAAGTCTCAGTGATAGGTGTGTTTGTTTCAGAATCCTCAAGATGCTCTAATCAAGATAGGTGATCTTCCACCACATTCTTGACTCCATGCTTATCCTTGATATCAATATCAAACTCCTGGAGTAGAAGGATCCATTTGGTCAAGCATTCCTTGGCATCCTTCTTAGCCATTAAGTATTGGATGTCAGTGTGATCTGTGTAAATAGTCACTTTAGATCCGAGAATATAAGATCTGAACTTATCCAAAGTAAAAACTATAGTTAGCATCTCCTTCTCTATAAGAGTATAATTTCGTTGGCCGGTATCCAAAATCCTGCTAGCGTAGTGAATGGTAATGGGCAATTCATCCCTCCTTTGTCCTAGCATAGCCCCTATGGCAAAATCGGAAGCGTCCATAATAATCTAGAATGGAAGTGGCCAATCAGATGGATGAAGGATAGGAGAATTCACAACTAAATTCTTGAGTCTCAAATGACGAAGACACTTATCATCTACAAGGAAATCGATGTCTTTCGAGAGAAGATTAGTAAGTGGTTGGGTAATACGACTGAAGTCATGAATGAACCGTCAGTAGAAACCAACATGCCCTAGAAAAGACCGCAACTACCTCAAGACGGTTGAGTGACCTTCTTAATGATATCCACCTTGGTCGGATCAACTTCCATGCCCCTATTTGAGATGATATGACTAAGGATCATCCCTTGAGTCATCATGAAATGACTCCTCTCCCAAGATAGAACAATGTTGACCTCAATGCACTGCTGAAGCACACGGTCTAGGCAAGCAAGACAAGCATCAAAACCATCATCATAGATCAAAAAATCATCCACGAAGACCTCACAAGCATTCTCCCACTATGTCCAAAAATATGAAAAGCATATATCTTTGTAATGTAGCCAGGGCATTACGTAACCTAAAGGGCGTCCGTTTAAAATCATACATCCCAAACGGACTTGTGAATGTTGTATTATCCTGGTCTTTGGGCATATTGGCCACCTGATTATACCTTAAGTACCCATCAAGAATAGAAGTAATGACTCTTACTAGCTAATCTCTCAATAATATGATCAATGAATCGTAGAGGGAAGTGGTCCTTTTTGGTGGCCTGAGTCAATTGTTTGTAGTCCACATAGACCCTTCAAGAAGTGGGTACATGGGTATCAATCTCCTCTTAGACTTACTCACAACTATAGTGATACATGTCTTCTTGGGTACCACATGTAATGGGCTAACCCACTTGGAATTAGAGATGGGTAGATAAAATCAGTGCTCCACCACTTGGATATTTCCTTCATGACCACTTCACGAAGATTCAGGTTCAACCTACGCTTGAACTCATGCAAAGGCTTAGCGTCATCCTCGAGATAGATGTGGTTGGAGCACAAAGTCAGACTTATCCCTAGGAGATATACTATAGACCAACCAATTGCCTTGTGGTTCCTCTCAAGAGCCTCCATCAAATAAGATTCTTAGTCATCGGTCAAATGTGCTGAGATAATGACTGGAAACATATCTGGCTCCCCCACAAGCAATCTGTACTTCATGCCATGTGGTAAGGTCTTCAATTATGGGCATGTGGGAGCTGGCAAATCTGGTCTCTGAAATATCTAAGTGAAGGCAACCATATCTGAATGGCAGAACACTCGTGCTCATCTGAACTCAATGAAGATGTCCCTTCTGATGTCTCTATCAACTGTACTGGCATTGTCTGCGTCCTAGTTGTAGAATTTGTAGACATCAAACACAACAAATACTCATCAAAATCATGCCAATCATAATATGTATCTGAGTCATAGGGATCTGAATCTGAGTGACACAAAATGAAATCATTCTTGCTACTAAAATTTGCATCGTCAGGCTCTAAAGTATCTTGCGCCACGAGTGTGCTCTCCAAACTCTCATTAGCTGGCACATGTAAATCTTCGGAGTCTGTAGATGTGACAAGATCTCTTGAAATCGGGTCTGCCCAAACTGCCTCACATCTGTAATCACAAAATCACACTCGTGGTGGATGTCCGGCTTTGTATATGTCCTATTCTATGATCCCTTCTCTGAGCTAAGTAAATATTTGACTCTCGTCTCCTCAGTAATCTCTATTCTCTCACTCTCGATGTGAAAGTATACATTCCCGATATTAGGATAAGACACAACCTTTGTTGTCGTTAGGAAAGGTCAGCCTAATATGATGGGACTATCGGTCACGCATTCAGGAATCTCCATGTCTAACACAATGAAGTCCATAGGGAATTTCAGGCCCTGAATGGTGACGACCATGTCCTTTAGTATCCCCTTCAGCCTCTTGACAGATCTATATACAAACTGAAGTATTGTCCGACCCTGTCGAAGAAGACCAAAGTTGAAGTGATCAAGTAAGGCTGTCAGAAGAAGGTTAATCGAAGACCTATTATCTAATAGAGTACGATCGAACTGTTTCTCGTAAATGTGAAATCTGACATATGGAGCCCCTACAAATGATCTTTTGGTTGGTAATCGGTTATGTATGGCAAAGCATGTGGCACGGGTGAGCACATGGATCTCTGCACTTTGGTTGCACATCTTCTTGTTGCAGACTATGATCTTCTCTCTGAGAATCTTAAGGAAGAGAGGGATGTGCTCCAATGCCTCCTGTAGAGTCAATTGGATATCGAATATGTCTATCATCTGCTCATTGAACTCTAATTGTTGTCTCTTTTTGGGGTTTTCTATTTTTGGGACCTTCCCTAAGCGGAGTGCTTGAGAGAAGGAGATGGATGCACCCTCTTCAGGAACTAGAGGGTCTGAAGTAGGAATAAGTCTCTGAACATGCAAATGGCTATAATCCATATAAGCATCATCACGTATCACATCAGATGGACCAGAAGAAGAAATAGAAATCTTTCCTCTATTAAGCTTTTTATTTTCCAAATATTTTCCATTTTTTGTATTTTTCTAAATTATCATCCTCAAGTACAGGAGTAAAAGTTAAAACAACTGGAATATATTGATAAACGCAGAATTTAGAGCGGTCATATCGACTCACAAGGCGAGTCAACAGTCGGTGTCTTGACCACTACAAAGTCCTAGGTTTAATCAACAATTAACCCACACTAAAGATCAATAATTAGAAATAAATGTGGAGTTAAAATTTATTTTTAACTCTGCACAAATGATGTAAAGGGCAAGTATGCAGAGAGTTCGAACACAGGGAGCAAGCAGGGTAATTCAAACAAATGTGCACAAGTGAATGAATGTGAAGTGTCTACACTAAGCAAGCAAGCAAAGAAACTTTTGTGGGTTTTAATTTTTATTTTTTTTAATTTTTAATTTTGTATTTTGATTTTTAATTTTCTGATTTTTATAATTTTATATTTTATATATTTTTTCTTTTTCAATATTGGAATTTAAAACAATGTAATAAAAGACAAGATAAAGTATTTATAAAAATATGCAAAAATAACCAAAAATTCTTAAATAAAATGTTTTTGATATTTTTAGGATTTTTTACTGTTTTTGTGATTTTTGGGTATTTTCCAAGAGTTTTGGTATTTTTAAATACTGAAATAAGGGAAAACAGTGAAATATGTGCTGGCTGTGAGTAAAATGGGAATTAAAATTAGCAAACAGCAACCAAAATTTTTCATACTAATTTTCAAATAAAGAGAATGAAATATAGAACAAATAGGAACTGGGTTTGTATTTTTCTGAGTTTTCTTTGATTTTATAGATTTTTTTGAAGTTTTTGAGTGTTTTTGAATTTTTAGTGTTTTTCTTTTGAGATTTTTAGTGATTTTTGGACTAACACTAAAATAGGTTAAAATAGACACTAGGGAGTTTTTTTGGAATTTTTAGAGTATTTTACTATTTTTTGGTATTTTCTAAGCTAGACAGTGAATAAAAAACATGTTTTTGATTTTTAATAAATATGAAGATGCTATAAAAATACAATGCAAAAATATGGCGTGCAGATGCAAGTTGACAGGAGCCTAAGTTAATTTTTGTGGAATTTTTGGAGACAAAATGATGGTCCAATTAATTAATACAAGCATACAAACATTAATCAGGCCTGGTAGGGGTATAAGTGCAAATATGGAAAACTCCAAGGGCCTACAAGTAATTTTGCCACAAAATTTGTGCTGAATCAAATATTTTCTAGATCAAAAAGCAATATCCAAACCCGCAACGACTTGTCTGTAAAATTCCCAGACCCACGTGCGTCGCACGCAAGGCTGGGGAGGGTACAGATGCAATAATAGAAAAGTATGAGGGTTGAACTGCAAAATGTCCAAATATTGTCTAGCTACACAAAATATTTGCTAGGCTGAATATTAAAAACAAAATGCCCAAGGTTATCCCCGCAAAAATCCCCGGGGGCACGTGCGTTGCACACGGACCTGGCAGGGGCACGGATGCAAATCTCAAAATAGCGGGGGCTAAAATGCAAATGTCTCCAGAACTATTGAATGCAAATGAAAGATTATGGTTCAAATATAAAATACAAAATTGGCGGGGCTTATCTTGCAAAATGCCCAGCTAAAGGCGCGATCCAACGGCGGCGCACCTCTCACCTACGCCACGCGTCGCTCTCAGGGCGCGCGATAACAGTTCGCCCGTGGGCGTCTGAGATCAGATCTCGGCTGAGATCGACGGTGGTGGGGCGCTGACGATTGGACGGTCCACGATATGTCTGGGGCTCCTTGACGATCCGACGGCGGAGGCGGCAGGTGGAAGAACAGGGAGGAAGGTCCGCCGTGGCGACCTTCCTCCGGCGATAGCAGCTCGCTCCGGCGACTGGTGTGCTTCAAAATGGGCCCGAAAGCTTGCTGCAGGGTTTCTCTCTTCGTCTGGGGTCTCCAACGGTGGCGGAGATGACCAGGTCCTCCTTGCGACGTCGGAGAAGA
Organism: Ottelia alismoides; assembly: GCA_037367405.1. Classification (NCBI taxonomy): domain Eukaryota; kingdom Viridiplantae; phylum Streptophyta; class Magnoliopsida; order Alismatales; family Hydrocharitaceae; genus Ottelia; species Ottelia alismoides. The sequence goes on along the minus strand of JAZKJV010005890.1, from coordinate 85,673 downwards.
AAGACGACCCAGGTATCTCCGGCGAAGATGAATCCAACCCGAGGTGCTTCAAAATAGAGAGTCCTGCATGCAGAAATGTTGAGGAGGTCGAGGGCAAAATGCCTCGACCTCCAGGCGCTCTCGAGATTGGGGGGAACGGCGAGATGGACACTCGCCGGAGTTGCGCTCCGGCGAGGTGGTCGATCGACTGATTTAATGGATGATTCAGTGAGGAATGAAGGGCGAAATGATCCTAAGGCTAACAGGGACGTGATGGGGGTAAAAATGGAACAAGTGGCTGCCTCGATGACCTAAGTCAGAGGGAAAATACCTCACGGGAGAGCTCGCCGGAGGTGAGGGTGGAACGCGCCCAGCTCGTGCAAATCCGCCTCCTCGATGATGTAGACCTGGTGCTGTCACCTCCAAGGTGCTTGAGCGACTCCAAGGGGGGAACGAGCTGGATGAAATGCGGTTCGAATTTGAAAAGGAGTCAGACTTGGGTTTTAAGGAGTTGACGAAAATGGTGGAAAGAACGAGGACTCTGGCATGATGCAGTGGTCCTCAGCCTAAGAAGAACCTTGGGCAAGCAAGATGGATAGTAGGGGAAGATATTTGCAGAAGAAGTCGACCTCAATCGATGAAAGGCGTCGTCTCGAAAAATTCGCAAAAGCGGGGAGAAAAACGAGGCGCACAGAGCTATAGGGGGTAGGTCAGACTGTTGACCTTGGTCAACAGTTCTGACCTCCTGGTTGGTCCACGTGGACCAACCAGGAAAAACCCTGAAGAAAATGTTTTATTAATTACTTTAGAAATAGTAAATGGCATTATTAATTTATGATTATAAAATAAAAAATATTCGTTATTTTATGTAGTATTTTATTATGATTTTTAATTTATTTTATAAAATACATTTTTACAATTTTACTTTTTAGCCCTATATAGGTATATTACCTATTTATTTTAGTATTTTATTTTTATTTTGTGTATTTTATTTTTATTATTTTCATTCCTTATTTTCTAAAAATATGAAATACTTTTATATATACAAATGCATTTTTATTTTATTTTTTTGATTTATTTTGTATAGTTAATAAAATATAAGAGTGTTTTATGTAGGTATGAGTGTAGGTATTATACATGTATGATCTTATACTTGTTGATTTTTATTTTGAGTTTTCTTTGTGCTTTTATTCTGATTTTAATAAACATCTTTATTGTAAGTAATATTTACATAATTATAAAAAGATAAAAATATAAAAATAATGAGCAAATAATAAATTGAATATTTTATTCTGTACACTTATACAATGAGGGTCCAAAATTCAACTTTCAAACCGTAGCTCCGCCAAATGCGAAACCACCGCCATTGAATAGCTTATTTTCTTCTATATACATGTAAAGGTGAGTATGTTGCATTTGGAGTTTTTATTTATGAGATACGGGTCTGGGAAGTTGGCATTCTGGAATTTTATTCAGACCATAACTTTTTATCTGTACATTATTTTTCTGTGAAATCAATTTTGTATTTTTCTTTATAAACTTATCTACAACTTTCATGTACAAAGTTTCTTTATTTGATGTGTAAAAAGTGGAACCAAAAATAGGTCCCAAAATGAGTAAAGAATGAATAGAAAGTATAGGTATTTTATCTGTATTTTGGCCCTTATCTCCCCTACTTTATTCCTTGTCGACCTATTCATCAAGATGCCTAGGTCTCGGGGTTTCGGGTCATAAAATATTTACAATATTTTATTCTTTTTCTTTTCTTTTATTTATTCTATAATTTTGGCTCTAATTACAGTACTTTATACACTATTTAGATGCACATGCATGAATGCTAAGATGATGATATTAAAGGTATTTACAGGCATTTGCTAGGGTTTTTGGTGCCAAAATGATAGAATAAAGATGATGAAATGTGGATTCATCATATATGTACATGGACTCTAGGTGACATCAGTACCACCGATAACAGTTGAAGTAGCAGCATCATTATTGTGCTCTGGCTCGTCATATGGATATTGATGGCATCAACACCACACCTATATCATCTGGAGGGATGCCATCAGCACCATCAATTGGATCAACCTCAAAGTGGATGGCATCAGTACCACCATCAACATCAACAGTATCAATACCGGTTTCTTACTCGTCTGGTGCTCCTGAATGGGCATCATGTTTTCATCTAGATGGTCATTGCCGGCTGTCTTCCTACCACTCCTAAGTGTCATAAAATGAGCATAAAATAAATAATGCATATCATCAAATACCTCACAAGGAGTGGCGGACTCTGTAAATTGTACCTGATCAGAATTCCTCTTCAGATTATTCAGGTTTGGTTCAATCTGTATGGGTATGGCAGCCTTGTCCTTAATGATCTCTCTCATCTCCCTCATGAGCTCATACATCTCTTGCCGAAAGTGGTCTTTTGCTTTGTAAGCATACGAACAAGATCCTCTAAAGTTGGGATTTCATACGAGGGTGCATGATAAATGGATGGGTTGCCTCTCTGAAAGTGTTAAAGGCTGGCCATGTTGTTGTTATTGGTAAGAGTGTGGGGGAGGTTGGTGAAACTGAGTATGAGGATGTTGCTACCTCCACTACTGACCTTGCTACTGGGGCCAAGGGAAATTTTGCTGGGAGTACTAGGGTTGATGTTATCGTGTACCCTGTCCTAATTGTACTGGAGGCTGCTGTTGGGATTGAGCACCTCTAGTGGATCATCTGAAGATTGGGTGATCACAATGGACATCGGGCTGTTGCTGGTAGTTGGAATACCAAATCTCGTTGACTTTCGTCAATGGCTCTGTTTGCTCGTGCAATGGTGGGGTGAGGGATGATAATGGTGGATCACTTTGATAAACCAACATTTGTGTGTCTGGGGAAGGTAGTGGTGGCAACTGGTACTGGGAGTTGGCTGAATGTGCTCCGCCTGAATGTGGTGGGCTGACGAACCGTATGATCAACCTCTTAATAAGTCATTTTAGTGCATTGTAGTTGGCCAAATTAGATGTGTCAAAAACCACTTCAATTAATGTTCAATTAAATGCACGCAACAGATTTTTTTTATTTTACTTGGGCAGGCCCAAGGTCGAACTTAGGGAGGCAGCTTTCTCCTTAGGTCAATTCTCAGTTAATTCGGAGGTCTGATTTTCAGAAGAATATTTTTGGTATTTTTTAAATTTTATATGCAATTTAAAAGGAAAGATAATGCAATTTCAAGCCAAATTTAAAGGTTAAATTTGAAAGATGGTCAGATTAAGTCCAAAAATTATGAAATTTGTCCAGAATATGAAATGCAATGAAATTAAGCTACTGTATTTTTTGGAATTTTTCGACTCTAAATGAATTTATTATGAATTAAAGATGACTGCAGGGTTATTTTTGCAAAATTAATTTTAATAAATAACAAAACAGATTATTTCCAGAGATAAAAATTATCCTAGATATATCTAAATAAGAGGAATCCAGGAAAATTAAGAAACCTAGAAATCTATGTGAATTGGACCTAATAAAAATTAGTTAGGCAAATTATCGGTTGATTTATTCAGGCCTCCAGATGCGTACAAATTGAATGATTTTTGGGCAAAAGTAGAGCAACCTATCCTAGGTCTAATGTGATTTTATGATGATTTTTGGACAACAAGGAATTTAATATTAAATAAAAGTCACACGGTGGGCAAAATATAGCTAACTTCAAAAATAATATTAGTAAATTCTAAATGACTCATAAAAATAAGATCAAGTGTTACACCCGATAGAGGACAAGTTAAACTACAACATGCAATTTTTAGATTTTGAAAATGATTAAATATGGACACCTAATTATGCGTGCAAAGATAAGGGTTAAAATGTAAATACAAAAAATAAAATTTCTAGAAGTAAAATGTGCTGACAGGGACTTAAATGCAATTACATATAATGTAAGGGGTATCAGTGCAAAATTCTCACTGAGAACATGTGTTCCTCACGTGGCACGACTGGTAGGGATTGATTTGCAATTTCAGAAACTTTCCAGGGCCTTTGTGCAAATTACCCAACCATCACGTAAGAAAAGCATGAGGTGGCTAGGCTCAGACGGCGTTGGAGGCTCGGACGGAGGCTCGGATGACTTTGGAGGCTCGGGCTAGCTTCGGATACCCCGAGCCAAAGGTCGGGGATGAGGCTCAGAGCTCGCAACGTGGCGCGATGTAGGCTGCTGGATCAAGATGCATCCAATGAAGGCTGGAGCTGCTGTCGTGGCGCACCTATGGACCGTTAGATCGGGATAGATCTAACGGTGGCTGATGAAGTCGATGTGGTAGAGTGATGGCTGTTGGATCCCCCTGATCTAACGGGGGCAGGAGGTAGGCGGCGTGGCTCGATCAGGATCGTCCGATCAAGGGGATCAGACAGTAGTTGTGTATCTTATTCCTCCGGTACACCGCCTCCTGCGAAAAACTTGGCGGGGTTCTGATGAAGAAGGTATTGCTCCGCCACCCTCCCTCGTGCTCGATGAAGCTCGTCGGTGGCTCCTGGTTTTCTCAGATTGGTCGTGGAAGTGCCAGGAAGCTACTGAAGGTCCTAGAAGTGGCTGGAGAGGTCCTCAGGCCAAAGACGTTGAAGCTCGAGCGGAGCTCTGGCGAAGTTCCGTTCAGTGAAGCATGGAGGAACTGCAGGGTTAAATTGTGCCAAAAGAACAACAGCTCGTGATCGTGGGAGTGCAAGGAATGTGACGAGAGGCTTGGAAGCGAAAATAGGCGGCCGATGGTCTTCCTCTACTGTGGCGGCAGAGCATTGGTCGGAAAGGGGGTGAGGTGTTGTCAGAGTGAATGGGGAGGCACGCGAAGATGGGAGTTCCAAGGCGGAGCTCGGTGGATTGTCGAAGTGGAGTGGAATCGAATGGAGATGGTGAAATAAATCATAGAAGATCAGAGGAAAAGAAGAAGAAGATTGGAGGAGAAATGAAGGAGGCTACCTGGGAATGGAGGCTCGGGGAGGAGTCTCCGGTCGTCGCTCGAGGGTCGGTTGAGGCCTGAGCTCTTAGTAGCTCGTCGGGGAGGCTTCTAGCACGGCGGAGCTCGCCATGGATCTCGTCGTAGATGGAAACACCATCGTCGCTCGCTCTCAGTCCTAATCTCTGTCACCGATAGGTAGAACGGAGCTCTGGGATCTCTCATGCAAGGGCGGATGGGTTGAAATTTTGCTAGAGATGGGGTATTTATAGGAAGGAGATGGGGGGTGCAGGTGATGGAGAGGGTGGTTGGCGTGGAGTTTGTGGAGCGAAGGAGTGGGCGTCATGGGGATCATGGGTGCCAGCGAGGAAGGTGGAGGTCGGGGATACTTCATGGAGGTCATGAAGATTGCATCAGGGATAAGGATCGGAGGGTCGTCATTTGAGCGGGAGATAACGGTTGAGATCTGAAGTGTGTAGAGGTGATCGGATGGTGGGGGTGATGACACATGGTCAAAGGGGAGTGAGGCACTGGTGACGGTCTAGATGAGATCTAGGAAGACAATCCAAGGGTCCGGATTTAGCAGGGATGAGCGGCACGGATGGAGGCATGATGGAGAAGATCTGGCGGTGAAGATATAGCCACGTGGCGCTCTGAGGTGAAGGCATTGGCTGACGGTGTGGATAAGATCTTGGCCCAGATCAGATAGCTGAAATGAGATGCAGTGTGAATGACCAAGATCTGGAGAGAGGATGACTGATCGGACAACTCAGGAAAGGGGGCGCGTGGCGCGCAATGGAGTGGGTCGCGTGGCGTATCCAGAGGGTGCCACGTGGCCCAATCTGGTTGGCTGAAAGAGAATGTGAGATAAGAGTGAGAAGATGGCCGAATTTGGAAAAACTCAAAACACGAAAGTTGTAGATATCGATGAGATCTACAAGTTTCATGTTGACCAAAAACGGAAACAATGTCAAATAAAGTAATAAAATAAAGGGTACAAATATACATACATATAGTGTACAATGGAGTTCCAAAACCCAAGTTTTGCATACGAGCTTCTATTTAAATGAAACCGGTCCCATTTTGAAGGTCTCTGAATGTGTATTAATTTAAAAGTGAGTAGACTAGATCAGAGGATGTATGTAAGAGATATTTCACTCTAATGTCCATGGTCCTTAACTTGATTTTGGGTTTTATTGGGCAATTATTCAAGTCAGCATTTTTGGTATTTTTCTTATATTATTAGTCAGTACGATATACAATACAGAGTGAATTTTGCGCTTCTTATTTAATGCAGATGCGAATGCTAAAATGCAAATGTTGTCACTGCATACTTGGATGCTAATTGTGCATTTTTGGTGGAAATGTGCTCCTAATTACTCGGGAACAAGGCTCTATTTTCAACTTTAAGAGTGATGAATCACATATTCATCAACCCCCTATAATTAAACCTTACTCCTCTCCGAGCAACTAAAATGAAATTCAAGAGTGAAATCATTTTGGGTTCCATACCAAGGTCATGAACAAAAGTTGAAAATGGAGCTTGACTCGACCTTTGGATTAAGTGTGTGGTGAAACCTCGTGGGGATCTGAACTTAAGACCTAACAGACTTCAAGTTCCACAAGTCTTCTATTCAAGACGTCTTTATAGTCAGGTCAGAACAAATCCTCAAATGCAAATTTCTGATTACTATGATTCTTTCTTGTACCGTGTAAGTGTAAAATAGCTCTCCATATCAGAAATGGCTAAGAAGCAGCCTCCTCTAACAAGGTAACTCTAATTACCCGGTCCAGTAATGCTTTCCTCGAGGAGCGGAATATTCCCTTCTTAGTTAAAGTGTAACTGGCTCAAGAAGAGGGTGGAGAGAAGAATGGACGGTAGCCAGGTGATGAATCCCCATTCATCACTCTTTATTCTTTTATTTTAGCTAGATATTTTGGCAAAATACCATGTATATAATTGTAAAAACAATAAGTTACCAAGATGCATGCTTTGTGTAAATATGAATAATTAACATATATTTGTGCAAAAATAAAATAATAAAGAAATAAAAGAAAAAGAGGGAAATATTTAGAATAAATATCGAGTGACCTGAATCAAAGACAAGGCCCAATATGGGCCTAATTGCCAAATAAAATGAGTAGAGAGAGATAGGGCCATTCAACCTTGCCTAAACCTCCTCTTATGAATATATTTTATTTCCATAAAATAAAAATAAAAATGTCTTTTTATTAATTTGTATATATTTTTGAAAATAAAATAAAATGTAGAAAAATTAAAATAAAACAAAAATAAAATCATTTCTCTCTCTTCTTGTACATACACTATGTATATAGGAATAATAGACCTATTTATTTCACCCTTGTAAATAAATAACAAAAATAAAATAAAATTTATTTTATATCCCAAATTTTATTTTGTAAATAAATAAAATATAAAATTGGGGTTTTGTACAAAAATAAAACTATAAAAAAATATATAATACATAGGTATTTTATATATGTATATAATATTATATTATGTATATGACATAATTTATTTTTCAAAAAAATAAATAAAAATCACTAAAAAATAATTTTAAAAAAAGTAATCATTTTTTATTTTGTATATATTTTTAAATAAAATAGTTTTCGATTTTTAATTTAACTTATAAAGATTTTTTACCCTGGAATTCTACGATTGGTCCACGGGGGATTGTCGACCCCCGGTCAACTCTCCCCCTCGGATCCCTTCTTCGCGGACCCGCTCACCGACCCGATTCTTCCAAATTTTCTGGAGGTATCCAACCTTCTTTCGCCCCGATTCCTGCGCCCACCTCTTCTCCATGGATCAGCCACCCTCGCGGATCCCTAGGGGGTGGCGGAACTACCTCGGATTGCGCACCCGTGCCCGTTCTTCACCATCGCCTGGGACATCCTATAAAACCTAAACTTCGACCCCCAGCTTCGGAGCTCGCGCCGCAAGCCCTAAATCCACCGTAGAGAGCCTCCTCTCGGTGACAGCGACCGGAACCACTCTTTGGTGGCCGGATTAGGAGCCTGTACCCGATGCTCGACGAACGTGGCCAGAGCGCCGCCACGTAAGAGCCTCCTAGCCCGTCGCAGCTCGGTCGAGGCGACGACCACCTTCACCGCACCCTCCTGGAGCTCAGGATCGACTTCCGATCATCAGGTAACTCTTCTGTTTATCTCAGATTCTGTCATCGTTCCTCTGCCGGCTCCGCCCTAGTGGTCAGAGCTCCATCTACCCTAATCCACCGCTCAGATCGAACCCACATGCCATCGTCATCCTTCTCCCATCATCTGATCACCTTGAGCTTGACTATCTGAGCCAAGATGGAGCGAGGCTCCTTCTGCTTCCTTCGCCGGAGCCGTCCTCCGCCATTCCATGTCGCTTCCCTTTGCTTTTCGTTAAATAACCTGCGCCGGAGAACTCCTCCGAGCATCAGCTTTCCATTGCAGGTCCATAAGCACAGGAGTACCCCCCCCCCAGATCGCTTCTCAACCACCTCGCCGGAGTCGCCCAGGCCCCCTTGCTCCCACCAGAACATCTGGCCGTTGACGACTCCACCAGCCATCGCCACCAGACCAAGTTTCATTGGTTGAATAAAATAGCAAATTGACTCCAAATCTCGTGAAAATTGGAAATGTGGCCCCTGCCACTGTGTAAATATTTCATTGAATTTTGGGACATTTTTGTTTTCGTTTTATATTTTTAAAAATTCAAATACCCCTATTTTTGCTACTGTCTAACTTTAAAAACCAACTCAAAATATTTAAAAGACCCAAAAATTCTAAAAAAAATTTTGTGCGCGTTTTGTTGTGTTTTTATTTCTATGTAATTTTTGTGGCTTTTGGATATATATAAAAACCTAAAAATTTAAAACCCATAAAAAACTCATAAAAATCATTAAAAATTTGGAAAAAATCAAAAAATATAATTTCTTTTTCTGTAGTTAGTCTTTTATTTTTAGTTGCTCATAAAATTGTTGCTTGAATTTTATAAGCTATTTAGATAATTTTGAATAACCTTTAGATTCTGGCTGCAAAGTAGCTTGTATTTCTCACCTTATTTCATTTTTATAAGATCAACTAAAAATAAAAAATCTGAGAAAAATACCAAAAATATCTGAATATTTATAAAATCCAAAAATATTTCTATTTTAATTTTCAGACTTGTCTTGGTGTGTTGAATAATTTGTTGTTTATGAACTAAAAATCATAAAAATCTGAGAAAAATATCAAAAATATCTGAATATTTATAAAATCCAAAAATATATCTATTTTAATTTTCTGACTTATCTTGGTGTGTTGAATAATTTGTTGTTTGTGACTTTTTCCCTTTCTTTTATAATCTTTTTATAATTCAAAATCATAAAAAAATTAAAAACATAAAAATCCACCAAAAAAATATTTTATTCTGATTTCTGACTACTTCGTAGGACTTGTCCAGTCCGTGCTCCTTGAGTTTGACCCTGGTAGCTATACCAGGTTAGATAAATAGCTAGACCGCTATTTGGATTGACTTGTTAAATTTTCTTATATTTGGTGGTCTTGATTTTCTTGATTGAGCCTGATCCGAGGGGTTGAGGTTGCAACAACCATTGATACTTTCTCTCCTTAGTCTCTCGGTTCTCGCGCTCATCACCACTGTAGCTACCTATCCTAGGATGCTTGACCAGTGTAGCCAAGTCATCCAGCTGTAGGCTTCTATGGTATGAGGCTTTGAAGCATATGCCTTGCAAATATACAAACTCCGACAGGCATTTTATTTTCAATTAGGCCTGTCCATTTTTTTGGAGTTCTCTCTATTCTTTTCTTCTTTTTCTTTTCTTTTTTTTTGAACTATATACAAGGTGCATCATGTACATCAGGAGTTTTTCTCCTTGAGCCGATAGAGTATCCCTCTTTTGAAGCTTTATTGCAACCCACAGCATCTTGTCCTTATACGTCAACACCACAAGACTAGGTTGAGATGCACTCCCTCCCTAGAGGAGGACAGATGTTTCCACCTGTGTGCTACTCCAAGATAAAGGATTCTACCTCCTCACCACCTCATCAATGAAGAGATACATGCATGGTGCTTGTCCAAGTTAGGTCACTGTCTAAAAGAATCACGCATGTGCACGAGATATTCTTCTTAAACTAATCAAGATGACATGTGAACATAGACTTGCAGACTCAAAGAATTATGTAACTTGACCTGAGAAATCTTAACTCCAGTTCCTATAAGGTTCCTCTGAAATTAGGTAGATTAAGGTCAAATCAATCCTCAACATATATTCATAACTTGGTTTAGAACCCACTAGCTTTCCATTTTGCATATGCATGATATGCAGATGAGATGTAGATGACATGCTACAGAGATGAAATGCAAGACTCTTTTTTTTAAATGCAAGGATGATATGCAAGAGTAAATAAGAAGCCTTTATTTTCAGCATTTTTGTTTTATTTTCGGGTATACAATAATTTTTACAAGAATATTATTTACAACAATTTTTAGTTTATACAACTTGTACATAATATACATAGTATACAAGTATAAATTTTTTTGTTATACATCCTATTTTACAAAAAAATTTACAAGAATTTTACAACCCTTTTTTTACAAGTATTATACATATTATACATGTATACATGTATTAAAAAATTTTCAATTTGCCCACCCACAATTATTTCATAATATATACAAAAATACGTGAAAGTACGAGCTATATGGGTAAAGTATATATGTAATATATACACGTACCCCTATACTTAGTGTGTGCTATGTCCTCAGAGCATGAAAAGCGAGGAAAAAGGCATAGCTCGCGCTAAGCGTAGGAGAGCTAAAATAGCAAAAAATGTATAGACGTCGTTCCGTCCTCCTATACTTAGGCTCTAGCAGCCTAAGTGTAGAAGAAGATCAAAAATGGGGCGGACGAGGTTAAGAGGGGAAATGGATGAGTATATACATGGTGTACATCGGTCCCTCCCTATACTTAGGCTCTGGTCAGCCTAAGTATAGAACTGGATTGGGTATGAGGACCGATGGGAACTGGAGGATGTACAATGAATAGTGTACGGACTGAGGTGACTCTCCCCCCTATACTTAGGATCTGATCATCCTAAGTATAGTCGTATACGAAATATATGAAGTTGGGGTGAGTGATTAGAGTCGCGGGAGGGAGGGGGAGAATAAACAGAAATGGTGGGTATATACAAGGATTGTGGTCTGAATCTTTCTAGATGTTGTTGATGGTGAGAGCTCAATGCTACAAGGTATCATGCGCAGTTCTGTGTGTATCTGTTGAATCTGTCTCGCGCATGAATACAATCTCCTCAACATGGACTAATTGTTCATTGGGTTCCACGAAGTGCTTCAGCAGTTGTCCATTGACTAGGAATGTTTGTGCGTCATCTATGAGATCTGATATCTCAACACATCCACTATAATGCACAACATGGATAATGAATGAGCCTGTCCACTTGCATTTCAGCTTGCCTTGGAAAACCTTCAGCCTTGCATTGAACAATCATACCTTCTGTCCAGGGACAAAGGTCTTTCGTCTGATATATCTATCATGCCAATGCTTTACTTTGTCCTTGTACACCACATTGTTGTCATATGCTCGGTTTCTGACTTCCACAGGCTCATTCATATCCATTTCTCTCTGTTTCTGCCCTAGGTGTGTGTGTTCTAATTGACCTTTTTTGTTGCCCATTCTAGATTGTACACTAAATCTGCAGGCAAATGGCACGGCTTCCCAAATACCATCCTGAATGGGGAGGTTCCTAACGGTATCTTGTAAGCTGTCTTATAAGCCCATAGGACCTGATCCAAAATCTGAGACCAGTCCTTCCTGTCTGGGAGGACAAGCTTTTGCAATATGGTTTTCACATCCCTATTCGACACCTCTGCCATACCATTGGTCAGTGGGTGGTAAGGACTAGCGACATGGTGTTCGATGTCGTAATCCTTTAACAATTTCTTCACATCTCTGTTCACAAAATGGCTACCACCATCGGATATAAACACTTTGGGGATTCCAGACCTAGATATGATATGATCTCTCATGAATTTACAGACAGTTCTGTTGTCTGCGGCTCAGGTTGGGATAGACTTCACCCACCTTTACATATAGTCTACTATCAGAAGGATGTATTCGAATCTGTAGCTAATAGGGAATGGGCCCATGAAGTCGATGCCCCAAGCGTCAAAGACATCACAAATGATGACAGGTTGCATTGGCATCTCATCCTTGGAACCAACGGTTCCTCCCATTCGCTGGCATACTGGGCTCGACTTCGCAAAGATGATTGCATCGCGAAACAGAGTCGGCCAATATAAACCACACTGAAGTACCTTCCAAGTGGTCCTCTTCCCATAGTGGTGTCCTCCTGCCTCCAGACTATGGCATAAAGTAAGGACACTCTGATATTCCTCCTGAGGAATACACCGTCTCCAAACATAATCCGGTCTTTTAAAGAGAAGGATCGGATCCTCCCAATGCTAATGTCTTGAATCTGACTTCAGTCGGTCTATGTGGCTCTTGGGCCAATCTTCGGGAACTTTCTTAGAGACAAGATAGTTCACGATATTGGCATACCATGGGAGTGAGTCGACAACAAGTATCGCCTCATCAGGGAAGGAGTCTCGAATCGGTGTATCATCAGAAGCATTAAGATCCTCGAGACGGGAGAGGTGATCAGCTACTACTTTCTTCTTTCCAGGTTTATCACAAATGTCCCAATCAAATTTTTGGATGAGTAGAATCCACCTAAGAAGATGCGCCTTCGTGTCCTTCTTTTCCATTAAGTATCGTAGCGTTATATGGTTAGTGAACACAACCACCTTGGATACAATTAAGTGAGATCTGAACTTATTCAAGGTGAACACTACTGCAAGCATCTCCTTTTTTGTAACTATATAATTACGGTGAGCAGTATCGAGCACTTTGCTTGCGTAGTGTATGGAGAATGGGACACCATCCCACCTCTGTCCTAACACAGCCCCAACAGCAAAGTTTGAGGTGTCCATCGTGATCTCGAAAGGAAGAGATCAATTTGAGGCTTGTAAGATCGGGGCGTCCATGATCATCTTCTGTAATTGCTTAAAGGCTTCAAGAAATTTGTGATCAATAATGAAATCCATGTATTTGCCTAAAAGTTCAGTTAGCGGTCGGGAAATCTTAGAGAAGTCCTTGATAAATCTTCGATAGAATCCAACATGCCCGGTGAAGGATCGCAACTGTTTCACGTTGGTTGTTGGCTGGAGTCGTCTGATCACATCCACCATGGCAGGGTCAACCTCCATTCCTCTTTTGGAGATGACGTGCCCCAACACAATGCCCTCCGTCACCATGAAGTGACTTTTCTCCCCGGAGAGCACCAAATTGACCTCACAACACCGCTTGAGGACTCGGTCCAGATTTCTAAGATAGGAATTGAAGGAATCGTCGTGGATCGAGACGTCATCCATGAAGACTTCCAAGAATTCGCTGACCATTTTGGTGAATACTGTAATCATGCACCTTTGAAAAGTATCAGGAGCATTGCATAACCCAAAGGGCATGCGCTTGAAAGTGTAGGTAGCAAAGGGGCATGTAAACATGGTTTCCTCTTAGTCCTCGGGAGTTGTGGCTACTTGATTGTATCCCGAGAACCCATCTAAAAAGCAGAAGAAGTATTTTCCCGCTAATCTCTCTAAGATCTGATCAATGAATAGTAGGGGGAAATGATCCTTCTTCGTCACGGCATTCAGACATTTGTAATCCACACAGATGTGCCACAACGTGGGCACTCGTGTCACAATCTACTCTCCGTCTTCATTGGTGGTCGTATGAATTCCCGACTTTTTTGGGACAATATAGATTGGTGCTACCCATTTAGAATCGAAGATGGGATAAATAAAACCACGTTGCACCATTTCTCTATCTCCTTCTTCATGACCTCTCGCAAATTTGGATTCAACCGACGTTGGAATTCCCGAGAGGGTTTAGCTTCATTCTCTAGGTAGATATGGTGTGAACACAGAGCGTAATTTATCTCGTGGAGATCGGAAATGCTCCAGCATACTGTCTTGTGATTTTTCTCCAGGATCTCTAGCAAGCGAGATTCCTTCTCCTCAGTCAATCACGAGATGATGATGACCGGATATTTCTTCTCTTATCCCGCAAGGAAGGCGTATTTTAGTGTTGTGGATAAAGGTTTGAGCTCAGGTAAGGTGTGATCATCAAGGAAGTCTAGCTCAATCGAATCTGGCTCTGTGCTGGTGGTGGATGGATATGCCCTTGAAATTGATGCCACCAACTCATTCGGCTCTAGAGTCGGATTATCAAAGGTCTCCAAACAATCGATAAAAGCCACATCCGACTCATAATCCTCATCTTCTGATTGTCTTAAAGAGGGAAGGACTGACAGGCCCAGCTGGGCCTCTATGTCATCGAAGATGTAGGGGGATGCATATGTTGTGCTATACTCGTTCCTAAGGATCTCGGAAACTGAATCATGCACAGGATCTTCTCCAGAGGAGAGGGACTCATCGGTGCTGGCTGGGTTCTGTCTCCATGGCTCAACTGTGTCTACATGAATACAATCTGCTTCAAATGAAGAGTACTAGGTGCTGGATTCTGAATCTGGCCTTTGCTACCTGGTCTGCTTCATCTCAAGTTCCTCATCTCTGCCTAGAGTTTGGAACTGAATCTTCTTGATCTTGTAATCAAATAAGGCTCCTGCAGTTCTAAGGAAGGGCCTTCCGAATATGACCTGGGAATCTCTCCAATTTCGAGAGGTCTCCATATCATGGACTGTGAAGTCCACCATGTATTCATGACTCTCAACTTTGATGATAACTTTTCTCAATTCTCCTAGGGACCTCTTAGTAATTTATCTGCAAACTGAAGGAGTTCTTTGGATTTCCTAAGAGGGCCAAGATTAAGCCCCTCGTACATGGTTGTAGGCATCAAGTTAATTAAGGAGCTGTTATCAAGGAGAGTGCGTGCAAATGCAGTGTCATCAACATGACTCACCACATAATGTGCATGTTGGACATGTGAGCCCACGGTGAGCCATTATGCAATAAATGTTATTGCAAATATCATTCCTTGATCTGAAATGAAGAATGAATAATTTGCATAATAGGTCCCTTAGTACAATTAGGGTTATGTACCATGGACATCTTAATGATCATACAGTTGTTGATTCAACTATTGAATCATAGAGGTTGGTGCTTGGATGAATATCTAAAGGGTTAGATTAAGGACTCATCAAGCACCGTCAAATGATTGTTAAGATATGATCTCCAGCCTGAGTAGGAGATGACAATCCTTTCTCATTTAGGCTGATATCTGACCGACCTCTTGATGCAGGTCCTCTGCATAGGAATTGAGATTCAGAGGTTTCAGATTAGTTAGGTCAAAGAGTTGACTTAACGAGATCGATATAACCAAAGTCCTATATCGTATGCTGTCACGATACAGGCACGCATCCTCTGTCCGGAGACAGATGTGTTACTATATGTCTAAGTATGTACATTTGGCAGACCAATAGGTTGATGACCTAACCAAGGTCTATACACCAGCGCACTGGTGTGCATATAAGGGCATATGAGTAATACGATCTCTCAAAGGGATCATACAGGTTCATTTATTGAACCGAAAGGCATGATCTCACTCATGAGATATAGGGAAGAATCAAATTCCGTGCGCACGGTCGTCTTGCTTTGGAAGCTTGACTGAATTTGTAGGTTTGATATATACTTTTAGGAAGTATATGATCAAGACCTAGGTATGATATGATCGATACCGACTCCCAATGATCGAATGAGAAACTTACTGATAGAACCCTGAAATAGACAGTGTAAAGTTGATCTAATACTTCTGGTTTATTCTGAGTCTTCAAGTATGCATGATGTACATGTATTGGGAATACCTGAGGGTGATGTGATCATAAACGATTGTATAACCATGACGCTTCCATTCCTAGGGAGTGATGAAACAGGTCTGGATTTTAGTGACTCCTCTCAGTAGAGAAGTGATCTGATCTTGGTCCAAATGTTGGACATTGATCTGAATGTGATTCAGATGCAATGAGAAGATTAGATTTGCGATCTTGATTTAATCAAGCATCTATGGGAGGCTCGTGATCTAGATTTGAGATATGATCTCAATATCCAAGTCACTATACGTGGAACAATACAATTGCCCTGTCATTATCTCCAAGTATTCGCGGAGAAAGCGCATTATCCTTGAATGGGTTCAGGATAATTTCGTTGTTGATATTTTGTATCCGAGCATTGAGAAAATGGATAACTAAATGTAATTTAATTATCATGATTAATATTAATTCGATTCATATTATAAAGAGAGCTATCTTAGATAATTAAATGTGATTTGATTATCAAAGATGAAAATAATGTGAATGTGATTCATATTATTTGAGAACAAGAGAATAGAGATCCAAGATTATTAAATGTGATTTTATGGATATGAATAATGTAGATAGCAATATCCATATTAGTCATATATATTATAAATATGATTTATAATATATAAGAGAGATCAATTTGTAATTTACATTTGATAATTAAATTTTGATGTGAATTGGATTCACATTGGACATTGAATTGAAAATGCAATTTACATTTTATTTTGGGTTGTGAATATGACTCACAAATTTCCAATGGCATGATTGCAATATTCACAAAATAAATTGGATTTATTTTTGTGAAATAATTTGCAACAAAAGTTGTTGCAAATATTGGAGAGAATCATGAGATAATGCAATCTCATGTAATATAGAAAGGAGGCTCCCTTCCTAATAAGGAGAGGGGACGACCACCAAGTCCTTATAGGACTCATAGCCGTCCTCCCCCCTTTATGGAAGGAGGCTTGCCTACTTCCTATTTCTCCAATGGAGATTGATTTGATATAAATCAAATTATATTTATTGTATATTTGATTTTTTATTAAATTAATAGTTGTTGGTTTTTACCGACAAAATCTTAGCCATTGAAAGAAACATAAATCAATGAGAGCCATAGGATTTGTGATGTCCCATGGATTGAGATCCATGGATCCCAAATTATTATAAAAGGAGAGGCACCCCTTTGCTCTTCTGTACACAACACAATGCTTTTGAAGCACATCTCTATCTCTCTTTCTCTCTACACATCAGCCCTCTCTCTCCCTCTCATGGTCGTCCACCATGGATGCCCTAGAGAGGTTCTCCATTACCGCAGCGTCGTCGTTATGCTGCCCAATCGTTTGCTCGTAGATATCCGTCTCCTTCGGTGCGCCTCGCTCGTGAATAAGATGTCGGATATCGTATGTCGAGATCAGGAGATCTGCCGCTTGGATCATCAACATGGATTGCGAGAAGCACGCAGTTCATCCCCGCGCTCGCAAGCGTCGCCTCCGTCAGATCGGACTTGAGACAGGAGGTCTCTTCGTTTAGAGACTCGATCGCAACTACGCTTCAAGAGGTAATCCTATTACTTGTTTGTGGTTTATATGAAATGATCCGAGAAGTGTTCTTGGATCATGTGGTTTCGTCGCATGAAAAATTTTAATTTCCGCTGCATAGAACAACTAGTCCGACTAGTCATTCTTCGTCGTATTTGATACGACGCTCACGCTTCCGTGATGCGCTTGAGAATCTAACCATATCCTTCAAGTGGTATCAGAGCCTTAGGTCGAAGGTTTCGGATACGATATGCAAACCTAGAACGACTTGGGTTCGCTAAGGTCGCGAAAGTTTTTGTCGCATTTGATTTTCGCACATCTGTTTAGTGAATAAATTCGGCCCTGTTTAAATTGTTTAAACACGAATTAATCACTTGAATTGTGTTCCCCATTAAATAAGAAAACCATAGTATCTGAGTTTATGTAATTTGGATTCCGTTTGCTCGAGATATGGTTGTTTTAATGAACATGTATTCACTGTTGCGGGAACTGCGAATATTAACATGATTAATGAGTTAATTACTGTTTTGATCCGCCTCGAAATGCGTGAAATATCACTTGAATTCTGTTCTAAATCAAGTTAGCAATCTTTGAAAATTGAGTTTGTCTAATTTGGATTTAAATTGATTGAGATATGTTAATTTTAATGAGTAGGGGTCACTGTTGAAATTACAGTCCTAATCAAGAACCATGTGATTGTCAATTAGTGAAATTAGTTGTTAATTTCATGAAATAAATATGAAAAATATTTTAGAAATATTGGAAGATGATTATTTCCTTAATTTACTTGGCCTCATCCAATAAATTGATTAGATTTGATCTAGATCATAATTAGAAACACAATCATCAAACTCCTTGGTTGAATAGGATCGGGAATTTGTCTAGCAAATTTTCTTACAATCAAAAATGTTTTGATTATTAATATATGGTATAATTTTGGTTGGAGAACCGATGACCATCTCAAGTACAAATTGATCTATTCGGCATTATCCTTTCCTGAGGTGGATATGGTGTCTAGTCGGAGAGCATTGGGGTAGCGGGTTGCAACGTATATGGTATGTCCCACTCTCGTCGGTACTGGCCATGACAGCGGGTAGGGACTCGATAATGCCGGAGAAATCAAGATGTATTTTCTAATTATTAAAATTTGAATCAGTACGTACTTTGAGATAATACCATATATATTCAAGTAAAACAATCGAGTTTGTTGATTAAATTAGATTGATAATTAATTTAATATGATTAAATTAATTATGTCCAATTGAAACACTCTATTATGAATAGAGTTGTTATTTCCCTTGGAAGAATTAATTATATGAATATGATTCATAATAATTAATTAAAATTTGAATATGAGGTGGAGGATCACATAAGTGACATCCATGGTCTCCCGTCAAGGCGAAGAGTTTCGTCGCCAGGTATTGCATGTGCGAGACGCCTATCCGAAGAGACAGCTCATGTATGCAAGCGCATCTGGATCGGACTCTTGCTTCTCGAAAGAGTAAGGACGTATGCATAGTGACCCCAATATCGGATCCTCATATTATTGGGGCGATATTGGATTGCGCATAGCGAGTACTATTCCTGATGATGGTTGGTTCAATTAATGACGGGTCAACATCACCATAGGGGTGGTGGGCCCCGATGTTAAAGACGGAATTGGGAATGCAAGTTGGACTTGCAAGGCAGAATGTGTTCCTGCTTCTTTTTATCCGAGTAAATTTTAATGATTTGCTTATGAGTCTAATAAAAATTTTGAAATTCATTATTACATTGTATTGAAAAGAAGTCTTTTACAACCATTAGTTCATGCACTAATACTTATGCCAACATTAATCTTAATTCAAGTAAAGTCAAGAAGGAGAAGGAACCTCGGATTAACATAGGAACCAAGTAACCACTCAAGGACCCACAAAAATAGGCATTAAAGATTCTCTCATTTTCATTTTAATCAAAAAGGGGAAATTCTTATCAATAGACAGAATGAACAATGATGGGAGTTTCAATTGAAATTGTCACATGGCCAACTATTCTACTGCAAGATACAAAGAGTAGCAAAAGAAGTAAAAGGATCATCGACAGTGAATCCTCTAAGCACATGAGTAGAGATACCAATTCTATTTTTGATCGATCAGACAGACGTATCTAATGTTCGGTCTTGGAGGAGCCTGTGGTGTCTGACAAGTCAGATCCAGCAATCGCATTAACAATCCTCTTTTGGCTCTCGATACGTCACCAATCAAATCAAACACACAATCAACCAGTGATATAGGATTAAACAATGAATAAGATGCATGGTGAAATTTATTATATCCTACAAATAAATGTGTATAGCAAGCAAGTATAGGGATCGAACCACTAAGAGAAAACTTGAGGGTAGGTATAATTATTATGAATTAATAAAAATAATATTTTTTTATATTTTATGTAATTTTCTATTTTTATGGGTTTTTAATAGTATTTAATTTTATAGATTTTTAAATGTTATATATGTTTTTAAATTTTAAAATTTTCAATATTTATTTTCTTTTTAATTTTGCAAATGTTTAATTTATTTTCTATTTTTAAAAGGATAATATATATATAATAATAACAATGATACAAATATTATAAAAAAATATACATATGATATATAATAAATATTTAGAACAATTGTTTTTATTTTTTAAGGATTTTAAACATATAAAAGACATTTATAAGTAGTAATAATACTAAGTAAATAAGTATTATTATATAGATTTTATAATTTTTATTATAAATTACTATATTAAATATTTAAAAAACATGTTTTGTGTTTTTAATATTTTTCTTTATTTTTAGGATTTTTATTGATTTTTGCAATTTTTTATGTATTTTTAAAGTAATAAAAGGTGCAAAATAAGGAATAAGATAAAAAGGGCAGATTATTTAGGATTTTAATAATAGATATTAAGTCAAAATTTCTGAAAACTAATTCTAATATATAATATATAGTATAAAGAAAACTACAAATAGTAAAAATATTTTCAGAATTTCATGGAATTTTTACTGATTTTTATATTTTTTAAGGGTATGTTATTTTTAGTAATTTCTTTTGATATTTTTCTTGATTTTAGGTTTAGATATATAATATATGATAATATATAGGATCTAATTTTTTTTGAATTTTTAAAAATAGTTTTATAACTTTCTGGATTTTTATATGTAAAAATCAGATATAGAGCTCCTATTTGAATTTTAATAAATGGGAAAATAAAATAAAAACCTAAAAAGAAATATGTGTGTACAAGCATGATGTAAGGCAACTAATTTTTTTCTCAATATTTAATAAGCACAAGATATATTTAAGAAATAGAAATGCATAAACAAAATTATACATCCTGATATGGTATATTTGCAATAAAAATAAACTACATGTATTCGCATGCAATATTCCATAAATTTTTGCAATATATTTACAAATATTAGGACTATAAGTAAATAACTAAAGCTGAAAGAGCTTATTTGCACATATTATTAGGATGTAACAAAGATAAGGAAGGAGATCCCAGATTTTGCTGAGATATGATGGTAAGTATATCTCTTACATTGAAAGTGATTAAGGGAATGAACTATCAGTGTTGACAAGGCAAGACAACTTTGATATGAAAATTCCTAAATCAAAGTAATATATATATATATATATTTATATTTATATTTATATGTTTATGCAAATTTCTTATTTCAGATAATCCTTCATTAAACCCACTCAATGTTATACTCAATAATAACCAGTCAAATATCATGGATTTGACTCATGATCCAGATATTGTACTTGCATTGGACACATAATGTATGTGGTTGCAATGTGCAAGTTTACTCATAACATTGAGGAATGACAATTAAATAGATAATAGGACTACAACCCTAGGGTTTGTATGTCTCTATAGTCTTGATCTCATCGGATGTACTTTGGAAGTGACATGTTGATGATAATCGCAATTGTCAATTAATCCTTATAAAATCTAAGAAGATGTTCTGGCATACATATGTGCTCTTGACATTTAATCATGAATGACATGGTTCTCTGCATCGTGCAGAATGGTGGCTCTATAAGAGATGATGTATTCAAATTGTTTGAGTACCTACCTGAACCAATGTTTTAAGAGTTTAGATGGATGTAGATACAATGAGTGTCATCATTCTACTGTCTATACTCTGGTCATTCATGATGCTTCATATTATTTATATTAATTTAATGAATCATGTATAAATGTTGAAATACTCTTACTTTGAATTCTTTTGAATTTAAAATAAGAGATCCTCTGTCCTGAGCAATGGGTGCTTATAGATAAAGGGAGCGCAGTGGAAGCATGGGTTGGACCCAAGTGAGAAATATAGTCAAAGAGTTGGTTGTACTTATGTGACTTCCATAAGACATCCAAATGGTTGGATAAATGCCAATACTGTAATAAGTTGGTGTGTTGATAGTATGACTATCAAGTCTGTCTAGAATCCTTAGGGAAGGACTCGGATAGAGCATCAGAATAATCTACATAAATCATTGATATTGACTTGCTTATTGAATAAGATAAAGTCTTATAATTGTATGTCAATCTTCTAACAACACTTGCAATGGGTCGCATATGTTTTAGAATATTGGAGAATTTGATCTTCAGGTTTAATAGTCATCTACATGGTTTTTGATGCAATTGTTGCAACAATTTCCATTGGATCACTAGACTTCATAATTTCTGTGGGAGAGCCCTTAGTCTTAGAGAATGTCTCTATGACCTAGACATTAGAATACACTCATTGTTTATTTCTAAATGTTGGAAATAAACATGAATTCTGGAATGGGCCTATCATAAAGAGTTATGGTGGAGATATATCAGATAGTAATCTAAAATCTAGAGGACTCCACTAAATTAGAAAGTTAATGAATGGTTCATTAACATTTCTAAATACTTAAATTAAACCTTAAGATCAATAGGAGGATGAAGATCATTTGACAATGATCTAGCATCAAGCTTGGACATTTGTCTATTGATTTGATCAATAGACTAGTAAGAGATGAAACTTTAGAATGTCTAAAATTTCGAAACTTACATACTTATGAATATTGTATTCAAAGTAAAATGTCTAATACACCCTTCTTTGGGAATGGTGTAAGATGTCAAGGTATTCAGAATCTCATACGTATTGATGTATGTGGATCATCTATATCATAGTAAATATTATGGATATGTGATATCTATTGATGATTATGTATGATATGAGATTTCTTCTCTTCACCTAAAGAAACCTTTGAAATGTTCAAAGATATCATTATTTTGGTTTACAACCAAAGTTTGAAGAAGATAAAATGAATTTGATCTAATCTAGGTAGTATGTGCCTGTTAGATGAATTCAAAAGGATACCTTATGGAGTTATGAATATCATTTCTATCTCAATCCTCCTAACACACCTTAACTCAATAGAGTTATAGGGAGATACAATTGGATCATGTGTGACATGATCTTATCAATGATGAATTTTTAGCATAATTATCCCTTAGTTTCCAGGTATATATGTAGTAGAGACTACAATGTATATCCTTAATAAGGTTCCATGCATGCTGGAATCTAGCACTCGAGAGTGCTGCTTCATTAGGAAAATAAAGGATGGTATTGGATACCTACTTTATGACCTTGAGATTCTTAAAATATCTCATCTATGAGAATGTGATTCTTAGATGTTGAGACTCTTGAGAATCAAGATGAAAATGAAGTGTACGAACTCATTTAATCTTGAGAAGATAATGAGGCTCCTGAAATTGGAAACTAAAAGGACAATTAAAGATGAAACACTAATATCTCTTCAAATGAGTCTGAGGATGGATTCCATGTGTCAGAGAGATCTGACAATGATCGAACTTCATGTGATGAAGCTTCTGAAAATCATAGCATGGTAGATGGATGTTACCAATAAAATTCTAATGTATACTTCATATACAAGTGGTGTATATGGACCCTCGAGGATCCACCTATATGGGTAAGACTTGTAAAGGTGTAAATGGATCTTCAATAGAAAGGGAACCTTATGAGAAGGTAGAGACCTTCAAAGCACGGTCTATAGCCATGAACTACACACCGGAAGAGAATACATTGCTTGCGATGAGACTTTCTCTTCGGTGACCATGCTTAAAACCATCAGAATATTGCCAACCTTAGCTACACAACTTGACTATTGCATCTTCAAGATGTAAGTCAATATTGCATTTCTCTATGAATACCTCTTTGAGGATATACACATGAAGTAGACCCAGGGCTTCATGGTTAAGGAAAGCAAGGTTTGCAAGCTAAGGAATCCATCCATGGACTAAATTAAGCTTCTTGAAGTTGGACCATAAGATTTGATGAGATTATAAATGTTATGATTTCAGATAGAATCTTGATGAGCCAAGTGAAGCTTAGTGGGAGTGCCTTGGTGTTCATCGTGCTAAATGTAGATGATATCCTAATCATTTAAAATGATATAAGGATAATAATAAGTGTTTTATTATCTGTTTGTTCCATAACTTGAGATATGATCTCGAGGATACCTCTTGGATCTTAGTTCTGAAGGTGTTCGGAAGCAAAGAGAAGAGAGTATTGGGACTGTCACAATAGTAGTACACCTTGAACATATTCCATTTTTCAGAAAATTCTAAGAAAGGCTTCCATCCCTTAAGATATGGTACTGACCTACCTAAAGGGATAGCACCTTAAAGAGTTGAGGAAGTAAATGCTAGAACTACTTGCACTTTTGCATTAGTTACGAGAAGTTGAGTGTATGCTAGATGTGTACAAAAGCCAGATATCTTCCTTGCAGTGGGAGTAGTAAAGTGTTGCTAATCCTACTATGGAGAGAAAACACTTGATTGCAGTAATAACAAAATCTTCATAGATGACAAGATTTTTGAGATAGTGATCTCAAAGTCTTATCTTCAAAAACTTAAGACTTTATAGATAGAGATCTAAAAGGTCTTAACTGTGGATACCTTAAGAGATAGTGATCTCCAGGAATAAGGGTATTCTGATAAGGATTATGAAAATATTGGTTATAAAAATTATTAATCTATAGTGTCAAGGACACTATAATAGCTTTAACAAGATTGAGTATTGGTTGCATGAGATGCAACATTCGCATTAGATGCGAGCACTGTTACTGGGGATATGCAAGTGCCGTAAAAGGACTTGGTGTAGTCTCGCGGGAACAGAGTGACTGATCAGCTTACCTAGCTATTTTCTAAATAGCCTATGATTGTCACATGAGTGTAGGTTTAAATGATTAGCCTGTTAATGGCTCTTTGCGCGAGTGGGAGATTGTTGGACATGCGAGCCCACGATGAGCCATTATGCAATAAATGTTATTGCAAATATCATTCCCTGATCTGAAATGAAGAATGAATAATTTGCATAATAGGTACCTTAGTACAATTAGGGTTATGTACCATGGTCATCTTAATGATCATATTGTTGTTGATTCAACTATTGAATCATAGAGGCCGGTGCTTGGATGAATATCTAAAGGGTTAGATTGAGGACTCATCAAGCACCGTTAAATGATTGTTAAGAGATGATCTCCAGCCTGAGTAGAAGATGGCAATCCTTTCTCATTTAGGCTGATATCTGACCTACCTCTTGATGCAGGTCCTCTGCATAGGAATAGAGATTCAGAGGTGTCAGACTAGTTAAGTCAAAGAGTTGACTTAACAAGATCGAGATAACCAAAGTCCTATATCGTATGCTATCACGATACAGGCACGCATCCTATGACCGGAGACAGATGCGTTACTATATGTCTAAGTATGTACATTTGGCAGACCAATAGGTTGATGACCTAACCAAGGTCTATACACCGACGCGCTAGTGTGCATATAAGGGCATATGAGTAATACGATCTCTCAAAGGGATCATACAGGTTCATTTATTGAACCGGAAGGCATGAGCTTACTCATGAGATATTGGGAAGAATCAAATTTCGTGGCGCATGATCGTCCTGCTTTGGAAGCTTGACTGAATGTGTAGGTTTGATATATACTTTTAGGAAGTATATTATCAAGACCTAGGTATGATATGGTCGATACCGACTCCCAATGATCGAGTGAGAAACTTACTGATAGAACCTGAAGTAGACTGTGTAACGTTGATCTAATACTTCTGGTTTATTCTGAGTCTTCCAGTTTGCATGATGTACAGGTATTGGGAATACCTGAGGGAGATGTGATCATAAACGATTGTATAACCATGACGCTTCCATTCCTAGGGAGTGATGAAACGCGTCTGGATTTTAGTGACTCCTCTCAATAGAGAAGTGATCTGATCTTGGTCCAAATGTTGAACATTGATCTGAATGAGATTCAGATGCAATGAGAATATTAGATTTGCGGTCTTGATTTAATCAAGCATCTATGGGAGGCTCACGATCTGGATTTGAGATATGATCTCAATATCCAAGCCACTATACGTGGAACAATACAATCGCCCTGTCCTTATCTCCAAGTATTCGCGGAGAAAGCGCATTATCCTTGAATGGGTTCAGGATAATTTCATTGTTGATATTTTGTTTCCGAGTAAATGTGATTTGATTATCAAAGATGAAAATAATGTGAATGCGATTCATATTATTTGAGAATAAGAGAATAGAGATCCAAGACGATTAAATGTGATTTAATGGATATGAATAATGTGGATAGCAATATCCATATTAGTCATATATATTATAAATATGATTTATAATATATAAGAGAGATCTATTTGTAATTTACATTTGATAATTAAATATTAATGTGAATTGGATTCACGTTGGACATTGAATTGAAAATGGAATTTACATTATATTTTTGGGTTGTGAATATGATTCACAAATTTCCAATGGCATGATTGCAATGGTCACAAAATAAATTGGATTTATTTTTTTGAAATAATTTGCAACAAAAGTTGTTGCAAATATTGGAGAGAATCATGAGATAATGCAATCTCATGTAATATAGAAAGGAGGCTCCCTTCCTAATAAGGAGAGGGGACGGCCACCAAGTCCTTATAGGACTCATAGTCGTCCTCCCCCCTTTATGGAAGGAGTCTTGCCTCCTTCCTATTTCTCTAATGGAGATTGATTTGATATAAATCAAATTATATTTATTGTATATCTGATTTTTTATAAAATTAATTGTTTTTTGTTTTTACCAACAAAATCTTAGCCATTGAAAGAAAGACAAATCAATGAGAGCCATTGGATTTGTGATGTCCCATGGATTGAGATCCATGGATCCCAAAATATTATAAAAGGAGAGGCACCCCTTTTCTCTTCTTTACACAACACAATGCTTTTGAAGCACATCTCTCTCTCTTTCTCTCTACATGTCAGCCCTCTCTCTCCCTCTCATGTCATCCACGATGGATGCCCTAGAGAGGTTCTCCATCGCCGCAGCGTCGTCGTTATGCTGCCCGATCGTTTGCTCGTGGATCTCCGTCTCCTTCGGTGTGCCTCGCTCGTGAAGAAGATGTCGGATCTCGTGTGTCGAGATCAGGAGATTCGCTGCTTGGATCATCAACATGGATTGCGAGAAGCACGTGGTTCATCCACACGCTTGCAAGCGTCTCCTCCGTCGGATCGGACTTGAGACAGGACGTCTCTTCGTTTAGAGACTCGATCGCAACCACACTTCAAGAGGTAATCCTATTACTTGTTTGTGGTTTATACGAAACAATCCGAGAAGTGTTCTTGGATCATGTGGTCTCGTCGCATGAAAAAATTTAATTTCCGTTGCATAGAACAACTAGTCCGACTAGTCGTTCTTCGTCGTATTCGATACGACGCTTACGCTTCCATGATGCGCTTGAGGATCTAACAATATCCTTCAGTGCACCCATGTAAACGCATTCTTAATTGTGACCCTGCTAGAACATGTTTCTCAACACGGCTTTTGGACTTCCTTCTAACCCTAGTAGGTGTGCATCTCACCTTAAGGTACTTCTGGAATGCAGGTGTCATTTCCAAATACTTATCGAAAGGGATTGTGACCTTGATGTATTTATTACAGAATTCTTCCATCTCAGGGTCAACTTTTTGTATTTTTTTGGTTTTCTTCTTTCCACCCTTAAGAGTTTGGGGGAAAGGGATTATTGATGCTAACTCAGATTTTGAAACTGAAAGATTTTCACTGAACTAAGGAACTGAGTTCTGTACATGACTCTGACAAGGATAGTGAGTTGGACTCTGACTCTGACTAAAAGAAAATTTCTACTGTGAAACCGGTGATGCATCCTCCGTGACTGCAGGGACATCCTCCTCAGATGGAGGTGTGGGTTCTTCATTGGTCTCGCCAGACTCACTGCGGGTCTTGTTCTCCTTCTTCAAGGACTTAAAGGTCCTCTTCTTCTGCTGGTGGTGGTGGTTCTGCTACTCCTCTGCCTCCAAGTTCTCCTCAGGTAGAGACTTGGTGGCGTCTTCCTCTGAAGCCCATGCCTAATCAAGTATGATCACGGTCCTTCTACTCCTGAGGGATATATGATTAACATTATCATACGAAAGGATCTAATGTTCAGATAAAGAATTATCTGAATAGTATACCTGATCTCGAGGTAGGTTCTGACCCTGATTCAGGCTATTTGGGTTAGCCTGAACCTGGGCGGTAATTTGAGTCTTCGGCGTCCTTTGTTGGTCCTGGGTATGGGAAACACAATTCAAATCTTTTCTCATATCTAGGTAGTCATTCTGAATCTGGTGGACCCTATCAGTCAGGTCTGGATCGCCAAATTGAGGGAGTCCAATTCACTTGTAGGCGGAGCTTACTGATGGTGACTAGAGGATGAGATCTGTATTGGCCCTGTTGGCCATGCCGGTACTGCTGCTGATGGGAAGATGGTGGAGGTTCATGCTGTCCCGAGTGGAAAGTACGCTGCTGCTGGTGCTGCTAAGGCTGGTACCCTTGTCTGGGCCGGGACTGTACGAAGCGCAGTACGGGAACGGAGTTGGTTTCCTGGTAAGCTAGGGAAGGTCGATGAGGCCGATCGTTCCCTATCCTCGACTATTGTCGATGGGGTCATGGTTGTACCACAGCTCGTTGATCTCGAACACCTGCAAAGGCTCCTCGTATCTTGTCTCCACTTGTGGAGGTGCGTGCTTCTCCTGCTGAGTATACTGTTGCTCCTCTACCCAGCTACTCTGAGGCCCCGGTGCATGTTCCTGTACAAGATGAACTCGATGTACAGGTACAGGTGGTGCAGAAGGGGAAGGTAGCTGTATCTTGGATACCTTCAGTCAGTTCCTCCACTTGTTTCGGCAATTGCGAGAGAGCCTCAAGGTCAGTGACCCTCTTGTGAATCTTCTCGACCATGGTTAACTTGTCAGCTATTATCCCCATGCTGGGGTTGAGGTACTCTGTCAGATCTGCTACAGTCCTCCTAGTTGTCTCGTTAGATAGGCTTGAGGGAGACAGCTGATAGGCCCTGGTGGCCTGAGATCTGCCTGTTTCTGCCATCTACTCCAAGATCTTCCATACGAAATCTTCATTTTTGTTTAGATAACTTCCTCCACATGCGGCACTTACTAACCCCTGCATCTCCGGGGTCATGCCACAGAACAAGGTCTGGACTAAGATCGCCTTTGTAATGCCGTGGCAAGGGCATTTCTGCGTTAAGTCATTAAATCTATACCAAGCTTCATGGAATTATTCATTTGGTCCCTGGGAAAAACTTGTGATCTTGGTTATCATCTGATTAGTCCTATTGAGTGGGTAGAACTTCTTCAAGAATAGGTCCTTGAACTACATCTAGGTCGTACATCTCACCCCGAGATTTTTCAACCAATGAGTAGCCTTATCTCCTAAGGCAACGGGGTGGCCTTCAGCCTGATGTAGTTTTACCCAACCCTAGGGTGACTAAGGTTGTTGCAAACCAGCTCGAAGTGTCTAAGGAAGGTGTATGGTTCTTCGTTGGCATCTCCATTGAACTTCGGCAACAGGCTTAGAAAGTGGGGCTTCAGCTCGAACGCTTCAGGGGGGACCTCAGGTACTAGCCAGCTATGTATTTCATTCTCTGCGGGATTGTAGGCGTCTACCATGGGTCGGTCAATTCCTTCAGCCTCGATCACTTGTCCCATCCTAGCCATCAGTTCCGCATTCAGTTGCTCGGCTCAAACTAGCCGGGCAAGGACTTGGAGCATGGGGTCATCACTGTGTTCCTCTTCGTCAGGGTTTTTCTTCAGCATTTTTTCCTCCTTTCTTAGGAATGGAAGATGGTCTAGGTTAGAGGGCATATTAATGAAGACATTCTCACCGAGGCGATGGTCTTCCTTGGTGAGAACAAAGGAGAGAAAAGGGTTGGTTTGAGGGTAACCACCCTAGGAGTGATGGATCCCGAACTCAAGAGGGTCATGAGTTCGGGTTGACCCAAGTTGCGCTTGGTTTGGTGAAGACGAACTTCGTGAGGGACTCAAAGAGAGATTGGCGAAATGGGAATAGATATCCCCCAGTCAGTCATCTTGGATGGCGAGAAGAAGAATCGGGAGTATAAGATAGGATTTTACTCCTACCTGAAGCAAGCAAGTGAATCCAAACCCTGATTTTCACACTCACATGGTGAAGGACCTGAAACCAAGTCTGATTAATCTGGTTGATTTTAAGTGTGAATTTCAAACAAGTAGCAAAGGTTATGTGGCCTATAGGGACGTAAACTTAAAGCCGGATTTGTCTTCCCTGTTTAACATGTCGCCTAAAATATCTGCGCCCTTCCTTTCTTCGCTCCTATCCCAAGTTGAGGAGTTCAAAGGCCTACCCCTATCTACCTGCAAGTAGGTGGAGGCTGACAAGGCTGGGACTTCACCTCGAGGGGTTAATAGCAACTTGTCATGAAGCACTACTGGTTCACCCCTATCTACCTGAGAATAGGCGGAGGTTACTTGATTCTAGTCAGTGAACCTGAAAGTATTCAACTCGTGATATTTGCTCGGATCAGTTGGTACGTGATATGGAAGGCGGGGATTTTGGCTCTGCCTTAGGGTGTGTACACACACTCTAGTACCCTCACTCAGCCAGAAAACAAGGTCGAGGTTAATCTCCCGCAAGCAGAATTTCTGATTTTATTGATTTTTTTTGGTCAATTAAGTTTAGCAGCTCCGATTTTAAGTTTAGGTGATCACTTGATTATTTCAACCACAAAGCACGCCTATCATCCAGTCCCAATTTCCTTTTTGTTCTAAGTTTGAAAAACCAAGGGGAAAGGAGTCGAGAAAAGTCGATGCAAGATAAAACAATGATGAAATGCCAAGTAGAGAAGACTTACAGTGATCCCTTCGCTTTTATGCAGGATGCAAAATAGAATTGAAAACTTTATACTACATGCAATGCAAGCAATAAAAGCCGCTCCTACACAGGCAGCTCTATTATCGAGTGAAGCACAGATTGAATGTGACTAGATCTGTGCTCTAAGTGTGTCTTTTAAGTGTGAAGTGTGGTCCTAGAATCTTATGAGCACAAGCGAGCCCTAAAGTAGCTCTAAGAGCCGCAAGTGCAAGCCTATTCTACGTAAAAGCAATCCACACAGCACACGGGGACACGTTTCCACTATACATACACACGCGAGAACCCAAACGGGAACAGCTGGAAAGATGCAAAAATAGTGAAAATAAGGGAAATTTACAAAGTCACAAATCTCTCAAATTATTTACATGCAATTCCTAGGTTCGCCTGGCGAAGCACCTTCGACACCTCATTTTCCTCGCACGAAAATAAATAGAGGTCATATAAAAGACGACACAAAATAGACAAAAATAAATGATGGAGAAATATTCACAAGAAAAACCGAGGGTCAGACTACTCGGGGATGGAAAATCAAAACTCAAAAATTGTCTAAAAATTATCCAACCGTGCCTCCTCGACAACAACACCATTTGACGAATCGTATCATCAGCCTCATAATAAGTCATTTTAGTGCGTTGTAGTTGGCCAAATTAGATGCATCAAAAACCACTTCAATTAATGTTCAATTAAATGCAAGCAACGGATTTTTTATTTTACGTGGGCAAGCCCAAGGTCGAACTCAGGGAGGCAGCTTTCTCCTTAGGTCAATTGTTACATAATTCGGAGGTCTGATTTTCAGAAGAATATTTTTGGTCTTTTTATAAATTTTATATGCAATTTCAAAGGAAAGACAATGCAATTTCAAGAGAAATTTTAAGGTTAAATTTGAAAGATGGTCAGAAGTCCAAAAATTATGAAATTTGGCCAGAATATGAAATGCAATGAAATTAAGCTACCGTAATGTTTTCGGAATTTTTTGACTCTAAATGAATTTATTATGAATTAAAGATGATTGCAGGGTGATTTTTGCAAAATTAATTTTAATAAATACCAAAACACATTATTTCTAGAGATAACAATTATTCTAGATATATCTAAATAAGAGAAATCCGGGAAAATTAAGAAACCTAGAATTCTATATGAATTGGACCTATTAAAAATTAGTTAGGCAAATTATTGGTTGTTTTATTCTGGCCTTAGGATGCGTGCAAATTGAATGATTTTTGGGCACACTATAGAGCAATCTATCCTAGGTCTAATGTAATTTTATGATTATTTTTGGAGCATCAAGGAATTTAATATTAAATAAAAGTCACTCAGTGGGAAAAATATAGCAAACTTCACCAAAATAATATTATTAAATTCCCGATAACTCACAAAAATAAGATAAGTGTCACACAAGGACAAGTTAAACTACAACATGCAATTTTTAGATTTTTAAAATGATTAAATATGGATATTGTTGGACATGCAAGCCCACGGCGAGCCATTATGCAATAAATGTTATTGCAAATATCATTCCATGATCTGAAATGAAGAATAACTAATTTGCATAATAGGTCCCTTAGTAAAATTAGGGTTATGTACCATGGCCATCTTAATGATCATACAGCTGTTGATTCAGTTGTTGAATCATAGAGCCTGGTACTTGGATGAATATCTAATGAGTTAGATTGAGGACTCATCAAGCACCGTTAAATTATTGTTTAGAGATGATCTCCAGCCTGAGTAGGAGATGGCAATCCTTATCTCTAAAGGTTGATATCTGACCGACCTCTTGATGCACTGCATAGGAATAGAGATTCAGAGGTGTCAGATTGGTTAGGTCAAAGAGGTGACTTAATGAGATCGAGACAACCAAAGTCCTATATCATATGCTGTCATGATATAGGCACGCATCCTCTGATCGGAGACAGATGTGTTACTATATGTTTGAATATGTACATTTGGCAGACCAATAGGTTGATGACCTAACTATGGTCTATACACCGGCACGCTAGTGTGCATATAAGGGCATATGAGTAATACGATCTCTCAAAGGGATCATACAGGTTCAGTTATTGAACAGGAAGGCATGAGCTCACTCATGAGCTATTGGGAAGAATCAAATTCCATGCACGGTTGTCTCGCTTTGGAAGCTTGACTGAATTTGTAGGTTTGATATATACTTTAAGAAAGTATATGATCAAGACCTAGGTATGATATATGCTTTTGGAAAGTATATGATCGATACTAACTCCCAATGATAGAATGAGAAACATACTGAAAAAAACCTTGAAGTAGATAGTGTAAAGTTGATCTAATACTTCGATTTTATTTCGAGTCTTCCAGTATGCAGGATGTATAGGTATTGGGAATACCTGAGGGTGATGTGATCATAAACGATTGTATAACCGTGACGCTTCCATTCCTAGGGAGTGACGAAACGGGTCTGGATTTTAGTGACTCCTCTCAGTAGAAAAGTAATCTGATCTTGGTCCAAATGTTGGACATTAATCTGAATGTGATTCAGATGCAATGAGAAGATTAGATTTGCGGTCTTGATTTAATCAAGCATATATGGGAGGCCCACGATATGGATTTAAGAAATGATCTCAATATCCAAGTCACTATACATGGAACAATACAATCGCCCTGTCCTTATCTGCAAGTATCTGCGGAGAAAGTGCATTATCCTTAAAAGAGTTCAGGATAATTTCATTGTTGATACGTGTATCCAAGCACTGAGAAAATTGATAATTAAATGTGATTTAATTATCATGAATAATATGAATTTTATTCATGTTATAAGAGAGTTATCTAAGGTAATTAAATGTGATTTAATTATCAAAGATGTGAATAATGTGAATGCGATTCATATTATTTGGGCACATGAGAATAGAGATGCAAGATGATTAAATGTGATTTAATTATCATTGATATGAATAATGTGGATAGCAATATCCATATTAGTCATATATATTATAAATGTGATTTATAATATATAAGAGAGAGCTATTTGTAATTTACATTTGTTAATTAAATGTTGATGTGAACTGGATTCACATTGGACAATTAATTGAAAATGTAATTCACATTTTATTTTGGGTTGTGAATGTGATTCACAATTTTCCAATGGCAAGATTGCAATATTCACAAAACAACTATGAATTATTTTTGTAGAATAATTTACAACAAGTGTTGTTCTAAATCTTGAAGATTTCCATGGAATAATGTAATTCATGAGATCTCATGAGATTGCAAGAGATTGCCACCAAATCCAATATTATGGAAGGAGGAAATCTTCATTCCATAATCACCATGCTTGATTGATTAAATTTGGGATTAAATCATATTGATTTATTAATATATATTTAATCTAAATTAAATTAATTGTTGTTGGTTTTTACCAACACAAATCTTAGCCATTAAAAGAAACACAATCAATGAGAGCCATTAGATTTGTGTTGTCCATGGATTGAGATCCATGGATCCCAAAATATTATAAAAGGAGAGGCACCCCTTTGCTCTTCTTTACACACAAGAGAACATAAGTCTCTCTCTCTTTCTCTCTCTACATGCCCTCTCTCTCACGTGGCCGTCCACCGTGGATGCCCTAGAGAGGTTCTCCATCGCCGTAGCGTCGTCGTTATGCTGCCCGATCATTTGCTCGTGGATCTCCGTCTCCTTCGGTGCATCTTGCTAGTGAAGAAGACATCGGATCTCATGTGTCGAGATCAGGAGATCCGTCACTTGGATCATCAACATGGATTACGAGAAGCACATGTTTAATCAACATGCTCGCAAGCGTCTCCTCCATTAGATCGGACTTGAGACAGGAGGTCTCTTCGTTTAGAGACACGGTCGCAACCACGCTTCAAGAGGTAACCCTAATACTTGTTTGTGGTTTAGACGAAATGATCCGAGAAGTGTTCTTGGATCATGTGGTTTCGTCACAAGAAAAATTTTTAAATTTCTGCTGCATAGAACAACTAGTACGACTAGTCGTTCTTCGTCGTATTTGATATGATGCTCACGCTTCCGTGATGCGCTTGAGGATCTAACCATATCTTTCAGATACCTAATTATGCGTGCAAAGACAAGGGTCAAAATGCAAATACAGAAACTAAAATGTCTAGAAATAAAACGTGCTGATAGGGACTTAAATGCAATTACCTATAATGCGGGAGGTATGAGTGCAAAATTCCCACTGAGAATGCGTGCTCCGCACGTGGCAAGTCTGGCAGGGACTGATTTGCAATTTCAGAAACTTTTCAAGGCCTCTTTGCAAATTACCCAACCCACATGTGAGAGATGTGTGAGAAGGCTAGGCTCGGACGGCGTTGGAGGCTCGGACGGAGGCTCGGATGACTTCAGAGGCTCGGTCTAGCTTCGGACCAGCTTCGGATACCCCGAGCCAAAGGTCGGGGATGAGGCTCG
The DNA here is from genome assembly GCA_037367405.1 of Ottelia alismoides. Taxonomy (NCBI): domain Eukaryota; kingdom Viridiplantae; phylum Streptophyta; class Magnoliopsida; order Alismatales; family Hydrocharitaceae; genus Ottelia; species Ottelia alismoides. The sequence goes on along the minus strand of JAZKJV010005890.1, from coordinate 50,615 downwards.
AAGCTCGCAACGTGGCGCGATGTAGGCCGTTGGATCAAGATGCATCCAATGAAAGCTAGAGTTGTTGTCATGGCACACCTATGGATCGTTAGATCAGGATATATCTAACGGTGGATGATGAAGTCAACGTGGAAGAGTGATGGCCATTGGATCCCCCAATCCAACGGGGGCAGGAGGTGGGCGGCGTGGCTCGATCAGGATCGTCTGATCAAGGGGATCAAACGGTAGTTGTGCGTCTTGTTCCTCCGGTCTGTCACCTCCTGTGGTGGACTTGGCGGGGCTCCGGTGAAGAAGGTCTTGCTCTGCTACCCTCCCTCGTGCTCGATCAATCTCACTGGTGGCTCCTGGTTCGCTCGGATTGGTCATAGAAGTGCCAGGAAGCTAGCGGAGATCCTAGAAGTGGATGGAGAGGTCCTCAGGCCAGAGATGTTAAAGCTCAAGCAGAGCTATGGAGGCATGCTCGTGCTCGTGGGAGTGCAAGGAATGTGACGAGAGGCCTGGAAGCGAAAATAGGCAGTCGGTGTCTTCCTCCATCGTGGTGGCAGAGCATTGGTTAGAAGGGGGGCGAGGTGTTGTCGGAGTGAATGGGTAGATGCAAGAAGATGGGAACTCCAAAGCGAAGATCGATGGATTGTCAAAGTGGAGTGGAATCGAATGGAGACAGCAAAATAAATCGGAGAAGATTGGAGGAAAAGAAGAAGAAGATTGGAGGAGAAATGAAGGCTACCTGGGAATGGAGGCTCGGGGAGGAGTCTCTGGTCGTCGCTCGAGGGTCGGTAGAGGCCCGAGCTCTTAGCAGCTCGTCGGGTAGGCTGCTGGCACGACGGAGCTTATCGTGGATCTCGCTAGAGATGGAAATACTGTCGTCGCTCGCTCTCAGTCCTAATCTCAGTCACCGATAGGTAGAACGGAGCTCTGGGATCTCTCGTGCAAGGGCGGATGGGTTGAAAGTTCGCCGGAGATGGGGTATTTATAGGAAGGAGATGGGGGTGCAGGTGATGGAGAGGGAGGTCGGCGTGGAGTTTGTGGAGCGAAGGAGAGGGCGTCATGGGGATCATGGATGCCGGTGAGGAAGGTGGAGGTGGGGGCTACGTCGTGGAGGTATCGGTGGGCGGAGAAGGTGGTTGTAGTGGAGCCAAAAATAGGAAGGGCGGAGGAGATGCGAGGTGGGGCGACGTGGGCGAGGCTCGTTTGGAGGTAGATGACGACCTCTGGACCGTTGGATCTCGTGATCCAACGGCCAGAAGAAGGGCACGAGAGAAGGGCTAGGATTAGATCCTGGGGTCGAAATCAAAGGGTGTTGGGTGTGACACGTGGCAGGCGTAGCGTTGAGCAGAGACGAATGGTGAAGATTGCATCAGGGATGAGGATTGGAGGGCCATCATTTGAGCGGGAGATAACGGCTGAGATCTGGAGTGTGTGGAGGTGATCAAATGGTGGGGGTGATGACACGTGGTTTAAGGGGAGTGAGGTGCTAGTGACAGTATAGATGAGATCTAGGAAGACAATCCAAGGGTCTGGATTTAGCAGGGATGAGCGGCACGAATGGAGGTATGATGGAGAAGATCTGGAGGTGAAGATGTAGCCACGTGGCGCTCTGAGGTGAAGGCGATGGCCGACGGTGTGGATGAGATCTTGGCCCAGATCAGACGGCTAAAATGAGATGCGGTGTGAACGGCCAAGATCTGGAGAGAGGATGACTGATCGGACAGCTCAGGAAAGGGGGCGTGTGGTGCGCAATGGAGTGGGTCGTGTGGTGCATCCAGAGGGTGCCACGTGGCCCAATCTGGTTGGCTGAAAGAGAATGTAAGATAAGAGTGAGAAGATGGCCGAATTTAGAAACACTCAAAACATGAAAGTTGTAGATCTCTATGAGATCTATAAGTTTTATGTTGACAAAAAACGGAAACAAGGTCAAATAAAGTAATAAAATACAAGGGTACAAATATACATACATATATTGTACAATGGGGTTCCAAAGCCCAAGTTTTGCATGCGAGCTTCTATTTAAATGAAACTGGTCTCATTTTGAAGGTCTCTGAATGTGTATTAATTTAGAAGTGAGTAGACTAGATCAGAGGTTGTATGTAAGAGATATTTTCACTCTAAGGTCCATGGTCCTTAACTTGATTTAGGTTTTTATTGGCCAATTATTCAAGTCAGCAATTTTTGGCATTTTTCTTGTATTATTAGACAGTACGATATACAATACAGAGTGAATTTTGCGCTTCTTATTTAATGCATATGCGAATGCTAAAATGCAAATGTTTTCAATGCATATGTTGATGCTAATTATGCTTTTTTGGTGGAAATGTGCTCCTAATTACTCAGGAACAAGGCTCTATTTTCAAATTTAAGAATGATGAATCACATATTCATCATGGGCATGTCTGTACGAGGCGAATGGTTGTAAAGATCTTCTCCCATGATCAACATGTGACCTAGTGTGGCAAAGAAGCAGTTGTGCCTCTTGAAGGCACATGAGCTGTGTCTTAAGGTCACTCAAAGTCTGGTCCATCTCATCAATCCTATCGAGCTTTTCTTGGCCCTAGCACATCTTCTTCTCTGAAATCTCCATGCAGTCCAACTCTTGGATAATGATGCCCATGTCTACATATGATGACTCTGCTAGTGCAGCTGCTATAAAAGATGAAGAAGGACTGACCTCTATATGTGCAACTCCGTGGTGAGACAATGCTTGCGGTGAGGGCTTCACATGAGTGTAGACATGAGTATGGGTCACCATTGTGTAGTTCTCAACCATCTCCTCATAGATGGCCCAGATCTGATCCTTGTCCTTGGAAAGGTGGGATATTCCATAAGAGGCGTCGGCAATCCCCTACATCTCTAGTGCCATCCCATAAAAGAATATTTGGACCAAGTCGGGCTTGTTGATATCATGATGTAGACACTTATATATGTGCTCTCTAAAACGATCCCAAGCCTCATGGAAGTGCTCATTTGGGATCATGGTGAAATTGATTATCATCGCTCCTATTGCATTCGTCCGACCGAGTGGATAATAATTGTTGAGGTACTCGATCCTCAATTGATCCCAGGTAGTCACAACCTTCCCCAAGTGCTTCAGCCAATAATTTTCTCTATGGACCAAGGAAATTGGGAATGCTATCAACTTGATAGTATCCTCGTCCACCAATCTGTCGTGGATTGTGCTACAGATCATCTCAAACACCTATAGATGTAGATGGGTCTCCTCAATTACATGCCCATGGAATTTTGGTAACAACTAATCGCCTGTAGAAGGAGCTCAAAATCTCCCATAATAGCAGGCAGTTGAATCTACATATGAGTGAGAGTTGCACCAGGGTAGTGCAATACCCTCATTGTGCGTAGTGGTCTCATATCTGCTCTTGCATATGCTCGGTCCTCAGGTCTAGGAATCTCTCCACCATCAGGTATGTCATCTCTTGCATATGCTCGCCCATATTGCATCTGAGTCAACTCCTACCTCACCTCTTTCATGAGAAACCCCTGGTCCTGGATCTGTCTGTGTAGCCTCTAGGGATGCCAGGAGTGTGTTGTTGATCGCCACTTGATCAAACACATCATGAATATCTGGCTACTCATCCTCTCTATGCTCTTAGGTCATCTCATCAGACTCCAAAAAGGAAAATGAGCAGACCTTAGGTGTCACCAAGTCAAAAAAATATGCTCTAGTTGTTGTTGTTGTACTTCAAGTGATAGGTTGGGAAGGTCGAAGAAGAAAGAGGTGGAATACTCGGGTTCTGAGAGCGGGTCTGAGCTCCCAAGAATCTGCCTAGATGAATGGACAGGTGTGTTGTGAAGTGTGCCACCAAAGGTAGCCTAAGAGACCACTTCCCATCATCGTGATGTCGGGAGTAGTGAAGAGTATATCTAGACTGAAAACAATGATGAGAAATGAAACCCCCAATTCACCAACTTAACGCAATGATGACCATGAAAGATCAGTCGTTAATCTTTTTTGTTTGAGTTTATTGAGAATACAGTTACTTAGTTAGACTCGCGGGTGAGGTCACCTATGGTAGAACCTGACCAAGCTGGCAGTGCACATCCAACTTGAACAAGACTACTTCTACTAAGGATCGAAGGCAAGTGCTTGCATCTCAATCATACATCAATGAGTAATGTACAGGAACATAGGGCACAAGTCCAGGGATTTGGGCTCTAATCCTTAGGTCTATGTCCCCACCCACACTATCTAGCGGTAAGTACCTGGAAACAATGAGGGGGTTACTCTCCCCAAAACAATGAATGTGATCTTCACTTTTATTTTATGGTCGAGTTTTTTTAGCAGTCCTGATTTTATTGTGTTATCACTTTTTTGGCAATTTTGATAAGATAATCATCTAAGGAATTTTCTGATTTCCTTTTATTCCTAAGTCCAAGAAAATAGGGGGAGGAAGATGGAAAAGCCAATGAGCGATGAAATCCATGATGCATGCACGAGATAGAAGGTGTACCTTGCTCCAGTAGTCTACATGCAATATGATCTGTGCATAAATGTAACGATAGAAAATAAGCTATCTATATGATGCAAGAATAAACTGCCCTAAACAATAGCTTCTATTATGGGAAGAACAAGGTGCTAACTATCAAGAAACAAGACCAAGGTCTGGTCTTGGAGGCCATTCTGTGCCCGCCACAATGGGTCCTAATAGTGTTGTATGCAACCTCTCTTGACGTGCGATCTCATATCCAAATAGTTAACAATTTATTTGACTAAGTTCATTCGATTCTATAGAAACATATATTCTATCAGATGTTTGGACCTAATCAATACCTGGCTCAAATAAATAAATGTTTAAGTCTAGAGCTCACATATAGAAAACAAAACAAAATAAAGTAAAAAACTCAGATCCACGAGAAATAAAATAAAGGTGGTGAAAACGACGATGAAAATCCGGTGAGGTCCCCCAAGAGCACCGACACTCGGCGAAACAGACCCCGAATAATAGTGTCCAAAGTCTCTAAAAGTTACTACAAACATAGACAAATGTGAAATAAAATGTCTGAAATAAAGTCTAAATACTAAGACAGTCTTCTGCTCCTTCTGTTCCTCCTCGACTGCTCTCTCCTACCAATCAGTGTAGAATGCTCAGCCTCTGCATCGCTCGGGTGCGTCGGCTCTCCAAAGATAGCCTCCTTGCACCGCTAGCCCTCACAATAATGGTGAAACAAGAAGAGTATCGAAAACAATTATGAGAAATATAAGCATATAAAATAAAATAAAGAGAAAATAAACAAAGAAAGAAACAAGAAACCAAAATCCTCATTATCTAGTCGTGTCCCCGACAACGCTGCCATTCTGATGTGCGAGATGGCTAACTAGGGTTAAGTTGATTAATTAAGATGTCATTGTCACCCAAGAACACTTAGTCAAAATCGATAAAATTATTCAACCGCAAACAAATCAAGCCAGTAAAATAGCGATCTAAGCTACTTTTATTAACCTGATATAGCGATCAGGATCGAACACATGGAGCACTATGATAAACTAGGTTGCCAAATCAAGATATCAAATTAAATTATGTTTTATTTTATTTTATTTTATTTTTAATAGTTTTAAATTTTGCAAGAAATTTATTTTTGAAAATAAACAAAATAAAGACAAAGGATAAAAGACAAATACACATCTTTTGTATTTTTCAAATAGGGAAAAATTAATCACAAAAATCAAGTAAAAAATTTTTATGTTTTAAGAATTTTTTGATGTTTTTTTGTAATTTTATAAAGATTTTTCGATTTTTATGGGATTTTATAAAAATCAAAAACTGAGAAAATAACTAAAGAGTGTGCAGTCAAGAGTATTTTTTAAATTAAAAATAAAAAATATGACAAAACTCCTAGAAATCAATTTTACAAAAAACTATATGAAAACATCTACAATCATAGACCACGAACACATTTTTTGGAGTTTTATATGATTTTACATAATTTTTATGGTGTTTTTAGGGTTTTGCAAACTTCTAGAGTTTTATAAAAGCAAATAAGAAGAAAAATGGAAAAAATCAAACAAAACAAAATAAAGCTACTCAAATTTTTTACAACTTTTAAATAGTTTTTCGAATTTTTATGACTTTTCTAAGGTAAACAGGGAGTTATTGTACTATTTTGGATTTTAAAAATATTAAACAAGTGAAATAAATCAAGAAAAAACAACCATGCAAAGAATACTAGCAAGAGTTACATGTAACTTTTATGCAATTTTTGGGCTTAGTTTGATATTTGTTGCAATTAATAAAAAGGAATAAAAACTAAAACAGTGAATAGAGGACTTGTAAGAAAATAATTAAGTTCCAAGAATCCAATAATAATAAACAATAAAACTACACGGGCCAAAATGCAAATAATCCAGAAGAAACATGTATCACGTGTGATTCAGCACTCCACATGTGACTCAACACTCACAAGGGTATATTTTAAATTCCAAAACATTTCCCTATTTTATTAACAAGTAAAAGCACAGGGGTAACAAATGCAAATATCCCAAAAACACATGTGAATGTGCACATGAGTGCGGCTTGGCTCATCGAAAATGCAAATAAAGATACTATGCGGTCTTAGGTACAAAATATCCAAGACAAATTACACTACAGCATATATTGAAATATAAGTGTAAAACTGAAGGGGCTAGAAGAGGAAACTACCCCTAAATGTGCGCTCATCAGCGGTTGTGGGTGGATCACTTAACGTGATCGACAGTGGAGATCTGTTGATGGTGCTTCGATCGTGGAGGGCCCATATTAGATCCTGGGATGGATCTAGCAGTGATGAAGGGCTCCCATCCAATGGTTGGTGTGTCATCTAGAGCGAGCAGATGATTTGACGGTGCTGACGAGGCCTAGACAAACAGGGAAGAATAAGCACTGGTGGTTGCTTCGATCCAACCTCCCTCACGTCTCAGTGAGTCTCTTGAGATGCTAAGATGCTCAAAGCCTTAGTAGTGGGGTTCCGTAGTGATGTAAGCTCTCAAATGGGTCCAAGACCAAGAGAATGGTCATGTAGGAGGCATGGCAACCTGGAGCAACCTGGGACTGATGTGCATCTTCAATCGTTCAGCACCGGACCTCCATATAGATTCTTTCTTGGAGATGGCGCTCTGACGAAGGATAAAGGGTAGAAAAACATATAAATAAAAAGGGGAATGGTGAATGGGTCAAGTCCAGCATATCATGAGGGAAGGGAACTAAGATTCGACTCAATTTGATGATTGAATCCATGTTTAGGTGCCATAGGAGTACAGAAAAGCAGATGAGTAAACACGTGGCGCGATGCTTCACGTGAAATAGAGCTTGGATCGACGATCGAAGCTAAACATAGATGCTTTGCTGCAGATCAAAAATGGCAAATAAAAATAATCGATCCTATGAAGCTAAGATACCTTGTGGTGAACGGTGTCGCCTATCCTGGAGATGGGTGGACTCCGGTGATCAGGGCCTCAATGGGTCGGAATAACCAGAGACTTGTCTCCTTACGGTGAAGCACGGCGTTTGAAGGCGTCAAACCTAGGGCAAATTCATGACCTGTGGTCTCCCTACTCGCCCTCATTCTCATTTTTACACTCGAAGGAAGGCTGAGCGTTAAGTGGTGGAGCAGCAAAAGGTTTCTATAAAGAGGCACATGCAGGTGCTCTTATAGGTTGTGAAGGGTCGAGAATGTTCGACCATTGGCACGTGAACCAAGGTGTGGATCTTGGAGGTTGGCATCGAGCGTGGATTAGGGACACGAGCCTTTTAATCAGGACAGAAGAAGGGAGGAGAACTCAATCGGATCGGGTCAGAAGAAATGGAATAAATCGTAGCAAAACCCGATCTGATGGAAAAAAACCAATGGGGGAACGATTGATCTCAGTCAACGAAAATGAGGTGGCCCAATCAGAAGCGGTCGAGGAAATAAATGAAATAGGCTAAAATACAAAACAGAGAAATAAAGATAATTAGAAATAAATTATTATATGATTTTAAAATAAATGTTATAAACATAAAAAATATTAGTTATTTAATAAAATAATTTTTATGATTTTTAATAATTTTAATGTAAAGTACTGTATACCATATATGTTAATATATACACGTATAATATGCCTATATACTATATACATATATTTATTTTACTATTTTTACAAAAATACATTATATTTTATTTATTTACAAAATATTTTAAGGTGTTAAAACATGTTTATTGTATTTTTTACAAATTAATTACAAGTGTTAATAATAATATTATGTATAATATATACAATATTGGTGTGATTATACAATGAAGAGTTGATCTTGTTTTTATTTAATTTGTCAGTTGATGAATTTTATTTTAATTTTATTTAATTATTGAGTATATACAAGTGTTTAAATATATATATATATATGTACAATGTATATACAAAATAAATAGATAAATAAATAGCTGAATATATATATAAGTATAGGTATTGTACAAATGCACATCATTTAAGTTGATTTTTATTATTTACATTATATTTTTATTTACAAATTTATTAAGGAAAGTGAATTATTTTGAGATTATTTTATTTAGAAATAAAAATAGGTAAAATATACATGATGAGTAGTACTGGATATGTACAGTGAATAAGGACCCTATCACTCAATTCTCTATTCCTTGTCAATAAGGCCAATATTTCACCTTCTCTCGGGGTTCAGGTTACTCTGCATTTTATTCATAAATATTATTTTATTTTCTTTCTTTTCCTTTTCTTCTTTATTCTTTTATTTTGTTTAAAAAGGATGTTAAATATACAATATTAACACAATCATGGACATTGCTAATTTATTGAATTTGATATGTTTATTTATTTATTTATAAGTATTTTAGATAGGGAATTGACTAAAATAAAAGAATAAAGGATGTGAATCATGTATTCGTCAATCACCCTCAGATGAAAAAGTGGAATGAAGAAGGATCAAACGCAGTGGGGGACGAATGGGATGCATAAATAGAGAACAGGTCCGGCGAAGTTTCGAAATTTAAAAAGTGTGCAATTCGAGGCACGATCACAGTAGTCTATGACATGGCGATGGAGAAGTTAGTGAGGGATAACTAATTGGCGAAGATGTCGGGAGGAGTTAAGTGAAAGATTGAGCATGCAAAAGTTAAATCAAAAAATGATTTCAAAATAAAAAATTTTGAAAATAAAAATGTTAACAATTAAATTATCTTACTTATAGTGATTATTAATTAATTAAATAAAATATATAAAAAAGTAAAAGTAAATAATATAAATAAAATATGTTATTTGTAGGTATATATACCTATACTTACAACACCTTGATTTGTAATTGATTATTTTTACACATATATACATAATTTAATAATATATTAATTTACAATATTTTACAAGGATTTTGATTATATTTTTTTGTTTTTGTGAATTTATTTATTAAGGTAAATAAATAGTAATACTTTACTATATACATAGTGGTACATATACAATATAAATATGATTTTATTTTCGTATATTTTTTATTTTGTGATTTTTATTTTTATTTTTATTTTATATAAGTTAATTACAATATCCACAAGTAGTTAAAAATACATATTTATACAAAATTACAAGGAAAATATGTATTTACAAATACTATACAATGGCATAATATACAATAGTACCCCAGAAAAACACATTTCACACCTTAACTCCGATTTTATGAAACGACCTCCATTTTAAAGTATTTAATTTGGAGTACAATGAAAGTGAGTTTAATTAATTTCGAGTTTTGGTGGAGAAGATATTGATCTGACAAGTTGAGCTTTGCGGCTTTTTCATAGTATTGCTATTTACACTATGTACACTGATTGTTCTTGCAATTATTTTTATTATTTATATAATAATTTTATGCACAAGTTTCAAGAAGAAAATATTTTTATCTGGAGCGAGTTGGGTGATAAATAAAATAGTACAAGTAATGTGTATTATATACAGAGGTATACAAGTTATAAATATACACAATGGGAAGTTGATTTTCTTGATTTTAGGCCTTATCTCCCCCTACTTTATTCCTAGTCAAGTAGGTCAAGTCATGACCATCTCTCGAGGTCAGAGTCAGCCTGTATCTCTTACATATATACAAAATTTTGTTTTCTTTATTTTTCCTTTGTTTCGTTCTTTATTTATTTAAGGTTAAAATAGTGATAAATATACATTATTTACACAAGAATTATGGTTAGTAAAATGAGAGATTTATTTATATTTACGGGTGTTTTATAATGGATTTTAAACTAAAATAAATGAATAAAGATGATGAAATGCGTATTCATCAGTGTCCCAGTCACCTTATGCCTTTTTTATGTACAATAAATTTTATCTTTTCTATGTACTTTTATGCACATGTTTGACGTTAAAAGTATTTTAGTTTGAAGAGTAAAAGAGTGTGTGTGTGTGTGTGTGTGTGTGTGCAAGTGTAAATTAGTGAAAGCTTCAGTTATATCCAACATATAGGTCACTTCAGGTTTCTTGGTGATAGTGTCCTTTTGTCTGTATTTCTTTGCCCTCATCTTCCCCTACTTTATTTCTTGTTGACAGTTAATATTGACTTAGTCTCAATGTTTAGGGTCAGCCAGTATTCGCAACACTTCCTTTATTTTACTTTTCTTTATTCATTTATTTTGAATATAAATACATGTATTTGAGCATTATTTACAAGTAAATGTTAGAGTGTTAGTTTGTACAAGTCAGCTATATATCTATGCATTTAACTAGGGATTTAAAGACAAAATAAAGCAATAAAGGTTAATGTTTGGGTATTCATCAAGAGGATACAACTCAGGAAAGAGAACCGCCCACAAAGTTTTCCAGTGTGGATTCTATTAATTGACCTTGTTTTGAGATACATATGATTTTGTTAGGTCATACTTGATTTGTCAGAGAATGGGAGGGGCAAACGGTTCAAGAGATGGAAAGCCCATGCAACCTGTGATATTTTGTGATGTTTTTATGCATGGGTTATTGAGTTTATGGATCCCTTCCTTAATAGTAGTGGATTGAGCATATATTGTTAACAGTTGTTTATATGTCAAGATAGGTGGAGGTTATCCCAACCAAGATCGTAAAAAGAAATATCGTCTTAGTTTGTGAATTATCACATCACTTATAGGTTGGGAGTCCCAAATGTTAATATTTCTGATGGGGGTAGCCACTATGTAAACTGTGATACGAAGAGTTTGATTAAGGACTATGGGATTGATCATAGAGTTACCAGTCCCTACCATCCACACTCAAATGGCATGGAAGAGGGTATCAAGTAGGGAAGTTAAAAACATACTACTGAAGCTAGTTTGTCCTGATAGAAATGATTGATATCTACTATTAGACAAAGATCTATGGGCCTACCGGATGACCTACAAGATCCTTTCTGTATTTCATGTCGTTTGCCCATTTAGTATATAAATATGATTGGGCATCAAGGAAAATAATCTGGAATAGTCACCAAGGAAAGAAGAGAGAGACTAATATCTAAATGAGCACGTTTAGATCAGAAACGAGGCATATGACAACAACATGGTCAACAAGGATAAAGTGAAGAAATGGCATGATCAACCCATCTGGTGGAAGAACTTTGTCCCTGGATAGAAGGTATGGTTGTTCAATGCTAAGTTGAAGATATTTCATGGTAAATTGGAGTCAAAATGGGCAGGCCCTTACATAGAGAGAAAAGTGTACAGTAATGGAAGTGTAGAGATATCTAATCTCATGGATGGTGCTCGTTCATTGTTAATGAATGGACAACTATTAAAGCAATTTTGTCGAATCAAATGAATAGTTAGTCTAGATTGAGGACATTTCTTTCATGCAGAATGATGATTCTGGTATCATTCCTAATCACTCTACATGACGTACAACAATAGTAGAGATTCAGATCATAGCATATCCACCAGCACTGAAGATTCAGTCTTTCTTGTTTCCTCTAACTCTGACTCCCCATTTCCTAATTCCTTATGTTATATGGTATCTCTTGGTCTCCTCTATAGATGTTCTTTATTTTTACTTAGGTTATTTAAATACTAATTATTGGTAGGTTCCATTTTATTTCTCTTGTAGTTTTCTTCAGTGTACTTAGTACGAGCTATGTTCTTCATTTCAATGTGTTCCATGAGGACATAGCACAAGCAAAGTATAGGGTGTGTATGTGTGTGTTACATACGTATTGTATCAATAGCTCGAACTTTGAATGTTTTTATATCATATAATGGATTAAGGTATGCGACTTCGAAAGTTATTGAAAATTGTTTGTAAAATATTTTGGGAATTCTTAGTAAAGATGTGACATGTACAAATAGTTTGTTAAAAGAAGTGCAATTTTCATTGATTTTTTTTGAAAAAAAGTTTTGTATATACATAAAGAGATAGTTTGACACTTTTTGAAATTTTGATATGAAAAAAATAAAAAACACTTAAAAATGATCAAAACTGAAAAATGAAAAAAAAAATTAACAAGTGCTTTTATTCCTGACACCTTCACATCACACAAGACTTGTGCAGTTCAGGATGTTGGGTTTAGAGTAACGCTTAACTCAAAGTTTGACCATTCTTTTCGATAGGGTTTTAGGACCTAATAACTTAAAATACCTAGTTTGGAAGATATACATGTTATATTGCATGTATAATCTCTACTCTTAAAAGAATATGACCAGCACTACACATGCACAATTGCATAGTCATAGTGATGAATCAACATTTCACCTAAGGAACTAGGATGAGAGGTTTGAGTTTGGACCTTATTTTATGATTCTTGAGGATGGGGTAAGATTGAGAATTAGTTAATGAAACTTTAGAGTCAACACATTAGCCAGTATGGAACACGGTTCATGTACTATCTTGATGAACACCTAGGTGTCAGTATGTGTAAAATCATTAAAGTTTTTTATCAATATGTGCAAACTTGGTAAAAGCAATGAAGCTAGACAAAAGTATACATAAAAAAGAAAAAGAAAGAAATATCAAAAGAGAAAAGCTCATAAATTCCAAGAAAACATAAAGGTGTTACAACAAGTGCTCCCCGCCATTTCAAAGTGTCCTTTGGACCAAAGCTACTAGGTCATATGAGTCGTGCGAGCACGATAAATAGGCTCTACATCGTAAGCGATACAAGTCTAGGTGTTGAAGGTATATTATGTACTCAAAAGAGACACAGCTTGGTGTAACCTAGAAAAACAAGTGCAGAAGGCTCAAAATTCTTGACAAACATACTGATTAACAGCAAAAATACAAGACTTTATTTAATAAGGCACTGTAGTGATCCTTGTTCCAATGAAAGGTGAAAAGAAATGACATAATCCTATAATCCTTCACACTTGTCAATTCCATCGTACACCTTCAAGACTGACAATAAAAGAGACTCTAGAATGAAGTGAAACTTTATTTGCTCCTTAGAGTTTAGGGTTAGGTTCTGAGGATGACTTCTTAGACTAGGACCTCATGTGAAGCTGAGACTCTACACTTGTATATGTGGTCAACACTAAATAACATACTTTGATATCTATATATATACATAGAGTATAATATCTAGGTAAGTTGAGTTCCTTTTGAGTGAGAGTTGGCTAAACTGAGAGTTCAAGAGTTGCATGAAATTTGTAGTCTGAATTTCAAGTCTTGTATTTTACATGCACATTCATGTATTTGACTTACTTATTCATTCCTTATTTACTCGAGGACGAGCAAGGTTTAAGTATAGGGGTAATGAATCTCAAACTGATCAACATTATTCTAGTTATTTAACCATATATCTTAGCCAATTCAATTGATTTAACAATTATTTAAATATAATTAATTTTATATACCTTGTAAATAATTAAGGATAATTATTTTAATTAAATAGAGTCTCTAATTATTGTGATATGTGTCTATTGCTATCTTTATTTTATATGTTTTCCTTATACTTAAAACATCATAAAAATTACCATAATATTTTAACTAGCATATTACACATTAATTCTTATTCAAAAATTCAAACATAAATAAAATAATTAAAATAAGTATTTTTATATTCATAAAAATACTTACAAAAATAATATTATGTATGTATCATGTATTTTGATTTTGTATTCTACATGCAAGTTGTAGATCTTTATAAAATACACAACTTTTATGTAGAACACTTTTTTATTTAACATAATTTACTTTTTATTTTTATTTTTCCTTATTTTTTTACATTTCTCTCTAATCTGCTTATGCCACGTGGCTTCTTCTCGGCTATCGACTTGGCCAGCTCTTTATTCAACCATGCGTTCCATCTCCACCATATGATCTCTTGACCAGACATTCTTCTCTTGCCATCCCCACTCTCATCTGAGTGTTTGATTGTCAGATCAAATGGTCAGATGTTCCCAGTCCTTCCATTCACGTCCAATTAGGTTTGTTGGATCTCTTGATCCAACGACCACTATCCATTATAAACCTATTGATGATTTTTCTTTAGGAGATGAGTCTCTCCACCGATGTACCTTCTTCGATTAACCTCCAACGCTCCACACGTCATCTCGACCCAATTTTGGTACCAATCGAGAAACCTATCAACCCTCTACTTAGCCAACCATCGAGTCTCAATCAGCCATCTCTACTTCACCAACTACCAGCGGTTGAAACCGCTACTTTCAGCCACTTGCACTTTCACAAAACCACCAAGGAGGACACCATTTGTGTCGATATACCTTTATGTGAATGCCCTTCTGAGCATCCTCCTCGCTTCAGTGACAGATAGAGTGAGTGACTTGAAGCGAAAAAAAAGGTGGATCTTTGATGAACCCGAATATCGCCTCTTTAATAATCAATAATTGTATTATAGGAGGCAAAAATCGGTGGATCAAAAATCACAATCTTTGAATGTTGTGGAGAATTTTTCTTGGCAAGTCTACCAAGGTCGAACACAGGGAACGATGATTTTAAATTGCGAGGTTTTAAATTAAATTAAATAATTAATTACTTATTTGATTGATTTCTATGTCGAAAGAATACAATACAATGCAATGCACATGCGAAGAAATAAACAAAGACAATGAAGATCAAGATCTGTGAATTATAAATTTTTAATCCAATAAAATATTTATAAGTATCCTCGAAGTGAAATCACATATCAAATCGATTGAAATTTGAATGCAGACAAGAGTCCAAATAAATCTACGAGATATCCTACAATAATCTTCAAATAAAGAAGGTGATATTGAAATTCATCTCTAGTTTAATCCTTGAGTTTAATCGCGTTAAACTATTGAGAATAAATTTATTTATTTTCAACTAAATCCCCTGCAAAGATTAGATTCCCAATTTATATGATCAAAAATAGATCTCTCCTCAAAAACATTTGTGCAATTTTAATTCTTTTTGCCACCTGCAGAGAATCCTCTAATTGTCAACAATTAGATTACAGGAATAAATCTAAATTAATACCCTCTGCAAATACTAGTCTCTCAAAATAATTGTTCTATTTAAAATTTTCAACCAAATATGTGCACAAGACACCGTTAATTTTTCCAAGATAATGCGCAAAAGTGTCACAACTCAGCCTGCATAGAGTTAATTGAATCTCAAATAATAGTCATACATAATAGCCTCAGATCTGGTTACAAACTATGCTAAATGATAGAGCCTGAAAATTGCTTCAAAATGACATATTATGTGTTAAAATCAGAGTTCGGATGCAAAAGATATGATAAAATGAATCTGCAGGGACTAAATTGTAAATAAATTACAGTTTTTTTCAGTAAGGTCCCTGGAGAGGCTTATCTACAAAATGAAGATGTCAGAGGGGCCCTTCTGGAAAATACCCACAGTGGGGGTTGACGAGTCGCTGAGCATGATGTATAATTTGGGCATGTTGTAGTATGTGTACTTAGCGAATCAATCAGAACCGAGAGAAGATCTCCGTGAAGAGTGTCTCGCTTTAATTTATATCCCGGGCAAGTATAGGGTCAAACACATCGAGGCAAAGGAATAACTTTGGAGTAAATTCAAAAATTAAGAACTAGATTTCTAATGCGGATTTTTTTTATTTTTTATACAAAAAGAATGCAAATGCAGGTGAATTAAGTTACTATGAAATCACACAACTTAGCAAAATTAATTTGAATATAAAATAAGTCCAATTTAGCCAAGTTATATTTTTTCTAGAATCTTAATCTAGTGATGAATGCAAGACATATTTTTCAGAATTTGTATGGGTTAAAATACAATAATTAAATATTCACACTTTTTAAGGTTTTTTTCACAATTTTCACACAAACATCAAGAAAAAATCATGAAATATTTAGTGGAATGAAAACATGATGCAAGGATACTACAGTAATTTTTTTAGAATTTCTGACAAAATATGAATCTTTTATGAATTTTTTAGTGAAAACAGAGTGACAATGAGTAATTAATTCCTAATAACTCCACAATAGCAAATTAATAAGAGTGTGAATTATCTCAATAAGGTATTTAGATGTTCAATCCAGGAGAGTTGAAATTTTGCAGAAATATGATGTGTGGATTCAATTAAATTTTTTACTAAAATCACTCCATAAATTATTTCAGGCACAGGACAACTCTATTTTGGATGAAATTTGGATAGTAATTCAAACACATTTCAAGGCATCATGTTTAATTTTTCAAGAATTTTTAAAACAACTATGAGTTAGATATGAATTTAATAGCTCAAATTGGGTAAAATATGTAATATTTCAGTTAAATATTTTAAATTAACTCATAATATCTCACAAAAATATGAATAAATATTCAGATGATAGATACTAAGTTGCTCAATATAATGTTATTCTTCCTTGAATAAAAATATGAGATTAAAGTCCAAATTAACGCACAAACACAGGGTTATCCATGCAAAGTAGAAAACAAACCAAACATACACACAATATCTACAGGGACTGTTGTGTAATTATAAAAAAAAATAAAAAAAAAATTATAATTTAAAAAAAAATAAAGACCTTCTTCTTCATGTAAGTAAGGCACGATTGGAGCGGAGGCAAAGCCAGCGGTGGGGCTCGCCACGCAGGAAGGGGCGGAGGGGACGCCGCGCTGGGGCTGGGTGGAGGAGCCTCCAGAGGCGATGGTCGTTGGGGGAAGGCCGGCGAGGCGGAAGCTGTGCGGAGGAGCCTAGAGCTGGAGGCGACGCGCCGCTCGCTGCGGCGGAGAGGGTCGGCGCATGCCGCCCCAGTGACGTGGGAGGATGGGGGCGCTGATGGCAGTACGGGCGGTGGTACGCCGCAGGTGGAGGAGCAACGGCAGCACGCGGTGGCTAGAAAAAGGGGGGCGGCGGGCGGCAGCCCCGCTGCTGCTCCCTCTGTTTCCTCTCTTTTTTAATGTTTTTTATTTTTTTTTTTGAATGTTTTTTATTGAATTGTTAGAATTGACCTTTTTATTTTTAATTTATTTTCAATTTTTTTATTTTTTAAACAAAGAATGCAAATAAAAATGATAATGAAGGGGACATTAATTGGGAGGATATTTATTCAGACTTCACGAATCTCTTGTTGAACCCTCCGAGAAGTACGTCTTCAAAGGTCCATTCACAACATGGACCAACCTGGACTCTTGATCCTCTTGAGTTCAGGATCACCCACTCTCGGAATGGCCACTCACAAAGCATTCTCTTTCTCTCCTCCCACCTCACCAAGGAAGACCTTCGCCTTGATGAGAATATCTTGGTTCAAGAATCCTCTTCTAATCAAGATCACATTGTTAACCCAAGTCTCCAAGAAGATTCAAGTAAAATTCCTCCGAAATAGAAAGAAGTGGAAGAACAACACTCTGAAGACCTCATGAAGATATTACTAGACATATTAGTTGCATATGAGTAGCAATATGCCTTACTCCAAGCTCAGTTAGGACAACTTAATGTTGGAGTTGAACTACTAGTGGATGTAGCGTACAACCCTGGACAATACCTAATTCGGAATTATTTAAGTTTGACCGAACCTGAAGTTGATTTTGAGTTGAAGTTGCGGTTTGTGAACTTGCTGCGGCACTTTGTTGGGAATGTTTCCGAGGAGGCAAACACATTCCTAAGGGATTTCAAGCTTGTCTGCGTAGACCTTAAACATCTTAATGCTAGCCAAGATTATATTAGGCTCACAACCCTTCGATTTGCCTTGGGAGGCAAAGCCGACTACTGGGTCAAGAATCTTGGAATTACGACCACAATCTATGACCAGTTCAAGGACCATTATATGAAAAAGTTCTACCCCTTGAGTAGGACTAAAATGATGAGGACACACATCACTAGCTTTTCCCAGCTAGCCCATGAAGCCTTTTGTGACGCTTGAGAGAGGTATAAGTACGTCCTGCAGAAATGTCCTTGTCATGGTCTAGATGACAACATCTTGATCCAGTCGTTCTTCACTGATCTCAACCCTGAGATGCATGGTTTAGTAAGCATTTCCTGTGGAGGCAGCTACACGTCACATGGAGTGGATACCATCTGGAGGGTATTCGAGCAGATGGCTGAGAGTAGCCACTCACAGACCACCAGCAGGGCATACATACAGTCCCTCAGTTCACTCTCATCTGGAGGGGGAAAATCAGTTGTAGTCAATCTCTCTCAGGAAGTGCTCCCTAGCATGGGACTTCTTGGGCACAAGCTTACAGTAGTCAAGAGGATTGACAGAAGGATTAATGAGTTAGACATGAGCATCTTCAAGATTCCCAGACAAATGGAGGAATGAACTAAGAAGGTATCTAAGATAAAGATACCTATCGTGACTACAACCGTTGATCCCGTATACCGAGTTCACCATGTTTAGGAGAAGTTAGTGTCAGGGCAACCCCAGCCATGGGAGCAGGATCAGTCCTACACCCATTCTTTCCAACGACAACCTTCACCTACAGAGACAGTTTGGGAGGAGTCTCCACCAGTTTGGTAGGTGAATGGAGTATGGTATACTTAGGACCCTACCAGACAGGGAAGTACGGGGGACCAACATGCTTACCAACATCTCTCAACATTTCACAACACCGCATTCACCTCTGTACTACCCCCCTTCACAGCAAAGCCCTAGATTTCAGCTACCCTAACAGCGGTTGCAGTATTGGCAGTATGGCCGGGATCTAAGGCTTGAGCTTAAAGTGAGCATGCACTGGGTGGATACGAATCCATTCAATCATATTGTTGTCTCCATTGTTATAAGTTTGTTTCAGCGTAGGTTTAGGGTTCTCATTCCTTGGCTCCTCTTCTTCTTGGTCATCATGAGGTCTATAATTCTCTCCTCCTCCTCTCTGTTTGTTCCTCATATCATTCAACATGTCTTGGAATGCAGTCCGCACTAGTGTTTGCTTAGTTAGTTGTTGTTGGATGGCTTGGATGGAAGCAAGAAATTGAGCGTTCACTTGATTCTGATTGGGCACTTGGCCTTGCTCTATCTGGGGAGGCTGTTTCCCTTTCCCTTTGCCTTGAGGATCCATCTCTGGGTCTAAATCTGACGAAATGAACTCTGGATTGGGATCCACGACTAACTTCTATCTTAATGCAAGAGGTATCCCAATCAGACCACTGTGGAATTGAATACTAGTTGAAGTGGTGAATATGAGATTAATGTCAAGCTCAGACAATTATGAATGGAGTAAAAGATGTAAACTGAAATCAACCTCCATTCGCAACGGGCATAAATGGGACAAGAGTGGTCTTGGTTTATAAGAAATAGAAAGAGAGTGGAAAGAAGACGGGGAGTCTGGAGATCAATTCGTTGGGTCCGAACCGGGTTCTTGGTGATCAAGTCATGACCATCTCTCGAGGTCAGAGTCAGCCTGTATCTCTTACATATATACAATATTTTGTTTTCTTTATTTTTCTTTTGTTTCGTTCTTTATTTATTTAAGGTTAAAATAGTGATAAATATATATTATTTACACAAGAATTATGGTTAGTAAAATGAGAGATTTATTTATATTTACAGGTGTTTTATAATGGATTTTAAACTAAAATAAATGAATAAAGATGATGAAATGCGTATTCATCAGTGTCCCAGTCACCTTATGCCTTTTTTATGTACAATAAATTTTATCTTTTCTATGTACTTTTATGCACATGTTTGACGTTAAAAGTATTTTAGTTTGAAGAGTAAAAGATGTGTGTGTGTGTGTGTGTGTGTGTGTGTGTGTGTGTGTGTGTGTGTGCAAGTGTAAATTAGTGAAAGCTTCAGTTATATCCAACATATAGGTCACTTCAGGTTTCTTGGTGATAGTGTCCTTTTGTCTGTATTTCTTTGCCCTCATCTTCCCCTACTTTATTTCTTGTTGACAGTTAATATTGACTTAGTCTCAATGTTTAGGGTCAGCCAGTATTCGCAACACTTCCTTTATTTTACTTTTCTTTATTCATTTATTTTGAATATAAATACATGTATTTGAGCATTATTTACAAGTAAATGTTAGAGTGTTAGTTTGTACAAGTCAGCTATATATCTATGCATTTAACTAGGGATTTAAAGACAAAATAAAGCAATAAAGGTTAATGTTTGGGTATTCATCAAGAGGATACAACTCAGGAAAGAGAACCGCCCACAAAGTTTTCCAGTGTGGATTCTATTAATTGACCTTGTTTTGAGATACATATGATTTTGTTAGGTCATACTTGATTTGTCAGAGAATGGGAGGGGCAAACGGTTCAAGAGATGGAAAGCCCATGCAACCTGTGATATTTTGTGATGTTTTTATGCATGGGTTATTGAGTTTATGGATCCATTCCTTAATAGTAGTGGATTGAGCATATATTGTTAACAGTTGTTTATATGTCAAGATAGGTGGAGGTTATCCCAACCAAGATCGTAAAAAGAAATATCGTCTTAGTTTGTGAATTATCACATCACTTATAGGTTGGGAGTCCCAAATGTTAATATTTCTGATGGGGGTAGCCACTATGTAAACTGTGATACGAAGAGTTTGATTAAGGACTATGGGATTGATCATAGAGTTACCAGTCCCTACCATCCACACTCAAATGGCATGGAAGAGGGTATCAAGTAGGGAAGTTAAAAACATACTACTGAAGCTAGTTTGTCCTGATAGAAAGGATTGGTATTTACTATTAGACAAAGATCTATGGGCCTACCGGATGACCTACAAAATCCTTTCTGTATTTCATGTCATTTTCCCATTTAGTATATAAATATGATTGGGCATCAAGGAAAATAATCTGGAATAGTCACCAAGGAAAGAAGAGCAGAGACTAATATCTAAATGAGCACGTTTAGATCAGAAACGAGGCATATGACAACAGCATGGTCAACAAGGATAAAGTGAAGAAATGGCATGATCAACCCATCTGGTGGAAGAACTTTGTCCCTGGATAGAAGGTATGGTTGTTCAATGCTAAGTTGAAGATATTTCATGGTAAATTGGAGTCAAAATGGGCAGGCCCTTACATAGAGAGAAAAGTGTACAGTAATGGAAGTGTAGAGATATCTAATCTCATGGATGGTGCTCGTTCATTGTTAATGAATGGACAACTATTAAAGCAATTTTGTCGAATCAAATGAATAGTTAGTCTAGATTGAGGACATTTCTTTCATGCATAATGATGATTCTGGTATCATTCCTAATCACTCTACATGACGTACAACAATAGTAGAGATTCAGATCATAGCATATCCATCAGCACTGAAGATTCAGTCTTTCTTGTTTCCTCTAACTCTGACTCCCCATTTCCTAATTCCTTATGTTATATGGTATCTCTTGGTCTCCTCTATAGATGTTCTTTATTTTTACTTAGGTTATTTAAATCCTAATTATTGGTAGGTTCCATTTTATTTCTCTTGTAGTTTTCTTCAGTGTACTTAGTACGAGCTATGTTCTTCATTTCAATGTGTTCCATGAGGACATAGCACAAGCAAAGTATAGGGTGTGTATGTGTGTGTTACATACGTATTGTATCAATAGCTCGAACTTTGAATGTTTTTATATCATATAATGGATTAAGGTATGCGACTTCGAAAGTTATTGAAAATTGTTTGTAAAATATTTTGGGAATTCTAAGTAAAGATGTGACATGTACAAATAGTTTGTTAAAAGAAGTGCAATTTTCATTGATTTTTTTTGAAAAAAAGTTTTGTATATACATAAAGAGATAGTTTGACACTTTTTGAAATTTTGATATGAAAAAAATAAAAAACACTTAAAAATGATCAAAACTGAAAAATGAAAAAAAATATTAACAAGTGCTTTTATTCCTGACACCTTCACATCACACAAGACTTGTGCAGTTCAGGATGTTGGGTTTAGAGTAACGCTTAACTCAAAGTTTGACCATTCTTTTCGATAGGGTTTTAGGACCTAATAACTTAAAATACCTAGTTTGGAAGATATACATGTTATATTGCATGTATAATCTCTACTCTTAAAAGAATATGACCAGCACTACACATGCACAATTGCATAGTCATAGTGATGAATCAACATTTCACCTAAGGAACTAGGATGAGAGGTTTGAGTTTGGACCTTATTTTATGATTCTTGAGGATGGGGTAAGATTGAGAATTAGTTCATGAAACTTCAGAGTCAACACATTAGCCAGTATGGAACAAGGTTCATGTACTATCTTGATGAACACCTAGGTGTCAGTATGTGTAAAATCATTAAAGTTTTTTATCAATATGTGCAAACTTGGTAAAAGCAATGAAGCTAGACAAAAGTATACATAAAAAAGAAAAAGAAAGAAATATCAAAAGAGAAAAGCTCATAAATTCCAAGAAAACATAAAGGTGTTACAACAAGTGCTCCCCGCCATTTCAAAGTGTCCTTTGGACCAAAGCTACTAGGTCATATGAGTCGTGCGAGCACGATAAATAGGCTCTACATCGTAAGCGATACAAGTCTTGGTGTTGAAGGTATATTATGTACTCAAAAGAGACACAGCTTGGTGTAACCTAGAAAAACAAGTGCAGAAGGCTCAAAATTCTTGACAAACATACTGATTAATAGCAAAAATACAAGACTTTTAATAAGGCACTCTAGTGATCCTTGTTCCAATGAGAGGTGAAAAGAAATGACATAATCCTATAATCCTTCACACTTGTCAATTCCATCGTACACCTTCAAGACTGACAATAAAAGAGACTCTAGAATGAAGTGAAACTTTATTTGCTCCTTAGAGTTTAGGGTTGGGTTCTGAGGATGACTTCTTAGACTAGGACCTCATGTGAAGCGGGAGACTCTACACTTGTATATGTGATCAACACTAAATAACATACTTTGATATCTATATATATACATAGAGTATAATATCTAGGTAAGTTGAGTTCCTTTTGAGTGAGAGTTAGTTAAACTGAGAGTTCAAGAGTTGCATGAAATTTGTAGTCTGAATTTCAAGTCTAGTATTTTACATGCACATTCATGGATTTGACTTACTTATTCATTCCTTATTTACTCGAGGACAAGCAAGGTTTAAGTATAGGGGTGATGAATCTCAAACTGATCAACATTATTCTAGTTATTTAACCATATATCTTAGCCAATTCAATTGATTTAACAATTATTTAAATATAATTAATTTTATATACCTTGTAAATAATTAAGGATAATTATTTTAAATAAATAGAGTCTCTAATTATTGTGATATGTGTCTATTGCTATCTTTATTTTATATGTTTTCCTTATACTTAAAACATCATAAAAATTACCATAATATTTTAACTAACATATTACACATTAATTCTTATTCAAAAATTCAAACATAAATAAAATAATTAAAATAAGTATTTTTATATTCATAAAAATACTTACAAAAATAATATTATGTATGTATCATGTATTTTGATTTTGTATTCTACATGCAAGTTGTAGATCTTTATAAAATACACAACTTTTATGTAGAACACTTTTTTATTTAACATAATTTATTTTTATTTTTATTTTTTTTTATTTTTTTACATTTCTCTCTAATCTGCTTATGCCACGTGGCTTCTTCTTGGCTATCGACTTGGCCAGCTCTTTATTCAACCATGCGTTCCATCTCCACAATATGATCTCTTGACCAGACATTCTTCTCTTGCCATCCCCACTCTCATCTGAGTGTTTGATTGTCAGATCAAATGGTCAGATGTTCCCAGTCCTTCCATTCACGTCCAATTAGGTTTGTTGGATCTCTTGATCCAACGACCACTATCCATTATAAACCTATTGATGGTTTTTCTTTAGGAGATGAGTCTCTCCACCGATGTACCTTCTTCGATTAACCTCCAACGCTCCACACGTCATCTCGACCCAATTTTGGTACCAATCGAGAAACCTATCAACCCTCTACTTAGCCAACCATCGAGTCTCAATCAGCCATCTCTACTTCACCAACTACCAGCGGTTGAAACCGCTACTTTCAGCCACTTGCACTTTCACAAAACCACCAAGGAGGACACCATTTATGTCGATATACCTTTATGTGAATGCCCTTCTGAGCATCCTCCTCACTTCAGTGACAGATAGAGTGAGTGACTTGAAGCGAAAAAAAAGGTGGATCTTTGATGAACCCGAATATCGCCTCTTTAATAATCAATAATTGTATTATAGGAGGCAAAAATCGGTGGATCAAAAATCACAATCTTTGAATGTTGTGGAGAATTTTTCTTGGCAAGTCTACCAAGGTCGAACACAGGGAACGATGATTTTAAATTGCGAGGTTTTAAATTAAATTAAATAATTAATTACTTATTTGATTGATTTCTGCGTCGAAAGAATACAATACAATGCAATGCACATGCGAAGAAATAAACAAAGAGAATGAAGATCAAGATCTGTGAATTATAAATTTTTAATCCAATAAAATATTTATAAGTATCCTCGAAGTGAAATCACATATCAAATCGATTGAAATTTGAATGCAGACAAGAGTCCAAATAAATCTACGAGATATCCTACAATAATCTTCAAATAAAGAAGGTGATATTGAAATTCATCTCTAGTTTAATCCTTGAGTTTAATCGCGTTAAACTATTGAGAATAAATTTATTTATTTTCAACTAAATCCCCTGCAAAGATTAGATTCCCAATTTATATGATCAAAAATAGATCTCTCCTCAAAAACATTTGTGCAATTTTAATTCTTTTTGCCACCTGCAGAGAATCCTCTAATTGTCAACAATAAGATTACAGGAATAAATCTAAATTAATACCCTCTGCAAATACTAGTCTCTCAAAATAATTGTTCTATTTAAAATTTTCAACCAAATATGTGCACAAGACACCGTTAATTTTTCCAAGATAATGCGCAAAAGTGTCACAACTCAGCCTGCATAGAGTAAATTGAATCTCAAATAATAGTCATCCATAATAGCCTCAGATCTGGTTACAAACTATGCTAAATGATAGAGCCTGAAAATTGCTTCAAAATGACATATTATGTGTTAAAATCAGAGTTCGGATGCAAAAGATATGATAAAATGAATCTGCAGGGACTAAATTGTAAATAAATTACAGTTTTTTTCAGTAAGGTCCCTGGAGAGGCTTATCTACAAAATGAAGATGTCAGAGGGGCCCTTCTGGAAAATACCCACGGTGGGGGTTGACGAGTCGCTGAGCACGATGTATAATTTGGGCATGTTGTAGTATGTGTACTTAGCGAATCAATCAGAACCGAGAGAAGATCTCCATGAAGAGTATCTCGCTTTAATTTATATCCCGGGCAAGTATAGGGTCAAACACATCGAGGCAAAGGAATAACTTTGGAGTAAATTCAAAAATTAAGAACTAGATTTCTAATGCGGATTTTTTTTTATTTTTTATACAAAAAGAATGCAAATGCTGGTGAATTAAGTTACTACGAAATCACACAACTTAGCAAAATTAATTTGAATATAAAATAAGTCCAATTTATCCAAGTTATATTTTTTCTAGAATCTTAATCTAGTGATGAATGCAAGACATATTTTTCAGAATTTGTATGGGTTAAAATACAATAATTAAATATTCACACTTTTTATGCTTTTTTTCACAATCTTTCACACAAACATCAAGAAAAAATCATGAAATATTTAGTGGAATGAAAACATGATGCAAGGATACTACAGTAATTTTTTTAGAATTTCTGACAAAATATGAATCTTTTATGATTTTTTTAGTGAAAACAGAGTGACAATGAGTAATTAATTCCTAATAACTCCACAATAGCAAATTAATAAAAGTGTGAATTATCTCAATAAGGTATTTAGATGTTCAATCCAGGAGAGTTGAAATTTTGCAGAAATATGATGTGTGGATTTAATTAAATTTTTTACTAAAATCACTCCATAAATTATTTCAGGCACAGGACAACTCTATTTTGGATGAAATTTGGATAGTAATTCAAACACATTTCAAGGCATCATGTTTAATTTTTCAAGAATTTTTAAAACAACTATGAGTTAGATATGAATTTAATAGCTCAAATTGGGTAAAATATGTAATATTTCAGTTAAATATTTTTAATTAATTCATAATATCTCACAAAAATATGAATAAATATTCAGATGATAGATACTAAGTTGCTCAATATAATGTTATTCTTCCTTGAATAAAAATATGATATTAAAGTCCAAATTAACGCACAAACACAGGGTTATCCATGCAAAGTAGAAAACAAACCAAACATACACACAATATCTACAGGGACTGTTGTGTAATTATAAAAAAAAATAAAAAATAAAATTGTAATTTAAAAAAAAAATAAAGACCTTCTTCTTCATGTAAGTAAGGCACGATTGGAGCGGAGGCAAAGCCAGCGGTGGGGCTCGCCACGCAGGAAGGGGCGGAGGGGACGCCGCGCTGGGGCTGGGTGGAGGAGCCTCCAGAGGCGATGGTCGTTGGGGGAAGGACGGCGAGGCGGAAGCTGTGCGGAGGAGCCTGGAGCTGGAGGCGACGCGCCGCTCGCTGCGGCGGAGAGGGTCGGCGCATGCCGCCCCAGTGACGTGGGAGGATGGGGGCGCTGATGGCAGTACGGGCGGCGGTACGCCGCAGGTGGAGGAGCGACGGCAGCATGCGGTGGCTAGAAAAAGGGGGGCGGCGGGCGGCAGCCCCGCTGCTGCTCCCTCTGTTTCCTCTCTTTTTTAATGTTTTTTATTTTTTTTTGAATGTTTTTTTATTGAATTGTTAGAATTGACCTTTTTATTTTTAATTTATTTTCAATTTTTTTATTTTTTAAACAAAGAATGCAAATAAAAATGATAATGAAGGGGACATTAATTGGGAGGATATTTATTCAGACTTCACGAATCTCTTGTTGAACCCTCCGAGAAGTATGTCTTCAAAGGTCCATTCACAACATGGACCAACCTGGACTCTTGATCCTCTTGAGTTCAGGATCACCCACTCTCGGAATGGCCACTCACAAAGCATTCTCTTTCTCTCCTCCCACCTCACCAAGGAAGACCTTCGCCTTGATGAGAATATCTTGGTTCAAGAATCCTCTTCTAATCAAGATCACATTGTTAACCCAAGTCTCCAAGAAGATTCAAGTAAAAATCCTCCGAAATAGAAAGAAGTGGAAGAACAACACTCTGAAGACCTCATGAAGATATTACTAGACATATTAGTTGCATATGAGTAGCAATATGCCTTACTCCAAGCTCAGTTAGGACAACTTAATGTTGGAGTTGAACTACTAGTGGATGTAGCGTACAACCCTGGACAATACCTAATTCGGAATTATTTAAGTCTGACCGAACCTGAAGTTGATTTTGAGTTGAAGTCGCGGTTTGTGAACTTGCCGCGGCACTTTGTTGGGAATGTTTCCGAGGAGGCAAACACATTCCTAAGGGATTTCAAGCTTGTCTGCGTAGACCTTAAACATCTTAATGCTAGCCAGGATTATATTAGGCTCACAACCCTTCGATTTGCCGTGGGAGGCAAAGCCGACTACTGGGTCAAGAATCTTGGAATTACGACCACAATCTATGACCAGTTCAAGGACCATTATATGAAAAAGTTCTACCCCTTGAGTAGGACTAAAATGATGAGGACACACATCACTAGCTTTTCCCAGCTAGCCCATGAAGCCTTTTGTGACGCTTGAGAGAGGTATAAGTACGTCCTGCAGAAATGTCCTTGTCATGGTCTAGATGACAACATCTTGGTCCAGTCGTTCTTCACTGATCTCAACCCTGAGATGCATGGTTTAGTAAGCATTTCATGTGGAGGCAGCTACACGTCACATGGAGTGGATACCATCTGGAGGGTATTCGAGCAGATGGCTGAGACTAGCCACTCACAGACCACCAGCAGGGCATACATACAGTCCCTCAGTTCACTCTCATCTGGAGGGGGAAAATCAGTTGTAGTCAATCTCTCTCAGGAAGTGCTCCCTAGCATGGGACTTCTTGGGCACAAGCTTACAGTAGTCAAGAGGATTGACAGAAGGATTAATGAGTTAGACATGAGCATCTCCAAGATTCCCAGACAAATGGAGGAATGAACTAAGAAGGTATCTAAGATAAAGATACCTATCGTGACTACAACCGTTGATCCCGTATACCGAGTTCACCATGTTTAGGAGAAGTTAGTGTCAGGGCAACCCCAGCCATGGGAGCAGGATCAGTCCTACACCCATTCTTTCCAACGACAACCTTCACCTACAGAGACAGTTTGGGAGGAGTCTCCACCAGTTTGGTAGGTGAATGGAGTATGGTATACTTAGGACCCTACCAGACAGGGAAGTACGGGGGACCAACATGCTTACCAACATCTCTCAACATTTCACAACATCGCATTCACCTTTGTACTACCCCCCTTCACAGCAAAGCCCTAGATTTCAGCTACCCTAACAGCGGTTGCAGTATTGGCAGTATGGCCGGGATCTAAGGCTTGAGCTTAAAGTGAGCATGCACTGGGTGGATACGAATCCATTCAATCATATTGTTGTCTCCATTGTTATAAGTTTGTTTCAGCGTAGGTTTAGGGTTCTCATTCCTTGGCTCCTCTTCTTCTTGGTCATCATGAGGTCTATAATTCTCTCCTCCTCCTCTCTGTTTGTTCCTCATATCATTCAACATGTCTTGGAATGCAGTCCGCACTAGTGTTTGCTTAGTTAGTTGTTGTTGGATGGCTTGGATGGAAGCAAGAAATTGAGCGTTCACTTGATTCTGATTGGGCACTTGGCCTTGCTCTATCTGGGGAGGCTGTTTCCCTTTCCCTTTGCCTTGAGGATCCATCTCTGGGTCTAAATCTGACGAAATGAACTATGGATTGGGATCCACGACTAACTTCTATCTTAATGCAAGAGGTATCCCAATCAGACCACTGTGGAATTGAATACTAGTTGAAGTGGTGAATATGAGATTAATGTCAAGCTCAGACAATTATGAATGGAGTAAAAGATGTAAACTGAAATCAACCTCCATTCGCAACGGGCATAAATGGGACAAGAGTGGTCTTGGTTTATAAGAAATAGAAAGGGAGTGGAAAGAAGACGGGGAGTCTGGAGATCAATTCGTTGGGTCCGAACCGGGTTCTTGGTTATTGCCTCAAAATATTGATGATGTCAGTTCCATGGAATCGATGTAGGTGTTGACAAAGTCCCGACTGGACCATCCAGGGATCAACTTCGTGGAGGAAAAAGGAGTATCGATGCAGCAGGAAGGATACAATGGTCGATGAGGAATAAAAAGGAATGTAAAACAGTATAATGGCTCAAAATGAGCATGGAGTCAAAGAGGCAACACATAAGATAAAATTTACGCAAATATGCAGGACTTGATCTTTGAACCTTAATCTAGATCCATACAATACATGATACAAAATTGGGTTCACCAAGTTTACACATGTGAAGCCGTAAAGGGGCTATTTTTATATTTTCATTTTTAGAGCCGTTATTCAGGCATATCTTTTAGCAAGTCCTTAGACGCAAACCCTATAGAAGCGAGAGTACTGTTGGAAATGTATGTCGTACTTGTCCTCCTCCTTTTGTAATTACCGATACAAGCTGTCCTAAAATCTAGGAGCTCCATGCACACAAAACAAACAGAAACAAAGGCAGAAAACTCATAACATCGGAAATATATAATGTACTAAGCATTCTCCCACTATAGAGTAGGGTTGGTTACATGGATTCTTGCTCAAATCCATGTTGAAAGATTCGACTATTTTTTACGGTGGTCGTCGATTACCTAACACAACCCCTACAAGAGTAGGATTTGAACCATGGTCTTTTGTGTGGTAGACACACTCTGACTCTACTACCACTAGACCATTAAGTTGGTACAAAAAAAATATCGGAAAACAAATGAAAATAAAGGTGACAAAAACTCGAAAAACTACGACGAGGCCCTTAGGTGAACAAACACCCGGACAATGGATCTCATTGGTGGAGTAGTGTCCAAGTCCAAAATTATTACAATTAATGAATAATGAACCACTCTCTCACCAAAAATAAATTAGAATTCTAAGCTAAGATCTATGCTAAGTCTTCTCCTTGTTATGTGTGTTTGCCTCTCCTACTGATCATGGCAAGAAGGCCAGTCTCCACCAAGCTTGGCCACATCGACCTCCGAAGAAGTCGTCCTCACGTAGCTGGTCCTCGCAACAAACACAATAAAGGGATACATTAGCACATGTAATAAAATAATGTACTTTAAAAAAATAAGAGATGCAATATTTACCATTCAAAAAAAGGTAGAAAATATGTACGAGTAAATAAATGAAAAGACAATTATGTACAAATTAGGCTACGACACGTTGCTCTCCGACAACAACGCCATTTGATAGAGGGCTTTTATTTTGCATCGGTCTGCTAATCAAACAAAATTACCAATTGTTGTGTGAATAAGTGTCCCTCCGATAATAATCATATATAAAAATATATAATTTATAAGACATCTACAACCATAACTTCAATTAGTACCATCGTATTTCAATATAATTTCAATTAAAAAATATAATTTCCAGATTTTACCCTTTCATTGCTAGTGACCTTTTATTTCTTTTATTGCTGCATTTTTTCCATCATAAATGAACTTTGAATCCGATCTGGACATCTTATCATTTTGGTCTGGAAGTCATTAGTTTAATTTAGTTGTTGCATATAATCAGTATAATTTAGTTGTTTCATATCTTTCCATGCACCCATCTTATGTTTCAGAACATTGTAATGTGAGTTAGATATCTCGGACTATACCAAACTCTCGGTCATCAAACTTTATATGTTATATTTGCCAGATATTATTTTTTGATATTATAACTCAATTTGTGAGAGCCCTCGCTGCCATGTTTATCTTTTCTCGATCTCATTCTTCTCATACTTATACTATTTTGCCTAAATTTTTATGAAAAGAATATTGAAATGCAAATATTACTGATGTATTGTAAAAACCCCTATAACAAAAGTTAATATTCATAATTCTTTGTGTTTAAAAAAATCAAATTCTTTATATGGCATATTTATGATTTTGATTTGTATTTCATGAGTTGTAAATGAGATGTAGATGGTTTGTCTCTTTAACTCTGAATTTTGTTATTAATTATAACAGTATTTAGTTTGAAAAATCACCATTCTAATCAAGTAACTACTCTATGTAACTGTCCAATCCCTTTTGTACTATACAAAATTTTTGCAAGAGAGAACTAATTTTTTTGTAAATGTTTAACAAACATTGTAAAAAAATATACAAGACAGTTCATTATCCTTAGTTGGATCCATTTTTAAAAAAAATTCTTTTGTTTGTTGGATATATACAATCTATATTGTAGGCAATGTTTTAATATGAAAGGTATTTGATATGTTATCCATATCTCGTAAACCTACTTTATAAAACAAAGGTGTCCTTTTACAAAATCGTCGAAGAACAATCAAGTATACATTTTACTTTTTATAGGTCCTTAGTTTGAAATATCACTGATTCAATCACGTACATGTTCTGTATATTTGTATTTTTTTGCATTTCTCAGTGAGACTTTGTATCAAAGAAAATTTTTCGTACTGTTTAGACAAGCATTGTAAAAAAAACTTACAAGACATTTAATTGGTCTTCGTTCCATCCTTCTTTTAACAGAAAAATATTCTCTATAATGGTTTTATACGATCTGGAACTATAGGCTATAGTGTATTTTGTATGTTCTCCGTATACCTGTAATCCTTTTCATAAATTAACGAAACTGCAATAGTCCACTCACCAAATCAAGCATTGTTCCGTCTAACTCCCTGATTATTATTTTTTATTAATATTTACACTTTTCTATATGCTAAAACCAAACCCCCTACTTTTAGACTTCAAGTTCTCCATAATATTTTCCTCAAAGCCCATAAACCATAGTCGATCCAAGAAACATTCCTAAACCCTAGTAATATTACCTTGGTAGAACAAATAGAAACATATATATGGTCAGTGTTGTCCTTGACATTCCGTTGGCCCTGAACAAAAAAAAATGAGCTCTTATAAAAAATTTCGATGAACAATATGCTCTTATATGATTCTATCAAATTTTGGACTTTAACATTGAGTTGTTCACTGAAATTCGATTCTATATGAGCTCGTTTTTTTATGACTTGTTTCATCAAAAAATCGATTGCATAAGAGCTCATTTTTCAACGAGTTATTTCATCGATTCCACAATGGCTCGTTTTTCAGTGAGTTGTTTTACTAAAAATTTGATTCTACAATGTCTCATTAGGACATATACAGTTTTTTCTAAACTAAAGATTGGATACATGTAAAAATAGGCCGTGGACCATTGCACTCGCAAACTAGCCCCAGGAATGGCCCTGTATATGGTTCAGTAATATTACCTTGATACCAACAGGTCTTTCGCCCTAAAGATCATTCTCTTCAAGAAATGGGGAAGACAATTCGTAAGAAGTTCCAGCAAAGGATGGCGACACATTCGATGAAATCTGTTTGATTTACCAAGATTTCACCCAATGAATTACTCTATTAACGTTTAGGAAAAGTTAGTTTCTTGGGCAATCACTTGATGGAGCATTTATTTCAACCTTAAATGGTAATAACCGCAAATTTCTTATATAATTAAGCCTTAAATAATTTGTAAATAGTTATCTATATACCTATTTAAAGCTGGGTTTTCACCCAGCTTTTTGACACGTGGCATCCTCAAATCTTTCCCTTTCTCCGTTGTAACGTCTTGCCCCGTCTTCCTGTTTGCCTTCCATTTGATCCACCACCACTCACTCTCTCTCTCTCTCTCTCTCATCCGTCCTGTTTGCCTTTCAATTAAACCGCCACCACTCACTCTCTCCCTTCCTCTCTCTCTCTCATATGTCCCCTCCTCTTTCTCTTAATATGTATATTGTGGATTTTTTTCTGACACGTCCCAGCTATTCATTGATATTACATACATTTATTTATAGCTTATTCTTATTTAAAATTATATCCATAAGTTCATTTTATTTTTAAGTAAATAAAAAATGAAAATTATATATTAGCATTTAACATCCATAAAAAAAATAAATCCATAAAAAATCCATATAAACAACAATTCTTTATTTACTAATTCTTAAATATATATATATATACACACACATATTGTCCTTTTAATTTATCGATGGTTACATATTACGATATATATAAGTTGCTTAATGTTAGAACCATCAATTAACAAATGTATTATATAAAGTTGCTACGTTTGACTCTTGATTAATTTATTCTAAATATGTTTTATTCACTTATCTTTTTAAAAAAAAAGTTTTAGATTTATTATTTAGGAAAAGTATTGTCAAGGTCTTTTTAAATATCCACTTTATATTATTCATTTGATATTTAAATTCATGTTTTACTCAATAATTAATTGTTTAGAATTTTTTAATGTTTTTAGTGATTTTATATCAATGTACCAATATTTGAAAAATGTATATTATATTTTCTATCTACAACTACTATTTTTGAAAATATAAAAAATAAATATTAAAAAACAACTCTTCCTACCCTTCATCTATAATGTAAATTATTGTATTTTTTATAAGTACTTTGTAGATACGTCGTAACAACAATAATAATTAATTGATAAGGTTAAATAATATTGGGTATTTAATCAAACCACACGTTTCTGATATATTAAGTATGCATGCTCAATATAGCATAAAAAGTGAACTCAAAGAACTATCACTATGTGTGCGTGTGTATCTACATGTGTATGTATGAAATACTACAATTAAAGCTGATAAGTTGAGGAAGTGAGATCATGACCCTATGAGAGGAGCTCCCAATGGCCACCACATTTCACCATTTAAGGAGAGTAATTATTTATAAATTCCACCACCTTCTAATCACCGATCACTAATAACGTGCAATGTTCATGTTAATTCCAATAAACATGGGTTCACATGAAATTGAATAGATTAGATTTTGACTTAATCACATCCTATTCAATTTTAGTGAAATCTATTTTTTAAATCTAATTTATTAAATATTTGCATTGATGCTCATATATTTCAATACATTTCATAACATATTGGTTTTTTGATACTTACATATTCTATTAAAATAGCATATTCTCATGTTCACATTGCTTGGCATTCATATTATAATTTGATTATTATTTTAGATTTGAAGAAAGGAATATATGTTAAAATGGATGTTGTGTTTTTTTTAATATTTTAATCCTAAATTCATCTTTCTTATCCTTTCTAATTAATGTATTGTTGTATGTTAAAATAATAATAAAAAAATGAGTAAAGTGATCACAGACGAAATAAGTACAATGGAATAAGAAAAATAGTTATCAATTTTAATATTTCATCTCTTTCACATTTTTTAAAATGTAATCCATGGTATCACATACGAATATATTAAATGACACATGACATTTAAAAAAATCACATGTATATACAATGTATGGATGCCCGTATATACTTTTGCCAATGGTTCGATCCAATCCGTTATTTTACATATTTAAAATTTTTTACTCTAATACAATTTGTTAAAATGACAAATCAAATCATTCAAATATTTCATGTTAAAATCCTATACAAGAGTTCTATTGGTTAATAACAATAAAAAACTGCATCTTTATTTCTTTAGACGTTGAACTTTTTAAATTATTTATTAGATAACTTCTAATTAAATAAATGGCAGAAAGTTTCATTTATTTTTTAAAATATATGTATAATTCAGCATATATCAATACCTTTGGAATGATTCCTCTTTATTGTATTTGCATCTTTCACCTATTATCTTTGGATTTTGTTTCATTTATCCAAAATCAATTGATTTTAGTTTTTTTATACGAAGATTTAAGAATAACATATATTTATTTGAATATTTGTTTTTAGTTGTATTTTGCACCTTTGATGTACATATATGAAGAGGTGTCATAAAATATGAAAGAGTGCACATAGAATATACATTTTGAAAAATCACTACATATTCATTTAGTTCATAATAAAATAATCATATTGTTGATCAAATATACAAGGAGATCATTATTTACGGAGCCATTTCTTTATAAAACTGCGAACTCTTCCTCATCTTTATTATAAATCTGTAGTTTTTTTAGATGAAAATTATATATTTTTTTACGTAATTCCGTACATCATATTCATTCCCTTTATTCATTTTTTCATTTTATTCATTTTTTATTTTAATTTAAACATTACAAATTAATATTTAAATATACATTATAGAACCAACTTATTATCCGCCGTGAAGTACGGGCTACATCCTAGTTATAGTAATAGTGCTCATCTGAGGATCCAGGTATTGCCACATAGCCCCTGTAATGATTTTTTAACTTCTTTAAAGTTGGGCTCAAAATGTAAGTAGATTGTAATTTTGTAACTCGCAATTGTAAATGTTGTTTGTAAATGTTGTAATGAATTTGTAAATTTGATAACTATATTTGTATTTATTTTAAGCCAAATTTATTTTTGCACTCATAAACACAAAAAATAAATATTATTTTTAATCCACAGCATCTCATTCATAATTATATGCCTCACTTTTCAATGCTATTTTAGGATAGCTATGTAGCTCTCGTCAACTGTCACAGCCCCTATTAGGGTTTTGTTATTTCTTTAGTGCTTGGACTCAAAACTAATAAGTAGATTGTAACTTAGTAACCCTCAATTGTAAATGTTGTTTGTAATTTTTCCAATGAATTTGTAAATTTGATATCGCTATTTGTGTTTGTTTTAAATCAATTGTAATTTTTTCACACTTAAATGTAAAAATAAATCTCGAATTTTAGTACACAACATCTCATTCATAATTTTATTTTAGTAAACTAAGCCAACCATAGTCTCTTAAAACAGTATATATTGGCATCATATAACGTAGGTGGTTGGTTAAACCCGATTGTATTTGTAAATTAATCACCGCAATAGTAACCTTTTATTGTAACTTTCGTAAAGCCAGCCATGATTTTTGGATGGAGGCATATGTTATAGATAGAGACTTCTTAGCTTAAAATTATATGAGTAATCATTTAACATAAAACCTTGCCATGTCTAAAAATATTGACAGAAATTTTCTTTAATAAATCTCATCATTTCAAAAAATGTGAACAAAAAGACTTGGACAACGAAATTGCCAATAAAGTCAATTTTTTTAAAAATCAAAACTAGGATATCCATAGTTTTCATATAAAAATATATATTTAAGCAACCATTCATCTTCTTCGTAATATGTTATTATTCCTTGTAACGTTCCGATCTTAGATCTCCGGTCTGTTATTGAAGAAAACTGGTCATGGCAACTTGTTGGGTTCGGATTCAAATGGATCCGTTGGCAACCACCCAAAATGTTTAAACCAAAGTTTTCAAGTAGTAATCCTCACTATTTTTAAACCACTCATAATTTGTGAGTTTTAGATGCGAGACTATGTTTGGGGTAACCTCCCCCACTTATATTTGCAACATCCTCATTGCAACATGAGCCATCACTTATTCCCAGTGATAGTGGTGGTTGCAGGTTCCGGGTAGCCATTTCCTCGTATCTCTTTGTAGGGGTGGCTCCACCTCTCGAGTAACACTTTTCACTATCAGAGGGAAATTGACTCTGATATCATTTGCATCGTCCCGGTCTTAGATCCCTAGTCTGTTGTCGAGGAAAATTGATCCTGACAACTTGTCAGCTTCGGGCTCAAATGGACTCGTTGACAACCACCCAAAATGCTTAAGCTCACGTTTTCAAGTAATATTCCCCACCATTTATAACTCACTCTCACACTTTGTGAGTTTTAGATGTGTGACTATGTTTGGAGGTATGAGTGTTACATTTCTAAAATAAAAAAATTAAATTGTGTTATAATTTAGAAAATATAGAAAATAATAAAGATTGAGCATACCTCCATGTTGAATTATTTAAATCGTACTCTCCTTGACTTTAGATCATACTCGTCTATAATAGAGTCTACTGAAACATTATGTGCAACTTCTTTCTCGACTTAGGTCAATAGAGAACTTCTTAGAAAATCATATTCCATCTTGTTACAAAGCATACATTTGTATTTAATTATCTTCATTGTTGAAAATGCTCTTTTAGTCGTTTCAATGGAGATAAAGAAGAGTCAAAACAAGATGAATCAATCGATCAACCGGATAATATATACCGAATTTTCCTATTGATGCTAATTTTTGACAAAGTTCAACGAGATTAGAAGAACTTTTAAGTTGATGAGCATTGACATGTAATAATTGTTTTTCTAACAATAATATTTCTTATTCTAATAAATCCATTGGATATAACTCCCCTTGCAAATTTACAAATATCCGCACTGTTGCATAATTTGTAATTTTCTTTTGAATCTAAAGCCATACTGAATGCAAGAAGTTTGATCTCCTTTTCATTGAACTTGTTGTTAAGTTATGATATCTGAGTATCTATGTAATAGTATATCCACTCGATAATGATGAAGAAGTGTGATTTTAGATATGCAGAATACTGTGAATTTTGATCTAGAACTTCAATGTTTCTTCTTTGAGAAAATGCTATAGTTTTAAAAAATAATGCATCCCAACCAACTTGCCTTAGCTTTGAAGGTGTGTTTTCAATATATGAGACAAGTTGTAAGGCATTTAAGATATCTAAATTTCTCTGGTGGAGAAGTTGACATAAATCTTTTGTTATCCCCAAAATAGCTTCCATAGCATGCATTATAAGAATGAATTGAAGGTAAGTTACTTTTTCATACGCTTCATCTACTTCTGCACGTTTGTCACCTCCATTTAAAATAGTCAAAAGTACCTTGCAAATTACACTATACGTTTTAATAAAATCATAAATAGATTTATAATGAGAACTTCCTCGAGTTCAGTTGGATGTTGTAGTGTTCCCATCTGATTAAGTCTCGTGCCAGATTGAATATCATTAGTAAATAAGTAAGCAAAGTCATCAGCATGAGCATCTTGTAATCCATCGAGTCGCTTAGATGATGTATTGACAATATTGATAATAACACTCAACTTGTTAAAAAAATTATGAATATGAATCACCTCCCTAAAAAGCGTCTACAAGATTTAGTTGGAGACGATGGGACAATTATTGAATATAAGAAAAATATTGATTTTCTTTAATAATCAAGGCTTGTGACCCATTCCATTCGCCACACATATTACTGGCATTTTTATATCCTTGACCTATAACTTTTTTATAATAAAGATTATATTGTAAAATAACTTCAAATGATTTATTTTTCAGTGTAACTGTTCTTGTATCTGGCACATGTACCAAGTCAACAAAAATCTGTCACGCAAACTACCACTTCTATCAACAAATATGAGAACAATAGCCACTTGTTCTCTCTTTCCTTCTTTTATAGCTTTGTCGACTACAATACAATATGCAACATCTACGATCTTATCCCAAATAACATTCTTACTTTAACGCTAATAATTTGAAGAACTTCTTTTTGAACAACATTCTTACTTTAGTGGTGTGCACTTAACATTTATCGGTGCTTTTTGTAATACAACTTTTTCTACCTCTTCATTATATGATGCCACAAATTTCATTAACTTGATAAAATTTCCACGATTGGATGAACATGATCCTTCATCATTTCCTTAGAATGCACATGCTTGGAATGGTAACCAATGAGCAACGTTGATAGCAGTCCTTGGACGTAGATGATTTTCTTGAATTTGATTGAGATATTGTTTTTGTATAACACGCTTGATATATTATGCTTTGTTCACGAATCTTCTTGTATTTTCTTCTTCCAAACTATGTGTAGAATCTTTACTTTATATGTGACTCAAGAAAGAACAATCCTTTCCATTGTTAACCTTCTTCCAATTTCGAAATCCTTCGACAACAAAAACATTTATGCGAATGCTTTAAATTGACTTTACCCAAAAAGAAAGTAAGAAAAGAAAAATGCAACATCTTTAGAAGGTGAATAATTTAATCATGAGTGTTGTTGAAATAAAGATGCTTGAAATTGTCTATGATGTTTCTCATCGTCATTATATGGATAATTTATAAAAGTCCTAAATTAATGTAAAGATGCATTATATCCTCCCTTTCATCATGAGATACTCTTACATCATTTTGTGAATTTCTAGATTTCTTTCTAATGAACCATCAACAGAATTACATATTTCAACTCATAAAATCTTAGGAGGGAGTCTGCTCTCTTTAAAATTTTCAAAAGAAAGTAAATTTTCTTGAGTAGAACTATCATTCATCTTTGTAAAATAAGCAACGATTGGTCTCTTTGACATTATTTGATATAAACAGAAACGAAGAAATAGTTTAACCATGATAGATACAAAATTTAACCATGAAAAATTGGAATAAGTCAAATAGAGGACTAGTTTTAACCATAAAATTAATTTGATCTAGTCGAGTTGATAAAAATAAAAATATTAGCCACAGAATTTATAACCAAATAATTGAGTTAACCATAAAATTAATCCAGTATAAGAACTAATATAGCATGTGAATATTGATTCTTGCAAGTAGAATTTTTTTCTTATTATTATTCGGATAACATATAAAAAAATCACTAGTTGAATCAATATGTGAGTCTAAAAATTGTAGACAAAATAATTAAGAAATTACAAACAAAAATAAACTTGTAAACAAGATAATCAAATGATGGGGATCGTAAAACTATGCTTATAAATGTGAATCTAATAGAATGCGTTAATAAGGATTCCTGCAAGTAGAGTTTTCAATTTTTATTTGATCTAATATGTGAATCTAAAAGAAATTTTGTAAACAAAATAAAATAAGGAACTATATCCAACCGAGCTCAATCAAAAGTCAACTGTAGCCATAGTTTTCTCATTAAAATTTTAATTGGCAATAGTTTTGTCAATATGATTTAAATTCAAACTATTTTAGTTAGTCCTAATAGAAATTTAGAGTTCGTATTTATGACCTTTTCTGTTGATGTGAAGGTTACATTTTAAAATCAAATTAAATACCTATGTTTAATCTGATTAACTTTTACCTTTATCCATTTTTTATAACGGAAGTAGTCAAATTATATTTTTATATACCAAGTTAATTACAAATTTTTCATAATCTTATCAAAAAATTCCGATCTTCGTGTTCGTTACCATAGATCAATTAACTTGTAATGTTAATATAATATAGAAGCTACAAGTTAGAAAAATTACTCATGTATTCCATCCAGCTATGAATTATCCAAACGTTATTTATATTATACAAAGTTCTTTATAAATTGTACAGAACCTAGTCAAAATTTGTTATCTTAAAGAAAAATGCGTGATATAAAATTGTGAATTCAGTTACATGTGAATAAATAAAAATATTATTTATATTAAAAAAAGGGATTTTTATACCCATAAACCCTGAGTAATTCCTTAGTAACCATGCATAATCGCGAATTACGTGAGAAACCTCGAGTAATGCTTAACTCTTACATGACATAACCCTGTCATTTGGGATACCCATTATATGTGACAATTTCCGTTTAAAAAGACAAAACAGTCCCCAATTTTCATTCTTATTTGCAAAATATACCATCGTCCCCTCTGCTGGACCCCTCCTCCCTGCCCCACCCCGAGCTTCCCCTCTCTTGAAGCCCCCCCAACCTCCCGACGAAGCCCCCCTGCACGCGCCTCTCACGAAGCCCCCTCGCTCTGCAGGCCCCCCACCCCCGCCGATTGGCTCTCCTCCGCCCCGAGCTGCCCCTCTCCCCGCCTGCTCGACGCACCTCTAACAAACACCCCATGTCATCGAACTGTGATCATTTCTGCAACCTGCACCGACGAGCTGACAAAGCCCCCCTGCGTGCGCCGAGCTCTCCTGCTCGAAGCCCCCCGGTCGCCTGCACCCACGAGCTCCCCCGCGAGCGCCGAGCCCTCCTGCTCGAAGCCCCCCGGTCACCCGCACCCGCGAGCTCTACTTCTTGAATAACCACACACCCCCCGCACCAAGCTCTGTTGCTCGAAGTCCCCCGACCGCCTACACCCACGAGCTTTGACGAAGCTCCCCCACACTCTCCTGCTCGAAGCCCCTCCCCCCCCCCCCCCTCCCCGAACCGTGACCACCTCTACAACCCTCCCCCCTGCACCGAGCTTCCCCTCCCCGTCAACCCGCGACAAGTTGTGCAGGCCCCACCTCCCTCTCCCCCCCTCCCCCTCCCTGATCGCATCCATCAGCAAGAATCCCAACGCCGCCTGCGACCCTCCCTGCAAGCCCACACCCACACGTTTTTTATTTTGGCTAATCCTAGCCGTTAGATCATAGATTGGTTAGATTAACTCACTCATATGGTTGAGTTAACATATTAGACTAACGGAAGGTTATGAGTGTGAGACGGAGTAACTATCTGGGGTTTCTCGCGTAATTCGCGATTATGCCAGCTTATAAATGTTATTGCGGAATTACTCAGGATTATAGGTATAAAAATCCCTAAAAACAAATATAATATTAACAGCTCAAGAAGCAACCACTTCCGGGCAATGTCCTTGATATATGTCCTTCGAGAAAGCGCACACACACACAAAATAGTTTGAGAGGAGAACGAGGAGGACAAATGCAACGATCATCAATTTATAGTATAAATTGATTTGGATTTTTATTTGAATATTTTAGTTGTTAATATTGTAATCAATTAGGATTCCAAATAGGAGGGAAGAATTGCTTAATTTTGAGGAGACCAAAATTCTAAAAAATAGGGAAAAACTTCTATCAATGGGGAGGTCGGAGTTCTAAAAAATGGGAGCAACCATCCATCAATGGAGAGGTCGGGCCCCCTCACTTCGTTTGCGTAAAGCATATGTAGAATCCAAGTTGCGGTTTGCCTTTAACAAAAATGTTTGTTCTTCAATCAAATGCAAATCAAAATAGCCTATCGACGCCCTATATGCTCATTACTTGTTCTACATTAGTAAACTAAATGGATCTATGTTTGTTAAAATAGTAATTTTCATCTTTACATAATTGAAAGTGATTTGTTAAACATGCATGTATTCGTAAATTAAGCCCCCTCAAAAAAGTAATTTTCGATTGTAATTCTTGTAAAGCTTTTGCAGAATCAAACTCGCGATTTTTATTATCGGTAAGGAAACTGTTATTTTACTTCAATCAAATGCAAAAAAAAAAAACTTCAGACGGCCTGACTAGGGATGCTAATCGAATCGAATACCTTCGAATCCACGAGGATTCTAATTCAATTCATTATAAAAATTTCGAATCCGAACTCGAATCGAATTTCAAACGAATTTACCAACTTAAATTCAGATTCAATTCATTTAAAGTTTCGAATATTCAAATTTGATTCATTTTATTTCGAATTTGAAATGTTAATTGATGTGTTAGAGCTTATATAAATAATATTATATGAAGAATAATATAATATATGTATTACTCTAAATTTGAAATTATATTACTATGTTAAGTTGAAAAAAACTATAAAATTGAGGAAACTATCAAACCAATACAACATAGTGGATAAAAGTACCTAATTTTTATAATTATTATGTCTTTTACAATCTAAATATACTCTTTTTAAAATGATGAAGAAATGTATAAATACATTATAATTATATGAACATGTCAAAGAGATGTAATATCATTGACGAAAAAGCTGAACACATTATAATTATCATTGCATGTTCAAGGAAAACAAGATCGAACTTATATAGAAAGTTGATACAAATATTATTATTTTAAATAATGAGAATAGTAAAAAAATAATGTAGAAAGATAACACCTCTTCATTAAGCATGAGAATATTTATTATCAAAAAAATTGAGCCATAAAATGAAATATATGAATTTTTGATGTACAAAGGAACAACTTACATTATGGTGAGAAAAACTTGTATATTACTCATGTGATGATAAATGTCGCATTGACAATGATAATTATCATGAATTGCCATGTCAGGAATCAAAACAACAAAAAAAGTAAAGGGAATATATTTAGATAAAATTTGAATCACGGTAAATGTTAAGGAGGAACACGAAGTAGCAAAATCATCATTTTAACATGCTAGGAGAAAGGCCGCCATAATCTATCGTGGGTATTTATGATCTTTGGTAGATAATGAAAGGAGAATGGAAAAGGCAGTGTAAGGAATGCGGGAACATGAAAATAAATGTGTGGGTGAGGATTTAGTTAAACAATCAACATTTGATCTTTCTTATTAGATTTCATGACTAATATTTTTCTACTATTTTTTATATTTGATATTTAATCTTTAACTAATAGGATTATACATACATATATATACATATTAAATTTGGTATAGATTAAAGTTCTTCGTATACTCTTAATGCCTCAAATTTTCTGAATAGTATGCTAAGATTGATTATTGTACTTTTACAAAGTAAGTCATATCTAAGCTACTATCACTAGACTAAAATAATAAGTAAAGACATGAACTTAGATATTTTGTATAACCGGCGCATGAAGGACCCACATTTCTGACTCATAATATTTTGCAGTCAAACCACTTGAACTTAGTTATAAAGAGGAAAGGAAGGGAATTGGATCTCATAAGGGGACCTAGTG
The DNA here is from genome assembly GCA_037367405.1 of Ottelia alismoides. NCBI lineage: Eukaryota > Viridiplantae > Streptophyta > Magnoliopsida > Alismatales > Hydrocharitaceae > Ottelia > Ottelia alismoides. The sequence goes on along the minus strand of JAZKJV010005890.1, from coordinate 6,782 downwards.
TTGCATATACACGTCATGCATTGACAAGTCACGTCAGTATAGTGTGATACTGTGAGAGTATGGAAATCATAGCGGTGAAGGGTGAACACGATAAATCATATAAATGGATCCTACATATGATTATAAGTTTAAAATTAACCACTTAATAAATGTTGTAAGTTGGTTTGAGAGTATATTTAGTTGCTTGCACATATTATGCTTAGTGAAATAACATAAATGCTAAATTTTTTAATGTAAATGAAATGTAGTAGCTTTTTAATACATATTCGTATACTCTTTTCTACATCTATTCACTTACAAATGAATTTGAATAGATGCATGTCAACCTTTTGATGTAATTATGTTATAATTACTTGTAGAAGAATATTCAGAAAAGATCCTAATCAACCCAGAGTGGTTGTTACATGTATGTATTATATGTTTACATATGTTTGTACTATGTATATATAAATACATTGATATATAGATACATGTATGTTTAGATATAAAATATTGAATCGAATCGAATCATTATCGAACGAATTCAGGTAAATTCAGATTCGGTTCATTTGGGAATCGAATCCCCAAGTTAAATTCAAATTCTGTTCATTCGATTTCGAATCGAACTTTTTTCGAATATTTATCGAACGAATTCTAATCGAATTCGAATGATTCAGTTCAATTAGCAGCCCTAGGCCTGACTACTCATTAATTGTTATATTTGTGTAAACTTAGCACTTCTGTTTCTCTTAAAATAGTAATTTCCATCTTCCTTTATTGTAGGCTATTGGTAATCATGCATCCCTATATCCACACACGTGTCTTTTTTTCCATTTAGGAATGTTAATGAAATGAAAACCACCATTAGTTTGGAAGGTGATTTCATTTTTAGTCATTGATTTGTAATCCTATGATTACTATATTGGCTTTTTATAGGATCTACCTGTAACGTCCCGGGCTTAGGTTCCCGGTCCATTAGCGGAGCATTATTAGCCCTGACAACCTCTTGGGATCGGGCCCATACGGACCCGATTAACCACCCTCAAAATGCTTAAGCTGGGTTGTTCGGTAGTAAGCTCCTCACTATTTATCCCACCCGAAAATTTCGTGTTCCACGGTGCGAGACCTTTGTTTGGGGGGTGTTACAACCTCCCCCACTTATATTCGCAACGCCCTCGTTGCGACATGGCCCATCACTTATTCCCAGTGACAGTGGCGGTTGCACGCTCTGAGTAGCCATTTCCTCCAACCTCTTTGTAGGGGTGGCTCCACCTCTCGGGTAGCACTTTTCATTATTAGAGGGAATTTGGCTCTGATACCATTTGTAACGTCCTGGGTTTAGGTCCCCGGTCCGTTATTGAGGAAAACTGGCCCTAACAATTTGTTGGATTCGAGGCCAAATGGACCCGTTGACAACTACCCAAAATGCTTAAGCCCAAATTGACAAGTAGTAATTCCCACTACTTATAAACCACACCCACACTTTGTGAGTTTTCCATGTGGTATTATGTTTGGGGTTAGGGTGTTACAACCTCCCCCACTTATATTCGCAACCTCCTTGTTACGACATGGCACATCACTTATCCCAAGTGACAATGACGGCTGCACGCTCCGAGTAGCCATTTCCTTCAACCTCTTTGTAGGGGCGGCTCCACCTCTCGGGTAGCCCTTTCCACTATCAGAGAGAATTTAACTCTGATACCATTTGTAACGTCTCGGGCTTAGGTCCCCGGTTCGTTAGCGGAGCATTACTGGCCATGACAACCTCTTGTGATCGGACCCATACGGACCCGATTAACCACCCCCAAAATGCTTAAGCCGGGTTGTTCGGTAGTAAGCTCCTCACTATTTATCCCACCCGGAAATTTCGTGTTCCACGGTGTGAGACCTTTGTTTGGGGGGTGTTACAACCTCCCCCACTTACATTCGCAACGTTCTCGTTGCGACATGTCCCATCACTTATTCCCAGTGACAGTGGCGGTTGCACGCTCTGGGTAGCCATCTCCTTCAACCTCTTTGTAGGGGTGGCTCCACCTCTCGGTTAGCCCTTTCCACTATCAGAGAGAATTTGGCTCTGATAACATTTGTAACGTCCCGGGCTTACGTCCCGGGTCCGTTATATAGGAAAACTGCCCCTCACAACTTGTTGGATTCGAGGCCAAATGGACTCGTTGACAACTACCCAAAATGCTTAAGCCCAAGTTGACAAGTAGTAGTAATTCCCACCACTTATAAACTACACCCACACTTTGTGAGTTTTCCATGTGGTACTATGTTTGGGGCCCCAAACATAGTAACATACCTAAAACTCACGAAGTGTAGGTGTGGTTTATAATTGATGGGGATTACTACTTAACAACTTGGGCTTAAGCATTTTGGGTGGTTGTCAATGGGTCCATTTGGGTCTGAACCCAACAAGTTGTCAGGGCCAGTTTTCCTCGATAACGAACCGGGAACCTAAGTCTGGGGTGTTACAAATGGTATCAGAGCCAAATTCTCTCTGATAGTGGAAAGGGCTACCCAAGAGGTGGAGTCACCCCATAAAGAGGTTGGAGGAAAAGACTACCCGGAGCGTGCAGCCGCCACTATCACTGGGAAGTGATGGGTCATGTCGCAACGAGGACGTTGCGAATATAAGTGGGGGAGGTTGTAACACCCCAACCCCAAACATAGTACCATACCTAAAACTCACGAAGTGTAGGTGTGGTTTATAAGTGATGGGGATTACTACTTGACAACTTGGGCTTAAGCATTTTGGGTGGTTCTCAACAGGTCCATTTGGATCGAACCCAACAAGTTGTTAGGGCCAGTTTTCCTCGATAATGAACCAGGGACCTAAGTCTGGGACGTTACACTACGAGTCCCAAAACAGAAGTTTTTCCTTTGTGGTGAGTACTTCTCGTTACTAGACTTGACTGAAATATATTTTTAGATGCATAAACATTAACAAATTTTTTGTCAAAGTTTAAATATAAAAATTTGGTTTGGGTTGGGAGGGGGAGAGGGGAGTCTATGTTGGTATATACATTGAGAAAACCTACATGGAGAGAAGGAAGGTGGCTTTGACCTTTATATTATTTATTTAATATTTTCTTGTGGACCCCCTAAGATCCTGGTACATGTTTACGCACTTTAGCGGTATTATATTCTCTAGAGATCGTACAAACTACTGAAAATAAAATAAAAAACTTTTTGCAGTTGCATATGACATTCACATTTAATCAATAAACCACATAAACAAGAAGAAGAGATGCTATCAATATTCATTCATTTTCATATAACATTACATGTAACAAAAGAATGTATTACAATATACATGTAGATCTCAAAATATATAACTGAAGAGGAAGGAAGCATATTACATCATAAGCTCAACCAAAAACTAAAACAAAAGACATCATACCGTTTGGTATATACACGATGCTCAGAAGACATCAACCTACTACTGTGCAACAAGTTCCTTGCCAGGCAAAACATGTTACAAAGAAGAGGCATCAACTATAAAGCCTTGAACTTAGCATATCTCGGATCCTATATAATAAGATCCGGCTCGTCAAGAGAAAACCAAAGAAATTTGTTTCGTGTCAATTGGACTTCGTTTCGAATTGTTATGATTTTCGGAAGAAAGAGAAGTAAGGAAGGCTAAGATGTCATTAACTCATAATGACTGTCATTAAGACTAATTAAACATGATTTAAAGAAACTAATGAAGGATTGAAAACCACTAATGATTATTACCAAACACTAATCGATAATTAACAAAAGATAAGCGTAAGCCGCGAATGTTAAATCGCGATTAATGAAAGTTAATCACGATTAGTATTAATTAAGGATCATTAGCGAATCTAGAATCCTCTAGACTGTTCTAACTTAAGTCCTAAGTTTGGGATAAGTTTTGGTTAAAACCATGAGCCAAAACCATGGGCCGCTAACCATGGTTAAGGTCTAAACCATGGTTTTCTAACCATGGTTAGTGATTTTCGGAGCCTATAAATAGACCCCCTACCCATTCATTCTCTACGATTTCCACTACCACACCACCCCAAGGGCTAGAGTCGAGAGGTCGGGAGGAGGAGTGGGAGGCGAGGAAGGAGCGCTAGCGTAAGTGCTGCCGGGAGAACGAGGAGAAAGGTATGATCCTCTCTTAGTTGCTTCATAAGCTAGACTTTCAATTTATCCTCTTATTCTTCCAAGTTTGTTCTTAATTCATCTTTCTTTCCGATTTGTTTCCTGATGTGGTTCGAGGAGAAATCTGTGTAACACCCTACTTAGGTGCAGGCGGCTATACACGTTAGTGACCCTGTGATTCGTCACCCACGTTCACTCATCTAAGACGCGTGATGTCTATTGATTCTCCATCGCTTATGTTTATATTCTTTTTATTATACTTTTATAGTTATTTTGATTGAGAAATCTGTGTAATACTCTACTTAGGTGCGGGCGGCTATGTACGTCAGTGACCATGTGATTCGCCACACGTTCACTCATCTGAGACGCGTGGTGTCTACCGATTCTCCATCATTTATGTTTCTATTCTTTCTATTATGCTTTTATAATTATTTTGATTGAGAAATCTGTGTAATATTCTACTTAGTGCGGGCGCTATGCGCATCAGTGATCCTGTGATTCGTCACACGTTCACTCACCTAAGATGCGTGTTGTCTACCAATTCTTCACCTCTTGTTGTTTGAGTATATTCTTTCAGTTTCGTTGTTATTTTCCTCTCTATTGATTTTATATTGGAAGTTCTTTCGTTTGTATTTTGAATATGTCCCGATATAAGGGAAACTCTACCGAAATTTTCTGAGAAATATGTCCCGATATAAGGGGAAACTTTGCCGAAATTTTCCGAAAAATATGTCCCGATATAAGGGAAACTCTGCTGAAATTTTAAGAGAAAATATGTTCTTGGTGTTCTTCGCGTGTATTCGCGTCTTCACGTTTTTCATCCGTTCTTTGCGTACTTGATACGTTCTTAGCGTTTTGATATGAAAATTAAATTCTATCTTTTCAGGAGTCTAAAATAGCCTTTGTAAAAACGAAACACGATAAAGCCTTATATACAAAGAGAGAGCTCGATTAGGTAACGAAATTCTTCTTTTGCTTTTGGATTCATATGAGATTATTGAAATTCTTGATTTTATGTTCTTTACTATGAAGAATCCGGATTTTGGCTATTTTTAAAAAGTCTAAAGAGTTACTTTGTGATTCCCACTAAATAAGATTTAATTATCAAATTAATGCGATAGTTTTGAAAGTTAGGGTTTGGGAGTTAAAATAGGCATAAATACGAGTATATATGCATATGAATAATATATATGTGTATCTATTCTAATTTATTGCTAATTATGCAAATCGAAGACTTAAGGAAAGAATTACATCATGGAAATTGATATGTTTGAGTATGATCCTAAAAAAGATTGTGTGTCACGTTAAGGATGACTTGGAGTAGTACTACAGGTCGGGCACGCAACCTGTAGGTTTGTCAGAAGGAACCCGTATTGACGTTTCCCTACCTAGGTGGTACACGGTTGCCCCTTTTATGATAAGTGCGCACGAAATGAATTATTTGCAACGCGTGGTACCGGGAGCCAATATCTTCGGGTTGAACGACGGAAGATGTGGTCGTTCCATGTAAAGGCACGAGTGGTTCAATAGCGGTTGGGTCATGATAATATGCGTTTAAAGCCGCTAGGTTATATGATTAAATGTTAGCCTGAGGTTTAGCAACCGAGTCCTCGATGATGATGTTCTCATTTGTTTTTCAAGCTGAGGGTTTGAGACCCTGTTTAATAAAAGAAAGGAAATTGTCAGATAGTATTGGAAGATTGGTTGAGGCAACGTGCGGCGGCATAAGCTTACCAAGATCAACGCAATCTCCATTCCCGAAGTGTCCACAGCTTCAGAGTCCTTATAGTGGTGAGGTAATTCCCCTAAACTAATTCCTAACGTGGAATAGAAAGGAATAGGACTTAAATTAATAATAAGGAATGAAACCTTTTGTGATAACAATGTTTTACAAAAATTAAATAATTTTGTTTGCTTTTTTCTACTTCTTCGTTACTTAGTATTCGCTAATTTTTATCCTATAATTTATGGAAAACCCAACAGGTGTCAGTGAGCCATCGTAAGGATTTAAAATTCATCCAGCTTATATACTAGACATGCAGCTAGACACAGTAGCTTTACTTTTTAAGGTAGTTAGTAATCTTTTGTATATTTTCCTTTAAAGCTGATGTACATGTAAATGATTATAGTGGAACAGTGTATCATCTGAACTTTATTTTGTGAATGGAAAAGTGTTGAAATACTTTCTTCTAAGTATTTTATTTGTGGTCTGTTTCTGAATGTTAGTTGTGATTGCTGAATAAATTATTGCTGAGTAACCAGATCTAGATATGGGAGGATCCGACAGCTAGGGAATCGGTGTCGCGATAGATTGGTATTAGAGCTAGGTTACTCTAGTAGTTTATTTAGTAATTAACAACTACGAGCGGTATTTGGAAAACTAAGGTTGTATTAAGATCCTTCGATCTTAATAAATGATTGCAGTACCATTCACAAGTAATTGTCCCTTATGTACATCATGTAAGACATATAGGATCTGACCTTTGACCTTGACTCATCTCAGGATCATGGCAGACCAAGGCATGTCTAGATAATTAGCGTCTATGATGGCAATGCTCCAAGATATGGGACAAAGGCAACAAGTATTGGAGGAGAGGCTCAATGCACAAGCTGAGAGACCTGAGGCATCTAAGCCTGCGGATGCCAGGATTGAAGGTTTCTGTCCATCTTTCTGA
>JAZKJV010005889.1:0-215037 GCA_037367405.1 Ottelia alismoides | reverse complement strand
TTATAATGATGATACCTATTAAACACAACCCATGTAAATTACACCATGACCATTGTAATATTATCGAATCTTACACGACAATCCTTGGATAGGGATATATCTGTTAAATAGAGTAAATTTACAAGGATTATGATGTAGTCACGAAGACTATAGGGGTTTTATGAAAAAAACCCGAAAATGAATGAATTTTAACACCATAACCCCATACAATCTTCATATTTAATGAAATTTACTCGGATATGACATGAGTTAAATAGAGTAAAATTATAGGATTATTTATAAAGATTACAAGGGTCATGATGTAAAAATCTTCAAAATAATTAAATGGATAAAAACCTTATAACTATCTCCCGACATAACACATGGGCTCATTTGAAAACAAAAGAGGAGGAATAATGTCAAATTTTTACTCCATCAAAGAGGAATTAGTGTAATTGTACTTCTAATGACAAACTATAATTCTTCATTACATAATAAGATTTTTTACAATTGTGCACTTATGAATTTTTTTTAATAACAATTATGTTCCCAACTCTTTTTTGCAATTGCATGTGTGCCCATGTATTCTTCCAAATTTACATCACCGCATTTTTGTTAGTGTAATATAGGAGCACAAGTATAATAATCATGCCACCGATCGATTGAGTCTGATCAACAGATCAAACCTCTTCCACCAACAACTGAGCTTGTGGAAGGAGGGCGTGAAAAGAGGCAGGGGTAAGATTGCGCTTTCACATGTTGACAATATCGAAAGAAAGAGCGACGATCGCAGAGCTCGATAAGAAAGCGCGACGATCACATGTCTTGATGATTTTTCACTCCTCACTATAAGGATGTTACTGTGAATTTTGTAAGAATATAGAGACACAAGTATGATTTCAAAGAAGTTTGGAGTATAAGGGTTAAAATCATTATATGATATTATATATTTGTTCAGCTTGTGGGAAAGATGGAGAGGTGATGATGAAAATGATGATGATGATATTATGGAATATGTTAAAAAAAAGGTGTATACTTCTCAACCACAAAAATTGACCTAACAACATATGGGTTTTTTTTGGGAGATCTCTCTCCTCACATGATGCCCACATCTCATCCTTATTCTCCTAACGTGAGTTGCACTCTTTTGCATGTGTTTCCTTCCATTTTACTCTCTATCTCTCCCTTTCTCTCTCTAGAAGTGCACTACAAGCAAAGGCAATGCATGATCCCAAGGAACCTGGATTCAAAATTATTATAAATTACTTGGAAGAATTTTTAAATAAAACAAGTATTTAAACCTAACAGAGTGTGTTTATATATGCGTGGGTATACATGTATATCGCGTAAAATATGGTTGTCCTCTGGGGGAGTTAACTTATCTTTTTCGTCTTATTTTTCTCATTTTTATTTTTGTTGAAAAATGCTTTCGTAGATTTTTCATAAATATATCTCTATATTATATCATTCAAGTTTCATGTGAAACAGAGACTCATCCAGCCTTCAGCAAGATGGGGTCGATTTCAACAATTCTGCGATCGTTAAAAAATGACTGTCTGGATGAAGGCCATATGAGTCTTTGTTTTCCACGAAGCTTGAATGACATAATATAGGGATATAATGATGACAATTCACGGAATCATGTAAAAAATTTAAAAAAAGGAGAAAAATAGGGTGGGAGAGCCAAGTTAGCCCACCCCACCCCGGGTAGCCCTTATTACCCATGTGATATAGGTTAAATGAATATGTTCCTTGGGAGCATATAAGAGTACGCTTCCACTTTTTTCCACAGTTTTTTTATATTTTTTAAATGAAACCCTGAGGGAGTTTACTTAAAATAATAGGTAGAATATGTGTTTTCAATTTCTTGTAAAACATGCATTTCTAACATGCCCATCTCGAGGGTAGGGCTGTCAGGAAAGCTCGAACTCGATGAGCCCAACTCGAGCTCGGCTCGTTAAGGGCTCGCGAGTCGGACTCGAAACCTTAACGAGTCCGAGCCCAAGTTGGGTTTTATGGCTCGTTAGCTTATCGAGTCGAGTCCGAGTTGGGCATTGTTCAACTCGAAAGCTCGACCCGATAACTCGTTTTCCCTCTTAATAAAAAAATAAAAACATATATACCGAAACTTCCACATTGAGTTTGATATAAAATAGAGGTTAACATTTTTCTTGCCCAAAAAACTACAGAAAATAGTATATAAATCAAAATTACAAATGTCATTTGCATAATTTAATGTATAAAATGGAACAATGACTCATTAAGAGGTTCACGAGCATGCTCATTTTGAGGCTCATGAGCCAGCTCAGAAACTCATGACTCGATAAGAGGCTCGTGAGCCAGCTCATTTTGAGACTCATGAGCCAGCTCAGAAACTCGTGGCTCGATAAGAGGCTCGTGAGTCAACTCGAACTCGACGAGTTTGAGTTCGAGTTGGTGATCCATGGCTCGATCCTTATCGAGCCCGAGTTCGAACCTTAGGTTTCTTATTGAGTTCGAGTCCGAGTTGAGGCCAACTCAGCTCGTTGAACTCGATAGACACCCCTACTCGAGGGGGTCGATTTCAACATTTCTAAGACCATTAAAATTCGACAGTCTTGATGGAAGAAATAGAAGTCTCTAATTAAGTTGAATTTCGAATGACATCATGGTAATATGGTGATCAAAATCCCCATAGACTTCATTTCAAAAAAAATAAAAATAAAAACAATGAGTGGAATAAAAGATGGGAGCATGTAAGTTACATGCACTCAAAAATCATACTCCTTTTTTCCTATATTCATTGTTATAAATTCAAGAAAGAATTATATGATAATAAATATTAAATTATTCAGTTATGTCATATGCCATATTTGTATGTGTGTGACTTTTATGATGTGGTTTTGGATTTCTTGGGTAGTTAGATAGTTATTATCTAACTACCCAATAAAGCATTATTATGATAATCAAATAGGTTAGCAAAAAACTGTGGATAAATATAAAAAATCCTCAAAATTATCGATAAATATAAAAAGCACGGTTAACACACACACATATATATATAAAGAAAAAAAATACAAAAAAAGTCTCCAAAATTGTGGATAAATATAAAAAAAGAACTTGAAAAAATCACGAATTCAAACTCTGATACCAGTATTGTCACACTATGTTTCGACAAATAGCATCTTTATCATCGTCGATGTTGTTATAATCACGGAGATGAAATACTTCTTTTAATATTTTGACGATAATAATAAGAACAATAACGATAACAAATAGTTTATCCGACGGATAACAAATAGTTTATCAGACATCGATTACTAAAATCGTATTATGTTGAGCATATATTAAAAAAACATTTCATTTGCATGAAAAGATAAAGTTATAATGCCAAAAACTTACATTTTAATTGCTTTTTCCAGTTAAGTTGTTCTTTTTTTATATACCTGGAAATGTTGTACCTTTTATGTACTTTATGACATATTATAAAACGTATAATAAGTAAAAAAAATTAAAATATCAAATAACGATATCGATTCTTTATTAATCAACTCCAATTTTGAATCTGTTCATTTTGAAGAAAAAAAATTGAATTTACCAAAACTTGAACGAACTATTACAGTCGAATTTTAAAGTCTATTACCAAATTCGATCATAAACTCACGAAACTTTATCTAATCGAACTCGAACTTTCTAACTGAATCGAATTCAAACCAGAGGTTAATTCATCTCAATTCATTCAAATAATAAAATATATATCAATGGTTTAGTGTTGCATATCCTAAACCCTAATTAAAATAAACAATCAGTAATTAATTTGCATAGAATTCAAGGAGTGATCTGGTGATGGTGCAGTGTGCCTACACCATAAAGGACCCGAATTCGAGTCCTAAGGGAGACGCTCTGGACCTCCGAAATTACCTAGCCTACTTTTAAAAAAGGGATTTTTACCCGGCAGACCCTGTAATCTTTTGCAATTACCGCTACGACCTCTGAAACATCCTAATTCCTCTCTCGACCCCGTAAACTTGCTCCGTCTTACCCCACGAACCCTATCGTTAAATTGACATATCTAAAGTTAACTTTCTTGGGTTAAAAACGAGTTAATCTAACCAATCCACGATCAGACGGTTAGAATTAATCAAAAGAATAAAAAATAATGAAAGGCATCAAGGGAGAGGGTGGTCCATGGAGGTGCTGGAGCGGGAGGAGGGAGGCTTCGTGCAAGGGAGGGCTCGCACAGGGGAGCCGACCTAAGAGGGGGCTTCTTGCAGGGGAAGCCCGCGCAGGGGACGCGACGGGGGTGGTGAGTGGTCTTCGTGCCCACGCGTCAAGAAGGGGGTGGGCTTCGTGCTCGCGCGGGGGCAGGAGGGGCTTCGTGCCCGCGTAGGGGACGCAGGGGAGGCGATGGGGGGTGGACTTCGTGCCCGCGCGGGGGCAGGAGGGGCTTCGTGCCCGCGTAGGGGAGGCGACGGGGGTGGTGGGTGGGCTTCGTGCCCCCACACAAGGGAGGTAGCACTGGGAGGTGGAGCTTCGAGCAGGGGAGGGTCGATGGGCGTTGCTTCGAGTGGCGGGGACTTCTAGTAGTGGCGGGAGGTGGGGAGACGGTTGGGTGGGCCTTCCAACGGCGGGAGGGTTGCGGGATCGCAGATGGGACGGGCCTTCCAGGGTGGGTGGGCGTTGCTTCGAGTGGCGGGGGCTTCCAGTAGTGGCGGGAGGTGGCGGGCCTTCCACTGGAGGCAGTTGGGTGGGCCTACCAATGGCGCGCGGGTCGGGGGGTCGCAGATTGAGGCCTTGAGCGGGGATGGCCAGGGCTTCGACCGGCAGTGGAAGGGGTGTCGATCAGGGGACGGGGGGACCGGCAGGGGGAGGGTGTCGAGCAGGGGATGGGGTGCGGCTTCGAGCAGGCAGCGGGGGACCGAGCATGGGAGGCCAGCCGGAGCTTCAAGCGGCAGCGGGGGATCGAGCGGCGGGCAGGACTTGTTCAGGTGGAGGGTGGGAGGGAGGGGTACTTATAGTAAATTTCATAAATAAAATGGTCTAATATAAAGAAAGATAACGGAATATGGTTACTTTTAACGGTCAAATGGATGGGGGTTAACCACATGGTCTGTAGGGTAAAGGTTAACAAGTTTACGGGGTCGAGAGAGGAATTAGGATGTTTCAAAGGTCGTAGCGGTAATTGCAAAAGATTACAGGGTCTGCTGGGTAAAAATCCCTTTAAAAAATAGTTTGAGTAATTTTTTGGAAACAAAGTCCAAGCACCATAGTGGTAAAACTAGGTGGTCCTAAGGTCTATATGATATGCATATATATTGTTTATTTTATCTCTTAATTTATGAATAATAATAAGGGTAAATTACAATTTGAGTCCCCATCTATGGATCAGATCTCAGAATGGGTCTTCATCTTTAAATTATAACGATTCGGGTCCTCGAGTCATTTAGAAAACGAAAATTTTGAGGTTCATGACGAAAATGCCCTTGTCAGGTAGGAGGGAAGAAGGGAACGAGATTTGGGTTCCAACTTATAAACAAGGGTATATTCGTCATCAGCCTAGAAAGTCCATTACGTTAACGGTTCAGGGACTCGAATCATTACAATTTAAAGATGGGGACATATTCTGAAATCTGACATATAAATGGGAACCTAAATTGTAATTTACCCTGATAATAATAACTAGCTAGTATTCCTTACTTTGTTGTATTATTATTAAGGATGGCCCACAACATTAAATCAAAGTTGCCTAAGTTGCATGTTGAGCTTGTTGATAAAATTCCAATTGACCTAATGCTGCCCTTCCACGTGGGGACAAGTCCATCTCATGGGATCTAATGCCCTCATTTGTGGTGTTTGTTGGATAATGCTAATGCTATATGCTATATATGATATATATATATATATTTAATAGTCCCATCCATTATTGGTCACTTGATGGAGTGACTGATGATTTATCAACTAGATTATTCTAATCTTGATGGATCTCTTGATGATCCCAATGCTCATATGTAATTATTTGCATGTGTATATATATTTTTTAATAAATAAGATCACATGGTTTCTTCTGTAGCGGAGTGCACATGGATCAGATTGGACACTCTGAATTAAGTGACAAGCGACTGATAGGACGCGGACCTTACGAAAATCGGTCATATGATACCAGATATTTTGTAATCAAGGTTAAATTTATATATAGTAAATTATAAGAAAGCTCATAGATTGTACATCTAATTTTAATGTCATACTTTAACTCAAAATATGTCTCTTATGATGCTAAAATAAATCTTAAAGGTCAACTACCATGTTGTGGTATTTTAATTAGGTGCATACTTCAGGGAGTTTGACGTAATTTACCCTTAAAATTATTATGTAGTGAGGACGAAAATGCAAATGGTGCATATGATGCAATTACCGTAATCCATTTGCTCGAAAGACCTAATTACACTTATGTTCCATATTTACCCCTACAGCGGCCCACTCTCTGCACGAAACGTGGCCGCACCTTCGCAGGGGCAGTCTCGTCATTCCAACCTGTCGCAATCGCAGCCGTTCCGTCAGGATCCACACGATGCCGACGTGCCAACCAGATCTCCACGTACGCGAAACGATTTTCGACCGTCCGATCGTCAATGAACGTGGCGGATCTGTCGGTGATCCGGATCTCCGAACGGGCGGCGGAGATCGAGCCTCCTCGCACGTGGTGGGGGAGGATGTCATGGGGTCCCCACGAGGGGGACGGCAACGCGTACGAAGACGTGCAAGCACGTACAGTGGGGGCCCACATCTCCGCCCTCACAGGCGCGCCGCCGACGCTGATTACACGTGGCAGCACGGATTGCGGCGAGACACGGTGGCTTAAACGGTAGTGCGCTACACTGCACCGCACCGCCACCGCGTTCGCATAGGGCTCACGTGATTGTTTTACACGTGTTGAATGTCTATTGGTGCCACGAAGGTGGGTATTGGGCCTGAGGTGGATAATGGGCCGTATCGGATCCGTCACTGTATCCGTTTTGTACAGATTTTGACATATATATCCGTATTTATTTTAAAATGGATACAAGTATAGATATCGTGGTCGACTGTTGTCTGGGCAAAAGGAATTCCACCTAAATTCTCGTGTACGCTCTACCGGGCGGTCCTACAGCGTCTTCCGACCACCGATCGGCTGGCTTCTTGGGGAATCGGCGAGCCTAAGAACTGCTACCTTTGCTATTTGGCGCCGGAAAGCCATGGGCATCTCTTCTTCTGTTGCCCCATGGCCTCGACCCTTTGGAAGGATGCCTGCTCTGCCTGTGGCTTGCCTTCTCCGCCTAATTTTCCGTTGGCTGATACTATTGCATGGATCTCCTCCATTTCAGACCCGCCTCAACGTAAATTCCTGTCTACTCTGTTGGCCATGGTTGTTTGGGCACTTTGGAACGAAAGGAACTGTCGATGGACCTCGACAAGCTCATGTCTACCGGACGTCATCCTTCATGATACTGTGCGAAATGCAAAGATACTATGGGGAGTTACTCATGTATCACTGCTGACCTGAGACTGCTGGACTGAGATTTTGTGTTGCTCAATCCCTTTTTCTCCTCATAATATTGTGTGTGTTCCCTTTAATTCTTATTTGGTCAGGAACGTCTAGAGCTTCTATAGCCTCTGTATAACTTTTTGGTTTTGAAATATACACATTACTTACTTACCAAAAAAAAAAGTATAGATATCGTTTTCATATCTGCAAACATCTGTATCTGTATCCGTATATACATTATCGTATATAAGTATAATCATATATTTATTTTTAACACTATATATCATAATTCCATACACTTTTATCATATTTATATAATTTTTATGATACAAACACAGAGGGGCGATCATGTGAGAGACAAAATTTGTGAGAGCATGAGAGGAGTCATTATGGACCACAAGATTATGTATTCTCTCTCCTGATCTTCTCTCTCCTGGTTGAATCTTGTGGTCCAGAATCACTCCTCTCATCCTCTCACAAATTTTGGCTCTCACAGGATCTCCCCTCTACAAACACATTTAGTAAATTTATATCACGTGTTTTCCATCCAATTCATATATATTTAAGTTGATTATATAGAGTATTTCTAACATTACTTGTATGCGATAAGTATCAGTTTCACATATGTATTCGTTTTTTAAATATATGATAAGATAGTTTTAATATGCGATAAGATAGTTTTTAAATATATGATAAGATAGTTTTTAAGATAAGTCCGAATTAGACTGACTCGATAAGCTTGTGAACCAAGCTTAAAAAGATATTGAATCTCAATCCGAGTTGGATAAAAAAATCGTTAGCGTTATTCAGTGAAGTTTGAATTGAGACGTGCTCAACTTGATAACTCGACTCGATAACTCATTTTGATTTTATTAACTTTTTTTATACGTTGTTCATTTCGTACGTACATACATGATATATGAATACGAGGAAATACTATTGGACTTCATTTCCCATCTTCACACATGCGACTCTACAATTCATCTCCCATCTCCTCCATCATCTTCTATTAGACTTCTCCTTCGCGCAAAAGGAGCACAATCACGTCCATCGGCCAACGTGATTCTTCATCTTCTAGCTTCTCCTTCGTGCATAAGCAGCACAAGCCATCATACCGATCCCTACTACAAAAAGCTCGCGTTATTATTAATGAGTTCAATAGCTTCTTCAAATAAAGTCCACTTACAAGGAATATAAAATTAACTTGCTACTAAAAAAAACCTCGTTAAGAGACTCGTGCACCAACTCAATCTCAACAAGTTCGAGTTTGAGTCAACAGTCCTGAACACGAAGATTATCGAGTACAAACTCAAGTCCGAGTTTTGCTATCGAATTTCAGTCCATGTCGAGACCGACTTTACCGGTTCAACCCGATAAACACCCTTATTCCAAATTCTAATGGGCATATATTTGAAAATAAACGAGCCAAACCTCACACTGTTTTAATGAACTTAATAACATTTCAGTGATATTAATCTTATCTCGAGTAATTGTTACCAAACTTAGCAATGATTAGAAGAAAAGATCAACTAATAATCGTTGTTATATGATTCTTTACGAAGAATATTGCAACGGAATACCATTATTCATCGCAACTTTAAAGAAGTAAGCAACGAATAATATTTGTTATTGTGCATATAAATACGGAAGAAATATGACAATGAATATTATATTATTCGTTACTTTTGGTCACTTTTCTTGCAGGAGCCATAGAATTAAAATTCCAATATAATGATACTTTACATAGATACCGATATATTTAGTGAGGTGTTGCATATTTCTATATTTTTCAAGTATACCTTGTTGCATATATATCTTAATTTGGCGCAAAATTGTATTTGTTTTTTAAAATTTACAAAATAAGTATTTTTATAATTCGTATTTTTACGATCATCAAATCAACTATAAAGATGAATAAATTTTTCAGTGCCAAAAAGTTCCACCTCATTGATTTATGGGATTTTTGCACCATGATTCCTAAAATCTTCTAGAGTTGCACGGTCCCTATAGTCATTATAAATACAATATGATTCTTGTATATTGTTGTAATGTTAGTAACTCGTACACCACAATCCTTGGATGGGAACATATGTGTTAAACTGAGTACAATTACAGGGGTTTTGGTGTAATTACAAAGACCACAAGGATTGTGATGGAGAAGATTTTATTTATTTATATCAAGTGATAATAGAAGATCAGATGATGCACCAATTAGGAGATGTGAGTGTTGACCTTTTGAACCGACTAAGAGAGGGCGAGGATGGTCCAAGAAGTGTTGGAAAGAGACTATACAGATGGATCTTAGTTTTTTGGATATAAGCCTGAGATTAACTCAAGATAGATCTGAATGGAGGCGAAGAATCCATGTAGTCGACCCTACTTAATTGTGGTAAAAGGATTTGTTGTTATTGTTGTTGTGATATCAAGTGACAATAGATGAAGAAAAAAAATGGTGGGGGCCTTAGCATACTAAATTTCTTAAATTCCCAAAGTGTGTGGCTTGTATTGAGTTGTGTGCATTATTTATCACTAGCTTGGCTACTAGTTGGTGTGGGCCATGGGGACATGAACCATGTGAGATGCCAAATATTGATTGCTCATGAGATGGGGAAGGAGATACTATCAAAGGAAGGGTAACCCCATGCCCTTCCTCATCTAATTAAATATCTTTGGGTATAAATGGCATTTGGTTTTATTGGATGCCCATTGTCCTCCTTTGTTTTATCTTGTACCATTGTTCTATGTTCTTTATTAGAATGAATATTGCAGGATCCATCATCGAGAATTTGTACATGGAACACGAAGAATAGTTGAAACAACGAGAACACGATTTTTTACGAGGTTTTTCTAGGATTCGTGGGATTAGTTCTCGATCGGTATTGAGGTCTGTCTCCTCTAGCTACTTCTGTGTAGTTCTTCTGTGGTCGGTATATGCTTTCTGCCATTAGAGGAGGTGGAGAAGGAGAAGAAGTACCTTCTCCTCATATGTGGGAATGGAATCAAATCGTTTCTAGGGCTTCCTCTCCTCTTCCTTGTGTAAGAAGATAGAGGAACGAGTACGAGATTCATCATATCTCTAACTGATTTGTTTGATTATCCTGATGATTATCATGATTGATCTGATTGGAAGTCGTGTAATCTCATCTTCATTGATCGACACTCTTTGATCGGAATAATCTCCTACAATATACGAGAAGATCATCTATGCACCTGATTGACGATCTCAAATCTTGAGAACTCAGGTGTTCATCCTTTGTCTAGTACTCAAGCTCAGATCCTCGACTCTTTTGGTCGATATCAGGCGCTCGATTCTCTTTCAAACTCGTGTTCGGTTACTCAGCTCTAGTGAGTCATGCATACCTCTTTATCAATTAGTCTGCTTCTAACATGTTTGTGGTGGTTCCTTACTTGGTGTCTTCATCCCTCATCACCTCTCAAATTTAGGGATTTTCCATAAATAATTGATAATCGTCTCTAAAAAATGATTTTTTTAACAGCTTGCTCGAATACAATTCACATATTCAGAAGAACCCTAAATATCATTTCAATTTGTTGTTTTGAAAAAAAGAGTTAACCTCCACAATGTTACTTCAAAGGCACTCATCAAAAGTAATCTCGACTCTATTTACTAGAAGATATCATAAAATTTATAATTTGATTTTACTCTCTAGTAGTGCTACATGATGACATATTCTATAACCATGAATGTAACAAGTTCGGTTCGGCTCGATCCAAATAATAACCGAAGATGGAAATCTGGGTTCGATCGAGAGAGCGACTAAGTAAACCCTTAACTGATTGTGGGATAAGGAACGATGGATGTGTGCAGAGAAGACGACAAAATAAGACGGAGTTCGAGGGATAAGTGCAAGTTATCCCTTACCATGGATCATTTTTTAGCAATGAGAGACTAGTAGCAAAAGCGAAGGAATAAGTACCCTATCCGCATGCACGTGGAAAGACAATACTGGTGAGAGGTGGAGAGATGTACTTTCTGTTTTGATAGATATAGATATTGATATGAGTTTCCATTTTTATTAGCAACTCCAGATATTTCAACTCCATTTTAACTCTTAGGGCCTGTTTGGTTGCTGGGTTGGACTGGGTTGGGTTGGGGTACACCGGTGTACCCCTCCTTCCAACCCTCTCAATTAGGGATGCAAATGGTTACAGATATATCCGTATCCGATCCGTCACCATATCCATTTTATACAGATTTTGACATCCGTATCCGTATCCATTTTAAAATGGATACGGATATGGATATCATTTTGATATCCACAAACATCCGTATCCGTATCCGTGTATCTATTTTCGTACATAAATATAGTCATAGATTTATTTTTAACCGTATATAACATAATTCCATACCTCCTTTTACCATATTTATATAATTTTTAGAACACAAACACATTTAGTAAATTAATATCATGTGTTTTTCATCCAATTCTTATATATTTAAGTCGATACTATACAATATTTCTAACATTATTCTTGTACGATTAGTATCCGTTTTATATCCGAATCCGTTTTTTAAGGATGTGGCAAGATAGTTTCAATATCCGTCAATATCCGTATCCACATCCGTATTCGTATTAAAAAACGGATAAGGATACGGTAATACCTATATCCGTATCCGATCGTTTGCATCCCTACTCTCAATCCTCCTCACAGTTTACTATTCACAGGGGTACAATTTACTATTCACAGGGGTACCCCAACCCAACCCAACCCAGCAACCAAACATGCCCTTAGTAAATATGTGAGAAATAAGAAAATAAAAGGAGAAAATAATTTACAGGAAAAAAATATTTGTCACAATGAGCCCTAGACATTAGAGTTTAAGGTTTACTGTAGAAAGAGAGTTACTGAAGCTTAATCTTTGTTACATTCTGAAGAACAAGGATGCCAATCCGAAATCGATGCATAAATGGGGACTTTTTTACATAATTTACCATCAGTAATAAGGGTTGGGAGTATAATAAACTGCAGCAAAATTAATTCTTGTGAGATACTTTGTGCTCTAATTGTTTTCCTGCTAATTGCACAATTGCTGATTGCTATATATTTCCGACTAACACAATGCGATGCTCAGTTGAAAAAATCATCCGTCGAAGCTTCTTTTGTGCGCGTAACGATACGCTGAGAAACATGAATACGAGAGCAGAGGAAGAAATTTACGAAACGAAGGTACAAGGCGTATATTTCTTAGCAGACAAAACCCCAGCTGCATGAATGCGGATTGTAAACCTAACTCATATTAGAAACTCTTGTATTGACAGCAGGGAGAAGTATCGAAGGCAAAGAAGTTATGACAAACCCGGCAAGTTCGACCTACGCCTTTCGGATGGAGAGATCCATGTGCAGGTAAGCAATGCAAGCAACGAAGAATAGAAAGAATGCAGCGATCAGCATCAAGGGCTCCGCGAGCATAAATACCGGAGTGAAGCTGTAGTAGACCTGCAAAACAGAGATGTTAAAAGAGGGCCTAGTTTAAAAAAACACGATGTGCACGTTGATGGTCATGGAAGCAAATTTGGATGAATTATCATTCTGTTCGACATTGTCGACTGAGGAGTCTCTTGACAAGAGATTATCAACGGAAGTCGACAAATCTGAGAGGTATTCGTCATCTCGATCAGACCGAGTTATCTCTATCTTCTATTCAATTTGGTTCTCAACCAAAGTCATGAAATTTCTCCATTTTTCTGACTTGTGATGTGATAGGAAGATAACCGCCAAAGATCGTCAATGAATATAACACACTATTGACATTCATTCCATGTTGTGATACCAAAGGGATCAAATGCATATGTATGCATGAGATCCAAAATATCTCCACATCTTGCACCTTTCTTGGAGAAATGTGTCCTCAACATTTTATCTCGAATATAGTATTCACACAAAGATTTAAGTTGGACCATTAAGACTATGGCGAAGCCTTCTCCCACTACAAACAGTGTCATCTATGTAGATTCTTGTTCAAATCCATGTGGAAAGATTCGACTATTTTTGTGATGGTTGTCGAATACCTAACGCAACCCCCACAATGGGGGATTTGAACCCTGGTCTTTTGGGGTACTGGGTATCTCCACATCTTGCACCTTTCTTGGAGAAATGTGTCCTCAACATTTTATATTGAACATAGTATTCACATATAGATATAAGTTGGACCATTAAGACTACGGCGAAGCCTTCTCCCACTACAACTAGGGTCAGCTACGTGGATTCTTGCTCAAATTCATGTTGAAAGATTCGACCATGGTTTCAAATTTCAGCAAAATTCGGTCGAATATCGATATCCTGTCGAAATCGAAATTCGACTGAAATAGCCGAAATGACCGAAATATGGGGGCCCTAGTACAAAAATGACAGAAATGATCGAAATTTCGATAGAATTTCAGTCGAAATTCCATTTCGGTCGATCACTGAAATGGTGTCTGAAACTGACATTTAGGGCCCTTGGATTCGACTATTTTTTGCGCTGGTTGTCACCTACCTAACGCAACCCCCACAAGGGGGGATTTGAACCCTGGTCTTCTGGGGGCGACTGGATAGGCACACTGTACTACTACCGGACCACCAAGTGGGTTGTTGGACCGTTAAGACTATACGGGTCTGTATTTAGTTTTATCATTTGATACTATCAACGGAAAGAAAAAAAAATATAGCTAGTAAACCACTTAACAAGCATAAAAAAACATCTAAAGCACTTCTAAATCCCTAAAAACTGCCAATATATTTCGGACAATCTGGTTTTTGCAATCGTATTCTTTTCTTTTACTTCAAGGCTGATGGACCTCTCAAGGGTTGGTTGGTCATACAATTAGTCCAACTTTTCTACTTTCAAAGTCACTTTGATCAATCCATTTGTAAAGACCATGTGCCTCTCAAAAGTTCAAAACTTCATGTGTATATATTACTTATCAATGAAAGTTGTTTTCCGAGCCACACAAGATCAGGCTTATGAGTTAAAAAATCAACCCGGGTTTTTAGCTTCACAACATCTATGAATCCTTGCGTAGAAGTCCTACGTACACAGTTGAAAAATAGCTTCTGATGTTTGGTGAGAAATTGAGACAGAGCATTGTAGATATTAACAATAATAAAAAAAAGAACTTAATACAATTAAACTAAGTGAGTTGGAATAATACCTGGAAGGGAACATTGTGTTCAGGGACTACATTTTCCTTCTTCAGGACCACTGTGGTCCTCCCAATGACATCAAGATAAGAATAGCTGGTCTGCAGTAAGAACATAATTTTTGATATTACTGTTTGGTCATGTCAAAGATATAACAAGGATCAATGCTTAAAAAGTTGAAAAAAGATACCAATTGAAAAGAACATAATAAGTGACACTGCATATTTTGAAGGGAAATAAAAGTGAAACCGGTAGCCTAGTCAGAGCCGTCAATTTTTATTAGCAGTCAATGTTAGAGTACTTGGTGGTGTGCCCATTGAGTTGTAGCAGGGTAAATGGATCCTGGAGAAGATCAATTTACCCCATCCAGTGTTTAGTCCCACACCGCCTAGTGGTGGGACTTGGAGGCTATGGAGAGGCTATATAAGGAGCCCCAGACCTCCTGTACTCATTGAGAAAAAGCAATGAAAAGCATGCCCCTTTGAGGGCTTCTCCCGGGGTTTCATCCCGCTCCTCACGGAGTAGGGTTCCACGTAAAATCATGGTGTTCCATGTTCTATCTTTCTTGTTTATGCTCTGTTTATCAATCGCTTCCGCATTCTTCATATTTTATAACATGGTATCAGAGCGGGTCGATTCTCAAGGTTTTTTATATTCATTACTTTATTTGAGATTCGATACTTGTTAGAGTTGATTATGAAGATTTACAGTTCTGAAGATTTATACTGAAGATCTAGGTTTTTTTTTCAAAACCCTAATCATGTTTTGTTCGCATCATCACGGTTTTTCTGCACGATGTTCCATGCGGGTGAGCAAAACTCCAGGCCCAGAATTCAAGGTCATCGATCGCCCAATTCCTAATGCCTCATCTTCAGGCGCGAGATTCCCCAGAGACTCTACCCATGTGTGCACTACTCAACAGGCGAGCCCTCCAAGCAGCGCTCGATACGAAAAAAAGGGGCGCTCAATACTCCTCCAAGGCTCCAAGCGGCAGTTACCACGCTCGATACCTCCAGGCGGAGGGATCCTCCTCCATAGCAATGTAGTTGGCTACTCCAGATCGCGCGCCAGGCAGGTCCGAACCTGCGACCTTCGCGTTATCAGCACGCCACCAGCCTCTCTTGATCCAGACGATCTCCAGCCGATGGCGGCACCTCTCCCAGAAGGTGCGACGCAACAGACAGGCGGCGGCGTGCCTCCATCGTGAACGACGCAGCACCTCCTCCAAGATGGCGCTCCCCACAGGCGGCGGCGTCCGCACGAAGAGAAACCCCCATCAGGGGGGTCCAGGCGATCGTGCTCCATGCTCTGGCGACGTATGAAGAAACCACAACGGGGGGCGGCCATCATTGTTCAAGGGGTCCCGTATTGGGAACCCTAATAGGGCCGTGCGATTTTTTTTTAAAAAAAAATTGCTGCTGCAAGGGCCCAAGAAAGGGTTGTGCCTTAAAAAAAGATGGGGCTATTTATTGTAGAGCCCAAGTGGGCTACTTTATTGTTGCAGCAAAAAAATTAAGAAAGAGAGGTGCATAAGCCCAAGGGGGCTGAAAAGAAAGAAAAGAGGAAGTCCGCAAGTTTAAAAAAAATTGAAAAAAAAAGGCGCGTACAAGAAAAAAAAACGTACGCAAGGCAAAAAAAAGAGAGAGGAGAGAAGCCGTAAAAAAATGGTTGAAACGGTTTAAAAAAATTGGCAGCTTATAAAAAAAATGAAAAGCCGCAAGAAATTCCTGTGGATATTCATTTTTACCCATATTCATCTTGTCTTCTCCCAACTTTGTCGATGTCATTTTCAGACAAGTATGGGAGAAAGGGGGAGTATATATGTAGAGTCACAGGTTTGTTCCATGATCCAAGATTCAGATGCAGATATTCCAGACCAGTCAGTTTTCAGACTCTACAAGTTTTCAGATGAAGAATTTTCATGCGCAATTCCAGACTCGAAGTTCAGATTCCGAGTCCCAGTTTGATGCGCAGATTTCAGACTCGACAAATCGGTCAGAGTCCAAGATTGAGGCACTCCATGTTGAGGCCCATTTTTCGAGATCTCCAGAGAGAGACTCATGTTCAGACACGCATATGTTTGCGGTCATTTTCAGATGAGCATATGTTACCATCATTGTCAGAGGTCCCCATCATTCTTCTTGTTGTCAGGACAGAGTTCTCATGTGAGCCATAGGGACTCCAGAGCAGAGGACCATTCCTTATGCCATTGAGGGCAAGGGTTTTCATGTGGTATCATAGGTACACCAGAGCAGTGCACCATTCTCTGAGCCAGATTAGAGAGACCCAGTTCTCCGACGAGGAGACTACAGGCGCAATTTCAGACTCGATGGTCAGATTCCGAGTCTTCAGTTGACTCACACTCCAGCCTGTTCGTCCTCCTCACCTGCACGGCATGAGAAGCAACGTCCTCGACTGCAGCAATGTGTGCGTTGGGTTGATATGTAGTGTCCTATATCGTTGAGTTAAGTTTCTTTCTGTTTGTCCAAGCTGAGCATTGCATGCTCCAGCTTGAGGGGGAGTGTTAGAGTATTTGGTGGTGCACCCATTGAGTTGTAGCAGGGTAAATGGATCCTGAAGAAGATCCATTTACCCCATCCAGTGTTTAGTCCCACACCGCCTAGTGGTGGGACTTGGAGGCTCTGGAGAGGCTATATAAGGAGCCCCAGACCTCCTGTACTCATTGAGAAAAAGCAATGAAAAGCAAGCCCCTTTGAGAGCTTCTCCCATAGTTTCATCCCGCTCCTCACGAAGTAGGGTTCCACGTAAAATCATGGTGTTCCATGTTCTATCTTTCTTGTTTATGCTCTGTTTATCAATCGCTTCCGCATTCTTCATATTTTATAACATGGTATCAGAGCGGGTCGATTCTCAAGGTTTTTTATATTCATTACTTTATTTGAGATTCGATACTTGTTAGAGTTGATTATGAAGATTTACAGTTTTGAAGATTTCTACTGAAGATCTAGGGGTTTTTTTTCAAAACCCTAATCATGTTTTGTTCGCATCATCACGATTTTTCTGCACGATGTTCCATGCGGGTGAGCAAAACTCCAGACCCAGAATTCAAGGTCATCGATCGCCCAATTCCTAATGCCTCATCTTCAGGCGCGAGATTCCCCAGAGACTCTACCCACGTGTGCACTACTCAACAGGCGAGCCCTCCAAGCAGCGCTCGATACGAAAAAAAGGGGCGCTCAATACTCCTCCAAGCTGCAGTTACCATGCTCGATACCCCCAGGCGGAGGGATCCTCCTCCATAGCGATGTAGTTGGCTACTCCAGATCGCGCGCCGGGCAGGTCTGAACCTGCGACCTTCGCGTTATCAGAACGCCACCAGCCTCTCTTGATCCAGATGATCTCCAGCCGATGGCGGCACCTCTCCCAGCAGGTGCGACGCAACAGACAGGCGGCGACGTGCCTCCATCGTGAACGACGCAGCACCTCCTCCCAGATGGCGCTCCCCACAGGCGGCGGCGTCCGCACGAAGAGAAACCCCCATCAGGGGGGTCCAGGAGATGGTGCTCCATGCTCTGGCGGCGTATGAAGAAACCATAACGGGGGGCGGCCATCATTGTTCAAGGGGGTCCCATTTTGGGAACCCTAATAGGGCCGTGCGATTTTTTTTAAAAAAAAATTGCTACTGCAAGGGCCCAAGAAGGGGTTGTCTTAAAAAAAGATGGGGCTATTTATTGTAGAGCCCAAGTGGGCTACTTTATTGTTGCAGCAAAAAAAATTAAGAAAGAGAGGTGCATAAGCCTAAGGGGGCTGAAAAGAAAGAAAAGAGGAAGTCCGCAAGTTTAAAAAAAATTTGAAAAAAAGGCCCGTACAAGAAAAAAAACCGTACGCAAGGCCAAAAAAAGAGAGAGGAGAGAATCCGTAAAAAATGGTTGAAACGGTTTAAAAAAATTGGCAGCTTATAAAAAAATGAAAAGCCGCAAGAAATTCCTGTGGATATTCATTTTTACCCATATTCATCTTGTCTTCTCCCAACTTTGTCGATGTCATTTTCCGACAAGTATGGGAGAAAGGGGGAGTATATATGTAGAGTCACAGGTTTGTTCCATGATCCAAGATTCAGATGCAGATATTCCAGACCAGTCAGTTTTCAGACTCTACAAGTTTTCAGATGAAGAATTTTCATGAGCAATTCCAGACTCGAAGTTCAGATTCCGGGTCCCAGTTTGATGCGCAGATTTCAGACTCGACAAATCGGTCAGAGTCCAAGATTGAGGCACTCCATGTTGAGGCCCATTTTTCGAGATCTCCAGAGAGAGAATCATGTTCATACACGCATATGTTTGCGGTCATTTTCAGATGAACATATGTTACCATCATTGTCAGAGGTCCCCATCATTCTTCTTGTTGTCAGGTCAGAGTTTTCATGTGAGCCATAGGGACTCCAGACAGAGGACCATTCCTTATGCCATTGAGGGCAAGGGTTTTCATGTGGTATCATAGGTACACCAGAGCAGTGCACCATTCTCTGATCCAGATTAGAGAGACCCAATTCTCCGACGAAGAGACTACAGGCGCAATTTCAGACTCGATGGTCAGATTCCGAGTCTTCAGTTGATTCACACTCCAGCCCGTTCGTCCTCCTCACCTGCACGGCATGAGAAGCAACGTCCTCGACTGCAGCAATGTGTGCGTTGGGTTGATATTTAGTGTCCTATAGCGTTGAGTTAAGTTTCTTTCTTTTTGTCCAAACTGAGCATTGCATGCTCCAGCTTGAGGGGGAGTGTTAGAGTATTTGGTGGCGCACCCATTGAGTTGTAGCAGGGTAAATGGATCCTGGAGAAGATCCATTTACCCCATCCAGTGTTTAGTCCCACACCGCCTAGTGGTGGGACTTGGAGGCTCTGGAGAGGCTATATAAGGAACCCCAGACCTCCTGTACTCATTGAGAAAAAGCAATGAAAAGCAAGCCCCTTTGAGAGCTTCTCCCATAGTTTCATCCCGCTCCTCACAGAGTAGGGTTCCACGTAAAATCATGGTGTTCCATGTTCTATCTTTCTTGTTTATGCTCTGTTTATCAATCGCTTCCGCATTCTTCATATTTTATAACATGGTATCAGAGCGGGTCGATTCTCAAGGTTTTTTATATTCATTACTTTATTTGAGATTCGATACTTGTTAGAGTTGATTATGAAGATTTACAGTTCTGAAGATTTATACTGAAGATCTAGGGTTTTTTTTCAAAACCCTAATCATGTTTTGTTCGCATCATCACGATTTTTCTACACGATATTCCATGCGGGTGAGCAAAACTCCAGGCCCAGAATTCAAGGTCATAGATCGCCCAATTCCTAATGCCTCATCTTCAGGCGTGAGATTCCCCAAAGACTCTACCCATGTGTGCACTACTCAACAGGCGAGCCATCCAAGCAGCGCTCGATACGAAAAAAAGGGGCGCTCAATACTCCTCCAAGCGGCAGTTACCACGCTCGATACCCTCAGGCGGAGGGATCCTCCTCCATAGCGATGTAGTTGGCTACTCCAGATCGCATGCCAGGCAGGTTTGAACCTGCGACCTTCGCGTTATCAGCACGCCACCAGCCTCTCTTGATCCAGACGATCTCCAGCCGATGGCGGCACCTCTCCCAGTAGGTGCGACGCAACAGACAGGCGGCGACGTGCCTCCATCGTGAACGACGCAGCACCTCCTCCCAGATGGCGCTCCCCACAGGCGGCGGTGTCCGCACGAAGAGAAACCCCCATCAGGGGGGTTCAGGCGATGGTGCTCCATGCTCTGGCGGCGGCGTATGAAGAAACCACAACGGGGGGCGGCCATCATTGTTCAAGGGGGTCCCGTATTGGGAACCCTAATAGGGCCGTGCGATTTTTTTTTAAAAAAATGCTACTGCAAGGGACCAAGAAGGGGTTGTGTCTTAAAAAAAGATGGGGCTATTTATTGTAGAGCCCAAGTGGGCTACTTTATTGTTGCAGCAAAAAAAATTAAGAAAGAGAGGTGCATAAGCCCAAGGGGGCTGAAAAGAAAGAAAAGAGAAAGTCCGCAAGTTTAAAAAAAATTGAGAAAAAAGGCGCGTACAAGAAAAAAAACCGTACGCAAGGCAAAAAAAGAGAGAGAGGAGAGAAGCCGTAAAAAAAATGGTTGAAACGGTTTAAAAAATTGGCAGCTTATAAAAAAAATGAAAAGCCGCAAGAAATTCCTGTGGATATTCATTTTTACCCATATTCATCTTGTCTTCTCCCAACTTTGTCGATGTCATTTTCCGACAAGTATGGGAGAAATGGGGAGTATATATGTAGAGTCACAAGTTTGTTCCATGATCCAAGATTCAGATGCAGATATTCCAGACCAGTCAGTTTTCAGACTCTACAAGTTTTCAGATGAAGAATTTTCATGCGCAATTCTAGACTCGAAGTTCAGATTCTGAGTCCCAGTTTGATGCGCAGATTTCAGACTCGACAAATCGGTCAGAGTCCAAGATTGAGGCACTCCATGTTGAGGCCCATTTTTCGAGATCTCCAGAGAGAGACTCATGTTCAGACACACATATGTTTGCGGTCATTTTCAGATGAGCATATGTTACCATCATTGTCAGAGGTCCCCATCATTCTTCTTGTTGTCAGGCCAGAGTTTTCATGTGAGCCATAGGGACTCCAGAGCAGAGGACCATTCCTTATGCCATTGAGGGCAAGGGTTTTCATGTGGTATCATAGGTACACCAGAGCAGTGCACCATTCTCTGAGCCAGATTAGAGAGATCCAGTTCTCCGACGAGGAGACTACAGGCGCAATTTCAGACTCGATGGTCAGATTCCGAGTCTTCAGTTGACTCACACTCCAGCCCGTTCGTCCTCCTCACCTGCATGGCATGAGAAGCAACGTCCTCGGCTGCAGCAATGTGTGCGTTGGGTTGATATGTAGTGTCCTATAGCGTTGAGTTAAGTTTCTTTCTGTTTGTCCAAGCTGAGCATTGCATGCTCCAGCTTGAGGGGGGTGTTAGAGTATTTGGTGGTGCACCCATTGAGTTGTAGCAGGGTAAATGAATCCTGGAGAAGATCCATTTACCCCATCCAGTGTTTAGTCCCACACCGCCTAGTGGTGGGACTTGGAGGCTCTGGAGAGACTATATAAGGAGCCCCAGACCTCCTGTACTCATTGAGAAAAAGCAATGAAAAGCAAGCCCCTTTGAGAGCTTCTCCCGTAGTTTCATCCCGCTCCTCACGGAATAGGGTTCCATGTAAAATCATGGTGTTCCATGTTCTATCTTTCTTGTTTATGCTCTTTTATCAATCGCTTCCGCATTCTTCATATTTTATAACAGTCAAGTAAATGCAAGGATCATTCACATTCACGCTTCTATATAGTGCCAAAGCTAATTGAGATCAAAGATTACAGCCGCAAGGCAATCAAGCATGGAGCCTGACTACCTGAGTAGGCATATAAACAGATACGAATATATCCTTATATGATCCGCTACCATATTTGTTTTTCTACATATTTTGTCATATGTGACCATATCCGTTTTAAAATGGATATAAATACGAATATTACTTTGATATCCATAAAATATTCGCATGCATATATCTAAATATAATTACGGATTAATTTGTAATTATATGTAGCAAAACTTTTTTTGATAGATTACATGTAGCAAAACTTAATTCATTCATTCATTGTATTTGATGTATTTATTATAAAGAATGCACTTCGTATTTGTTGGATTTGTAAGCCAACTAATACACGTATATTTAAGCTAATCTATAAAGCTTTTTTCAGTTACCTGTACCCAAACCATATCCGTTTTATATCCATATATGTTTTTATACACATGGTAACACAGTTTCTCATATCCTTCAATATTTTTATCTACATCCATACTCATATGTTAAGTACAGGAACACCATATCCATAACCGTTTTCATTCCTGGCACTGAGAGATGGTAAGATCAGCTTCTTGAGATTGAAAATGAGTAATCTTGTTCAGAATGGTTCGTCGATTTGTTGAAGAAAGTGTTTCACATTGGCATATTTGTTAGGAGGTGGACTAATCTCATAAAGTGACAATCCCCTATTACATGGACTACATGGCATCGAAGGCATGCGCTTGATTTCATGTTTGTTAACATGGTTAAAAATGGATAGCATAAAATATGTCAATCCCGTGGATTAATTTGATCCTTCTCTTTATTTTCTAGACCTGTTTGCGTTACCGTTTTCCAAACCTCGATAGATGGAAGAGAGGATTTCTACTTTTACTTCACTGAACTCACAAGACGGATAAAAATGTACAAAAAAATTAAGCGAATCCCACAGCCTCCTTTGATTGTTTCATCATTTTTATTTCCACTATACGTTGCTCTTCTGTAAACAGGTTCTCCTTTTTATATTTCGCCCAGACTTCAATTAGATCTGAGAAGAAACTAACTGATTTAACCCTACAAAAGAGTTAAGAACTCTCAGAAGAGTAAAATCCTACCTCAAGAAGTTGTTCCACCGAAAAAGGAAAACTGACAGATGGATCTGTGGATCCCTCTGGAAGCAATACCTGAAAAAAATAAGCGACAGGCATTTCAGAAAAAAGAAACGATGGAAGTGCTCAAAACATTGTTTTAATCATAAAGTACACATACAACAAAGAAACATTTACATGCATTTTCATTGAACATGTAAGAAATTACCCATTATTTTCCAACTTCTTAAACAGTATTCGATGATAGCCTATGGGTTAAGAATCAGTTAAACTGGATAACTCTTAATTTTAAGACCCTCTCCCTCTTCCTCTCTCTCTCTCTCTCCCTACCATCACATATGTGCCACCACAACACCAGCAACCATTGCGGCCAATATCAAGCATGTATGAAAAATAATCACATAAATATTGGATTCATGATCCACCCACAACTAGACTACGTCCTTAGACACAGACAACAAAGGCTCGCAGACCCAGCAGTGAAACCTCCCTTTCAACGATATGAAGCACGTCCACATCAGAACAGGTTAGAATTCAAGACATTGCACCAATCATCACCACATCTCACTTCCAACTCATCCGTCACCAGAACCAATTACACCTTTAACCCATCACCTCAACCGCCACATCTCTATGTTTGTTTGTCAAAAAGATCTAGGTTTAATTGGCCCTCTAACACGGGTAATTATCAAATATCTACAGTCAGGTACATGTAAAAAACTATCAACAAGTTATGTCATAGGAGATGAATGCTTCGAAGAAAGAGAAATAAAGTCTTAACAAAAAAATTCTAAATATGTAGCAGCCACTAAAGAATACTTGGGATCTGGTTATAAGATAAAATATTTTTAAAGGAAGATGTGAAGAAAGCACAAGAAAATAATACGCAAACATTTTGCATACTAGAGGCGGAAGGAAATTACCTTAACAGTTAACTTGTCGACAACTGTTTCAACTAAAGGGGACCCAAATGAGAAATTAAGATAACGTCCGCCATCAGTCGATTCAAAGAGGAAATCCTGCAACGGCAGGCTGTATCCTATGATGAAACTTGACCTCCAACCTCCAAACAACGGGTAACGAGGCTCCAATTCAAGTTCTGACTGCATAACCATAGAAAAATAATTAGGAATGCATATGCAAGTCAATTACAATTCAAGTATCTTGATTTGAGACCTAATTAAAAAAAGCTTATCATCCACAATGGTAGAAATAAAATCAAGCATAGACAAAAGAGCACATTTCGTGGAAGAGGGAAAATGATTAGCAACGGAAAGGTAACATCAAAAATAACCTGTGAGGATCTAGATCTTCATGTGTTAGTCGAATTTTCAAAATGAAATTGAGAGCCATGAAGAATAGACCACGAGATTTTGGAAAGAATATGGGCAACTTCTGCGACGATTAAGAAAAGAATTTCTGTCATGCAATAGACACTATCAGTCTAGCTTTCAATAATACAAATAATTTTCTTGTTATTAACGGAGTAAGTACAAACATGTACCCCTATGGCACTCAGATAGTACTACTAATCCAGATCAACCCATAGAAAATAGGGATTTTATCACTTGTGCCCCTCTGAGATATCGCAATATCAGTTATGCCCCTATCTTTTTGGTAATATCAGTTGTGCCCCTCACTTATTGCTATTTTATCACTTGTGCTCCTCGGGTTAGTGACCGTCCATCCACAGTGCAAACGGACGTTAACTTTGAGGACATAAGCGGAATTAATTTTTTAAAAAAAAGGTTATGTGGTCATTTTACACCCTTTTCCTCATCCTCTTCTTCATCCTCAACTTCCCCATCCTCTTCCTCTTCCTCCAACCTCCTCCTCCTCCATCTCCGCCCCCGCCCCCGTCGCGTGCTGCCCAGCTCCGTCCTGAGCTCCCCGCACCTCCTCCCAGCCCGCCGCCCCCGCCCCTAACCCACGCCGCCCGGCCCCGCACCCCCTCCCCTCCCCGTCGGCACCGGGTCTACCCCGGTGTAGCATGTGTCGAACCCGCCGAGTGAGGTGGCGTTCCTCCCCCTCCCCATCCTCCTTCGGAACTCGACGCGGACGACACGGTAGGCCGGCGCGACCAGCCTCGTGAAGAGGGTGCCCGAATCGAACACAGTACCGGCGTCGGTGTTTGGGTCGAAGGCGAAGGCTAAGCTGGGTATGTTAAGCATGCGGGTGCCCACACGAATGCCGGTCATGGAGACGTAGTAGAGCGCGGGGCAGTGGGGGTTGGAGAGGAGAGGGGTGGTCTTGATGCGGATGGGAAGTCCCTTGGGGCCGAGGCGGAGCGAGCCACTGAAGTTGGAGGAGCGGAAGCCCGGGAGGCAGTAGGAGAAGGTGGAGTGGTAGGTGGGTTCGGTCTGGGAGAGGAGGGAGAGGGGTCCGCGGCCGAGGCCGAGAAGGCCTTGCGGTGGGATGGGGGCGGTGGTCTTCTGCAGGAGGGTGAAGGTGAAGTTCGGTATGGAGTCACCGGCGATGGAGAGGGTGTCGCGGGAGAGAGCGGCGGGGAGGGAGTAGGAGGCGTAGGAGAAGTTGAAGGGAGCGGAGGCGGGGAGGGGTCGGAAGGTGGAGGAGAGGGAGGGGAGAAGGCGGAGGAGGAGGGGATGAAGGTGGAGGGGAAGGAGGTGGAGAAGGAGAGGAGGAGAGGGGGTTGCTGCGAAGTCGGGGATAGGGCGTGTCGTTTCAACGAGGAGGTCGCGGCGGCTGATGGAGAGGAGGTTGATGCGCGTGGAGCAGAGGGCGAAGTGGAAGTCGTTCCTGGAAGATAGGCGCTTAGCCAGCTCGATGAACGGCGAGATGTGGTCGTGCGCCAGCCTCTTCCAGCCTCGAGTTCCGCCCGGAGATCCTCCTCTGCCCCTCTTCCTCGGCCCAACCTCTCTAGCACCATGCTCTGCTCCATCCTCCCCGGATCGACCCCTATTTTTTTTTTTTTGACGCTCAAAAAAGGGGGAGGCACTCAACGGTAATAAAGGGGGAGTTAAAGAAGTACTTACAAGAGAAAAGGCGAACAGCAGCCGAAAAAACAAAAAGCGGATGGTATCCAAGATGAGATACTCCCCGTTATAAAAAGAACATCCTACCCAGAAGACCAATCAAGAAGGAAGCACGTAGCCGAAATACGTATATTCTCCGTGTAGAACCTCTGCCGATCAAAAAGAGCTTCATTTCTTCCCTGCCAAATGCTCCATAAGCGCGCAATCGGGTCCAGCAGATCCACCCGAGATCGGCCCCTAGAGTTCACCAAGCTTTCGCAGAACGAATCAAAGGTCGAGAAGTTGAGCCAGCCCAGGTCATCCCAAAGAGCACGAACACAACCACAATGAAAGAAAAGGTGCTCTATAGTTTCCGTCTCCGTGTCACAAAGGCCACAGTTATGCGAGACATTGGGAAACATAATTGCACAGCGGTCACGAGTTAATAGTCTACCACGCCGAAGGAGCCAGAGGAATATGCCAATGCGCTCAGGGAGCTTGAGTCCCCACAAGAATCTACAATCACGCAAGAAGGTTGCGTCATCCACGACAATGGGAGGAAGAAGAGCCTGGTACGCTTTTCTGGCAGAGAACGAGCCTTCCTTCCAAACCAAATGGTCACGGCCAATAGTGGGCTTGGAAGCGTCCGCGAGAGCAGCCATGAGAGAGATGAAGTCTTCCAAACGTTGGTCCGATAAATTAGCTGCAATCGTAGGGCACCAAGAGCAACCGTCCCAGCAAGAGGCCACGTTAGCGTCTTTGTCATCCACCAATGCGAACAACCGAGGGTACAAGTCCTGGAAAGCACCCCTCTCGGTTCAATCATCGGCCCAGAAGCGAAACGAATTCCCATCGTCGAGCTTAGGTTAAAAGAATGATCTGTTGCAATTAAGGGCATCAACCACACCACGCCAAAAAGATGAAGAGTGACCCTGTAATCGGCCCCGGGAGGCGGTAATCATGTCGACCCCCACCGCCTCCCTCAAACAATTTAGCATGAAGTTCTCCTCCCGACCCCATACCCTAGCCGCCCACTTGAGCAAAAGGGCAACGTTCACCACCTCCACCCGCCTCACGCCCAAGCCCCCCTCCTGCTTAGGCCGTGTAACCTCATCCCAACCCACCAGATGCACTCCCCCTCTCCCATCCCCCTTCTTTCCCCAAAGGAAGCCCCACATACACTTCTCCAACCTTGTTCGGATCCCCTTTGGCATTCCACGCACAGATAAGAAGTAAATTGGGATCGAAGATAAGACGGATTTGAGTAAAACTAACCGAACGCCTCGGGATAGAAGAGCCGTGCGCCACCCGGCCAGCCGAGCCTCCATCTTCTCCACAACCGCCCTGCAATCTCGAATGCGGGCGCGACCCACCGTCAAAGGCAGGCCCAGATAATCGAAAGGGAGATCGCCTGGAGGAGAGCCCAACAGCTGCGCACAATCCCCAACCTCCGCCGGCGGCGTAGAGAAAGGAACGACCTTGGACTTATTCCTGTTAATGAGGAGGCCCGATAGCTCGCTGAATAATTGTAGGGTAATAGCCATACTCGAGACGTTGGAGGTACCACCCGCGATGAAGCAAATAGTGTCATCAGCAAACTGTATAATTGGGACATGATAGGGGCCAAAGGAGCAACCGTGAGTGAGTCCAGTCGCGGCCACACCATCAATCATGCGAGGCAAGACGTCCACCGCCAAAACAAATAGTAGGGGAGCAAGGAGACACCCCTGCCGCACCCCCCTCCGGGGTTGGAAGGAGCCCCCAACCGAGTGCCCATTGACAAGAACGGAAAGGGAAGCTGTGTTCACACAGCACCGCACCCAGGAGATCCAAGTCGATGGAAACCCCCTCCTCTTAAGTACCAACCACAGAAATCGCCAATCAAGGGTATCGTAAGCCTTCGCAAAGTCAATCTTCCAAAGAATCCCCTTCGTACAATTTTTGCGTCACGCCTCTAAAATCTCCGACACCACCGCATAGCAATCACTGATTTGCCTCCCGCAAACAAAAGCGGCCTGTGAAGGCGAGATGAGCGAGTCGAGAAGGGGAGCGAGCCGCCTGGCCAGAGCCTTAGCAATGATTAAGTAAATGGCATTGGAGATGGATATCGGCCTAAAATCCTCAATTCGATTGGTCGAGGGAGACTTTGGAATAAGAACAATAAGAGCCCTGTTGATTTTGTCAAAGCCACGGTTACCCTCGCAGAAATCGCGCGCGACGTCCATAACGTCATTAGCGACCACGTCCCAAAAGTCCCTATAAAAAGACACAGGGAAGCCATCGGGACCCGGTGCAGCATCCAAGTTGAGATCCCAGACCATCCCCTTGAGCTCCTCCATAGAAAGAGGTCTGATAAGTGCCACCGCATCCGGCGGTGAAAGAGTGGACGCCCCACGCCCCGACCATCTCCACGACCGCGATGCTTGGCGCCCAAACGCGCCCCTAAAATAATACCCTTCTTAACCACGCCCCACGCCCCGACCATCTCCACGACCCCTAATTTTATTCTGACCATAATACCCTTCTTAACCACATCATGGTTTGAATAAACCATGGTTATTTTATTTTTTTGACGGTCAATCTGACGGAAGGGCACAACTGATGACGGAGCAAGAAGTGAGGGGCACAACTGATATTACCAAAAAGATAGGGGCACAACTGATATTGTGGTATCTCGGAGGGGCACAAGTCATAAAATCCCTAGAAAATATGTTACTATATAGCAAATTATTGGATCTTATGGAGCTTTTTCTTGCACGATGTTAACCAGGCTACATCCGTGGGAAATAGTTATAAGGATGGTACCAAATCTCCTTTTTGGTATGGAAATATATAAAATAAATAATACACCTTTGTGTTAAAATTATTAGTTTTAAATTGTTAAGTTAGGTAGATTTACTTCAATAGAGGAAATCGAATACAAGTTCACCTGGAAAATCTAATAATATGTGCAAGTATGACAATCAATTTTTACATAAAAGTATCACACACACTTGTAAAGAGATTCAAAAAGATGTCATACCTTGTGATATTCAACGCGAAGATGAGATGATGATATATTGCCAATCTCGTCGCGATAATATACAGAGTGTACTCGAGGGGGCAATCTTGCAAGAAGATTCTTAAATGAAGAAGCACCACTGGCAGACGGTCTTGATTGATATTCAACCCTAATTATTTAAAAGGAAATTAGAGCCCTTAAATAAGTAGAACAGTATAAAGGTAATCATTTATTCGACAATACATACATTTAGAAAATGCTGAGCCTTTTTTATCATATATGAAAAGCATTTCGCCGCATTCTACAATTTCCAGCAGGGTTTCATAGAGGAAAATAAAGGGCATACGATGTAGATGCCCACTTCTATTTCTATAATGATAATAGTTTCATAAAGGTGATTAAAGGTATGATCACTGCTATTGCAAACACAAATCAAACTTTGTTTATGCAACCAAAACCGTTAGAGATAGATACTGATGTTTCTGTCGGCACTAGGAGTTTAATGAAAGTAGGGATGCAAACGGACAAGGATATATATATATATATATAGGGAAATTATCCAATGAGTCATGTGCCCATTTGAGATGAGATGAGCCCACTCATTTTTTACCATTATTTCCTATCATTTTAAGCTTAATAGGTATTTTTTACAAGTGTTATACATATTCTTACTACTAGTAACTATTTTCAGGAAAAAAAACCTTAAATTCATACAAAATGATTGTATTATTATTTGTATTACTAGTCTCATTTTTATTCTTACTAATGACCATTTCATTTGAATCTAAGATTTTTTTATATGAAAATAGTTACTAATAGTAAGAATGTGATATAACAACTGTAAATAAATAAGCATTTAACTCAAAATGATGGAAAATATTGGTAAAAAATAAGTGGGCTCATCTCATCTCAAATGAGCACAGGGCCCATTGGATAAACCCTGTGCGCATTGGATAAAAATCCTATATAGAGGGCTTATCCAATGAGCCCTGTTCCCATTAACGTTTCAATGAGCACCCATTCTGGGCCATACACGTGTATTAGTAATAATTATATTTCTAATTATAGACTACCACGTATTTAAAAAAATCCTATATTTCCTATTATACAACGCCCTTAAAAATTGGAAGACGTTTTTTGAAAGAAACGATTCAAATAAATGATTCCACGCAGATGATTAAGGATCCAAATGCTATGTAGTAATAAATATAATTAGGTCAAGTAAATGCTTATTGTGAGATCAGTAATACCAAGACAATGATCAGTAATTTACATCCAAATAGTTACATTGTACGGAATTTAGTAATATATATAAAATGGTCAAGTAAATGTGTGTTGTGAGATCAATAATAATATAACAAACGGTTAGTAATAACATTGTTGATGTAATGTGCATTGCATTAACAAATAGTTACTTTTTTACTTGAGCAATGCCCATGACTTACTGACCATTACTTTGTTATTACTTATCTCATAGTAGCTATTACTTGAGAATCGTACACATATTATTGAACATATAAGACATGGATATATACATTACTGAACACAAACAATAATTTACTTGATAACTGTATATATATTACTTGAGTATCATCTCTAAATTACTGAATTCTGTTCAAAGTAACAAAACATATGGAAATTACTGACCATTTGTTATGGTTTTACTGACTTCACAACGAGCACTTACTTGTCCATTGTGTATATATTACTGAAATCTGCACCATGTAATAAAATGAATGTATTACTGACCGTTGTTTGGATATTACTGACATCACAACAAGAACTTACTTGTCCATTGTGTATATATTACTGAATTCTGCACCATGTTATACAATGAATGTAAATTACTGACCGTTGTTTTGGATATTACTGATCTCGCAACAGCCATTTACTTGACTATTATATATATATATATATTACTGACATGAGCATTTGGATCTCGATTTTCTGCAAGAAATCATCGATTCAAATGTTTTCTTTCCAAAACGATCTTCCTATTTTTTAGGACGCGATATAATTGGAATACCACTTATTGTTAAATCGCTTTGCATATTAATCTCCTTCCAAAAACAAAATCCTTCGAAATAGGTAACGACTCAATTGGTAATACACGTGTGTGGCCAACAAATGGTGCGCACCGAAACGCTAATGAGCCCTGTGCGCATTGGATAAAAATCCTATATATATATATGAATCCGATCTGTCACTGTATCGATTTTACACAGATTTTGACATCCGAAACGTATCCATTTTAAAAAGGATATATATGGATATTACTTTGATATCCGCAAAAATATGTATATCTATCAAGGCTTTAAATGTCAGATTTCGACTTTGTTTCGATAAGTCTGGAAAGAGAACTTCGGTGAAATTTTAGTGGAATTTCTATTAAATAGCTGGAAATTGAAGAAATTACTTGAAAACTCAATTTTTCTAAAATTAAGATTTTGTATTCGTTAGCTCAATAAATGAGATAGAAATACACAATTTTTTTGCGAATAGTATGATATTAACAATGATATGTTACATTAAAATTCCATCCAATCGCTCCAATAGCAAACTCTCCCAAGCCACATGAAAAACAAAAGCAACTCATCAGGATATGAGTTTTTCAAAGCCGCGGAGAGTTGATGCAGCGTGAAGTAGAAAATATGGCTTAATTTATTTATGTCCGTCGTTAATTATAGTCTAAATATTTTTACGATTACTCAAGTTGTTGCATTTTTATTTAAATAAAGATATCGCATGTGATATCCTCAATTAGTTGGTCAAATTAGGTAGTTAATCAATTAGAGTCAATCAGGATAGATTAAGATTTGAATTTTATTCAAATCAATTAGTTAGTCGGTTAGAATCAATTTGAATTTTGAATTTGATTTCTTTTTATTTTTGTAATCTCATCCCTCCTATATAAAGGGGATGGTAGTCATGTCTAAAGGCAATTCCAGTTCAAGTTGAAATTAATTTGAGAATTGTCTCATATCTCCTCTCTCTATTCCTTCTTCGCAACGCGATCTCCGCGAGTCTTTTCCAAAATCCCTCGTTTTCCGACGAGTTTTCTCCTCTCAACCCCTCCAATTTCTTCTCCACCAATTATTTCCACTGCTCAAATAATTATTTTCTGTCGTTGCGAATTTCTATTTGCATCATTTGGTATCAGAGCATGGCATCTAGATCGTCATCACGATCTAACGATCCGTTCAGATGTTCGTGTCGACATTCAACGAAAGACTATCGTTTACCGGAATGTAAACGACAAGCCGACAAAGCTTACAACAAGGAGATGATGGACATATTGTTCGGCTTCCAAACAAAGCTACGAGGTTTGGTTGATGATTTTGATACCCTAAGTACCGCCGAAATCGCTGCCAAGAAAGTTGCCGAATCGAAGTCTCCCGCAGTCGAAGCCGCTATCCAGATTTTCGACGAAGAAAAATGAGAAAAAATCGTCGTCATTGATGATCGGTTTGTTGTCCATGTCATTTCAGACCTCCAATCGCCGGAGAAATCAACTCCAACGCCATCTGCAACCCTCGTACGAGTCCCCTCCACCACCCCCGCACCAGCGGCAACCTTCCCAATGCCGCTGCAACACTTCTCCATCCTCAAAGCCAACACCAAAGCCGCTGTCCAGGTATATTCAAACTTGCAAACACCATTTCTGAAAGTGTTTCTAGTAAAATCTGCCCCAAAACAGCCCCTCCACCTCTCCCTTGCGTCAACACCAACTCCCTCGCACCTCCCTCAAGCCCATTCCCGCTCGCCAACCACGCAGCTGCGCCAACTCCATCTCCAGGCCCTACATCCCAGCTACAGGCCCCTCTCACCTATTTCGCATCTCGAGCGACCCTGCCAACCTCACTACCCTCCCATCTTCCTTCTACGACATTGCCACCCACCCCTCTCCCTTCTTCGACATCACCCACCCTCCCATCACGCACCCTTCTCCCGCCGCCAACAACCACGACATTGCATCCTCCACCTCGGCCCAGCATCGCCACCAGCTCCTCTTCCCATCCCCATCCCCACCGCCCGTGTACCCAGCCTCTCCGTCCCAATCCGATATTGCCGCACTCTTCATGACCGTGCACACTTCAAGTGTAGCCTCCGCCTACACCTCCAGCTCCCGCACCTCCCTCACATTTTGTTGTCGCCGCCACTGTTGAATGTGGAGAAAATCCTAGTTTTCTTTCCATCTGAAGGAAATTCGTATCCCATGAAAAAGGGAGCAATTGGCCCATGTGGAAAAATTACGAGGAATCCCTCCCACCAAAAGTACTTTACAATAAGGTTGAACTTGGAGAAAGGGCCAAAGGAATATGTTTAAGTCAAATGGTAGAAAAAATACGGATGCGGCCTCCAGTGAAAAAAACTACAAACACAATGTCGAATTGAAGACAAATTGGTTTGAAGTTGGGAAGATTGGTATGGCGATTCCGAATAAATTCTCCCAGGCCACATGCAAAACAAAAGCAACTCATCAGGAGATGAGTTTTTCAAAGTCACGGAGAGTTGATGCAGCGTGAAGCGTAAAATATGGCTTAATTTATTTATGTTCGTTGTTAATCAGACTTTAATTATATTTATGATTAATCAAGTCTTTGCACTTTTATTTAAATAAAGAGATCGCATGTGATCTCAATTAGTTGGTCAAATGAGGTAGTTAATTGATTAGCGTCAATCAGGATAAATTCAGATTTGAATTTTATTCAAATCAATTAGTTAGTCGGTTAGAGTCAATTTGAATTTTGAATTTGATTTCTTTTTATTTTTGTAATCTCACCCCTCCTATATGAAGAGGATGGTAGTCATTTGTAAAAGCAATTCAAGTTCAAGTTAAAATTAATATGAGAATTGTCCCATATCTCCTCTCTCTATGCCTTCTCTCCCATGCGATCTCCGCGAGTCTTTTCCAAAATCCCTCGTTTTCCAACGAGTTCTCTCCTCTCAACCCCTCCAATTTCTTCTCCACCAACTATTTCCACCGCTCAAATAATTATTTTCCGCCGTTGCGAATTTCTATTTGCATCATTTGGTATCAGAGCATGGCATTTAGATCATCCCCACGATCTAACGATCCGTACAGATGTTCGTGCCGACATTCAACAAAAGACTATCGTTCGTCAGAACGTAAACGGCAAGCCGACAAAGCTAATAACAAGGAGATGATGGCCATATTGTTCGGCTTTCAAAAAAGCTACGAGGTTTGGTTGATCATTTTGAGACCCTAAGTGACGCCGAAATCGTTGCCAAGAACATGGAAGGTCGTATCAATATCGATATTGTATCGATACGATATATCGAGGATATATCGCCGAAATATCGCCCATATCGATGAGCCTTTGTGAAGAAAATGCCTGGAAATAGGGATATATCGCCAAATCGGTGCCCATATCGGTCCCATGTCGATATCGATATATTGGTGGTATATCGCTGATATATCCTTCCATGGCCAAGAAAGCCGCCGAATCGAAGTCTCCCGCTGTCGAAGCCGCTATCCAGATTTTCGATGAAGAAAAACAAGAAAAAATCGTCGTCATCGACGATCAACTTGCTGTCAGGTCATTTCAGATCTCCAGTCATTGGAGAAATCAATTCCAGCGCCATCCGCAACCCTCGCATGGGTCCCCTCTACCACCCCCGCACCATTGGCAGCCTTCACAATCCCGTTGCAACACTTCTCGTCCATGTATATTCACACTTGGAAACACCATTTCCGAAGGCGTTTCTAGCAAAATCCGCCCCAAAACAGCCCCTCCACCTCTCCCTTGCGTCAACACCGACTCCCCCGCACCTCCCTCAAGTCTCTCCCCAACTGATTCCTGCTCGCCAACCCCGGTGTTCCGCCAACTCCATCTCCAGGCCCTACAGCCCCTCTACAGGCCCTTCTCATCTATTTCACATCCCGAGCGACCCCCGCCAACCTCACCACCCCCCCCCATCTTCCTTCTACAACATTGCCGCCCTCGCCTCTCACTTCTTCGACATCGCCCACCCTCCCATTCCGCACCCTTCTCCCGCCGTCAACCACCACGACGTTGCATCCTCCACCTCGGCCCACCACTGCCGACAGCTCCTCTTCCCATCCCCTTCCCCATTGCTCGTGCCCCCACCCTCTCCCTCACGATCTGATGTTGCCGCACTCTTCATGATCGTGCACACTTCAAGCGCGGTCGTCGCCTACGCCTCCAGCTCCTGCACCTCCCTCGCATTTTGTTGTTGCCGCCACTGTTGAATGTGGAAGAAGCCCCTAGTTTTATTTCCATCTCATGGAAATTCGTATCCCATGAAAAAAGGGAGCAATTGGTTCATGTGGAAAAATTATGATGGATCCCTCCCACCAAAAGTACTTTACAATAATGTTGAACTTGGAGAAAGGTTCAAAGGAATATGTTTAAGTCAAATGGTAGAAAAATTGCAGATGCGACCTCCAGCGGAGAAAACTACAAACGCAATGCTGAATTAAAGATAAATTGGTTCAAAATTGGGAACATTGAACCGGTGATTTCGAATAAATTCTCCCTGGCCACATGCAAAACAAAAGCAACTCATCAGGAGATGAGTTTTTCAAAGCCGTAGAGAGTTGATGCAACGTGAAGCGGAAAATAGGGCTTAATTTATTTATGTTCGTCGTTAATTAGAGTCTAAATATTTTTATGATTAATCAAGTCATTGCATTTTTATTTAAATAAAGAGATCGATGTGATCTCAATTAGTTGGTCAAATTAGGTAGTTAATTGGTTAGAGTCAATCAGGATAAATTAAGATTTGAACTTTATTCAAATCAATTAGTTAGTCGGTTAGAGTCAGTTTGAATTTTGAATTTGATTTGTTTTTATTTTGTAATCTCACCCCTCCTATATAAAGGGGATGGTAGTCATTTATAAAGGCAAATCAAGTTCAACTATAAATTAATTTGAGAATTTGCCTCATATCTCCTC
Organism: Ottelia alismoides; assembly: GCA_037367405.1. NCBI lineage: Eukaryota > Viridiplantae > Streptophyta > Magnoliopsida > Alismatales > Hydrocharitaceae > Ottelia > Ottelia alismoides. Next base: position 179,057 of record JAZKJV010005889.1, on the reverse strand, counting down.
TCTCTCTCTATCCCTTCTCCCCCACGCGATCTTCGCGAGTCTTTTCCAAAATCTCTCGTTTTCCGATGAGTTTTCTCCTCTCAACCCCTCCAATTTCTTCTCCACAAATTATTTCCACCACTTAAATAATTATTTTCCGACGTGCAAATTTCTATATGCATCACATGGAATCAGAGCATAGAATCCAGATCGTCCTCACGATCTAACGATCCGTATAGATGTTCGCGCCGACATTCAACGAAAGACTATCATTCGAAGGAACATAAACGGCAAGCCAAGAAAGCTTACAACAAGGAGATGATGGCCATATTGTTCGGCTTCCAAACAAAGCTAAGAGGTTTGGTTGATGATTTTGAGACCTTAAGTGCCGTCGAAATCGCTGCCAAGAAATCCGTCGAATCGAAGTCTCCCGCCGTCGAAGCCGCTATCCAGATTTTCGACGAAGAAAAACGTGAAAAAATCACCGTCATCGACGATCAGCTTGCTGCCCAGGTCATTTCAGACTTCCAGTCGCCGAAGAAATCAACTGCAACGCCATCCACAACCCTGGCATGGGTCCCCTCCACCGCCCCCGCACCATTGGCAACCTTCCCAATGCTACTGCAACACTTCTCCATCCCCAAAACCAACTCCAAAGCCGTTGTCCAGGTATATTCAGACTTGCAAACGCCATTACCGAAAGCGTTTCTAGCAAAATCCGCCCCAAAACAGCCCCTCCACCTCTCTCTTGCGTCAACACCGACTCCCCCGCACCTCCCTCAAGTCTCTCCCCGACCCATTCCCGCTCGCCAACCCCGCAGCTACGCCAACTTCATCTCCAGGCCCTACAGCCCCGCTACATGCCCCTCTCGCCTATTTCGCATTTTGAACGACCCCCGTGAACCTCACCACCCTCCCATCTTCCTTCTACGACATTGTCTCCCTCCCCTCTCCCTTCTTCGACATCACCCACCCTCCCATCTCGCACCCTTCTCCCGCCGCCAATCACCACGACGTTGCTTCCTCCACCTCGACCCAGCTCCACTGCCAGCTCCTCTTCCCAACCCCTTCCCCACCGCCCATGCCCCCACCCTCTCCCTCCCGATTCGATGTTGTCGCACTCTTCATGATCGTGCACACTTCAAGCGCGGCCGCCACCTACGCCTCCAGCTCCTGCACCACCCTCGCATTTTGTTGTTGCCGCCACTGTTGAATGTGAAAGAAAACCCTAGTTTTCTTTCCATCTCAAAGAAATTTGTATCCCATGAAAAAGGGAGCAATTGGCTCAATTGGAAAAATTATGAGGAATCCCTCCATCCAAAAGTACTTTACAATAAGGCTGAACTTGGAGAAAGAGCCAAAGGAATATGTTTAAGTCAAATGGTAGAAAAATGCAGATGCGGCCTCCAGCGGAAAAAACTACAAACGCAATGCTGAATTGAAGACAAATAGGTTCAAAATTGGGAACATTGGTCCGGTGATTCCAAATAAATTCTCCCAGGCCACATGAAAAACAAAAGCAACTCATCAGGAGATGTGTTTTCAAAGCCATAGAGAGTTGATGCTGCGTGAAGCGGAAAAATAGGGCTTAATTTATTTATGTTTGTCGTTAATTAGAGTCTAACTATTTTTATGATTAATCAAGTCATTACATTTTTATTTAAATAAAGAGATCGCATGTGATCTCAATTAGTTGGTCAAATTAAGTAGTTAATCGGTTAGAGTCAATCAGGATAAATTAATATTAGAATTTTATTCAAATCAATTAGTTAATCGGTTGGAGTCAATTTGAATTTTGAATTTGATTTCTTTTTATTTTTGTAATCTCACCCTCCCATATAAAGGGAATAGTAGTCATTTGTAAAGGTAGTTCAAGTTCAAGTTGAAATTAATTTGAGAATTATCTCATATCTCCTCTCTCTTTATCCCTTCTCCTCCACGCGATTTCCGCGAGTCTTTTCCAAAATCCCTCGTTTTCCTACCAGTTATCTCCTCTCAACCCCTCGAATTTCTTCTCCACCAATTATTTCCACTGCTCAAATAATTATTTTCTGTTGTTGTGAATTTCTATTTGCATCATAACATGTACGTCTAATAGAGGCATTGTATAGCTTGTGATCGTAATTCATAAATATAGTATATACAAGACACAAGTAAATCAACTAACACCAATAAACTACATAGCATTCACAAGCACAATCTAAATCCAACCTGATAGTAGGCAAATACTTACAATCGTAAGATTTTGAAGGTTGCTAACAACCTAGCCCTCACACAACCATACATACTCCTTATAGTAGAGAGCATGGATGGCCATATCGCGATATATCGGCGATAAATCGGTATCGACAGGTCACCGATATATCGCCGATATGGTCGATATGGGGTATCGACAGGCCAAAAATGCTTAATCTCGGTCTGATATCGGCGATATGGGTCGATATATCGTCGATATACTGGTATCGACATGGTACCGATACCGATACCGATATCGATATGTCCTTCCACGGTAGAGAGATGCCACAAGAAAACAAAGCCCTAAATTTCGGATTTCATTTTCATTTTGTCAATGTACAGAATGAGAAATTTCAGAGAATTTTGGTGAAATCATCGGAAATCTTGGAAATGTCTCTAAACTGGACTTTTTCCCAAAACTAAGGCTTTTGGTATTCCTAAGTCAATAAATAAAATAGCAGAGCGCACTTATTTGTAAAATAGAATTGTAGATATAAGTTTTGAAGTAATATTATTGTCATAATCATCGCACATGTTGATATGGAGAGCAACATCTTGCCTGGAGTCAGAATCGTACGCTAAATTGGAAGTAAAAGCCATGATAATCACCTTGTCAATAAGAATGAGATGACACAGATAATAACTACTGATCAAAACAAATATGTATATATTAAAATAAATAAAAAACGAAAAAACAAAGCTCTTCAATTAAAAATTTGAATTTAACTCTTAAATCTTGTGGCTAACTTATTCGATTTGTATATAAATCAAAAAATTAGAAATTAATTAAAGAAACTTCTTCGAATAACATAAAGCACTCTAACAACTCAACACATCAATGATAAATAAATAAAAATTCATTAATATATGCAAATTTCGATGAAAACAAAGGGTAGATTCTCTTATTTTTATTGTTTCGCCGAAATGACATGCAATTTCGATGATATTCCGTTGACATTTTGGTGATAGTTCGTTGAAATATTGAAAAAAGAAATAAGGTAACATTTCGATTTCAGTGACCTAGAGAATGGAAATTTCAGAGAAATTCGGTGGAATTTCATTGAAATTTGAGGCCATAATCTGTATACATATATCATTTTTCATATATAAATATTGGATATTTATTTGTAACCATATATAACACAATTTTCTACCTTCATTCACCATATTTGGTATAATTATTGCATTATAAGCACATCTAGTATATTTATATTACGCGTATTCCATCCAAAGCGGGGATATTATTGGCTTGGATGATTACATTCTCATAATAAAAAACAATCAAAAGAAAAAATAACTCCATTCCGGGAGAGCCAAAGTGCCCAAGGCCCCAAACAGTAGTAATCAACAACAACAGCTCTGAGGAAGCCCAAGATCTAGCACAATAGATGGAGTCTTGGAAATATACGAAGCCTCTACACTCTACCCAATCAATCTCAAGGTCTTACCATACTGCTTGCGACTTTCCACATTCAATGAACTAGTGATCAATCATCTCTATTGCATCTTCACAAAGAAGACAGCAATCAATCGAGCCACTGAGAATCTTTCCCAACGATGTCGTGAGAATTCTCCCATGATGAAGTAGCTACACGAAAACTTTATTGCAGGGTGGGACCTTCAGATCCGCAATGAACCTACAACCTCTAACTAAGTTTTCAGGACATGGATCCGGGGGCCTATCCATATTCCTATAGGCCTTCCTTACGGTGATATCTCCATCACTCCAAGTCCAATGATCTCTTCCTTCTCTCGGGCCAGAACGAGAAGACATCATCTGGAGGTCCACAAAGTTCAGTATCCTTTGAACTGAGAAGCATCCATTAAAGGTTGGCAGCCAACTATTTTCTAACCAGACATCGGCCATCCGTGCATCTTGAGAATCCAAAATTGCAAAAAAGCGAGGGAACCTAGATGTCAAAGTTACATTCCCAATCCAATTGTCCTAAAAAGCAAATAACCTTCCATCACCCAATATTGGCTTAAATAACTCACGAGTCTGAGGCAAAAGTGAGGCGATACCCTTCCAGAATAGCGATCTATAAAAAAGATGGACAAGCATTGCTAGATAGCGTCACTTGTACTCCATAGATGTAACAAAAATGAGCTTGCAGCATAGATCTTCACTATTCCCCAACATACAAGCCACCCCTTTCATCAAAAGGGCTCGGTTCAAGATCTCCAACCTTGATACTCCAAGCCCTCCTTTCTGTACAAGGAGAGTGACCGTCTTCCAATCTACCAAGTGGATACGAGATGTATCTTGGCTTATTTTTCCTCAGAAAAAACTTCTCATGATCATCTCAGTTCTTCGGTGGATTCCTATTGGAAAAAGTTGGCGAACAAAAGGAAAACATGAATCACTGGTAGGATTACCTTGACATAGGATTACCTTAACAAGAACGACCCTACCGCCACAAGATAACAATGCAGCTTTCCAATCTGACAACCAAGGTTGCAGAAAGCGGTAGTCGGTACTCGGTCGGCGGGGTCACCTACTAAGGATTAGTCGGCAGTCGGGCGACTAGTCGGAATTAGTCGGTCAATAGTCGGTTTTGAATTTTTAATTATTTTAAATATATAAATCAGTTTTTTATACATATATTCGTATGTATATACATGTATTTGTACATTTTATATGACATCATGATGAAACAAAAGAAGTAATTGACTTTAAATATAACATTAAGCGTATTAGAATATGTTTGCTTTTAAAAAAAGTGAAAAACAAAAAAAATAAAAAAGGTTGTTGTAAAAGTCGGCCGATTAGTCGGCCGACTAGGCCGACTAGTCGGGTGGACCGACTAAGGGCCGACTAGGCCTAGTCGAGTCGGCTACCCCCCCGACTCGACTAGTCGGGCCGACTAGTCGGCCTAGTCGGCCGACTTTTGCAAGCTTGCTGACAACTTCCTCTCCAACTTTTCAATAATCGGTAGCTAATCCGCCATTTGCAACTTACCACTTGTAAGTGGAAGACCCAAGTCGCAAATGGGAAGAAACACACTTTCTGTCCCTAGTACCATATAGCACTCCCCAGAGATTGAAGGGGATGACCAATCGACTTCGGCTTGTTTAGTTTAAGATCAGAGAGTATTTCTAACATTTAAGCTTATCTATAGAGTATTTCTAATATTATTCCTATGCGGTTAGTATCCTTCTATCCGCTTTACATCCATATCCTTTTTTAAGGATATGGTAAGGTAGATTTCATATTTGTCAATATCTGTATCCACATCTTTATTCGTATTTAGAAACTAATATGGATATATTAAAATCTAAATCCGTATCGGTATCCGTTTGTTTGCATCCCTAAATGGAAGTGTCCAAAAGAACCATCACCAAATGATGCTGACCAATCTTGGCACCCACTCATGGTGAATCACATGTAATTAACCAAAATAGATAAAATTGACCTAAGGGTACGTAAATTCCATGCAGACTGGTTGTTCATGGGAGTGAAATTCTCTCTAGAATGCAAAAGGGCAATTTGTGATAAATATGATACAGCGAATCAAGATGTAAAAGAACTATTGCTTTTTTAAACAAGACATATTGCATATTCATCCTTTTCTACATCGGACAGTTATATTTGTTTTTAAACTATTTCATTCCCATCACAAATATAATTTTAAATTTATAGGTACCGAGAATTCTTTCGAATTTCTAATTCTCGTTTAGTGATCAGAACTTTTGCTTCATCATTTATGTTTCATGTATAACTTTAAATAGTTTATTTGCCTCTGATGTATCTCCTTTTCTCACAAATACAATCTCAAATTTCGAAGTTATCCTAGTATTTTTATTGATTTCTATATCTCTTCACGTAATAAAGGAGCAATTCAAACCGTGTTTCGACATCTGTTTTAAGTGTATTGGAACAATATGCATGTCTCAATAGGCTCTCCTTCCTGATACAATCAACTTTTTAATGGATATAAGGGTGTGCCCCCCACCTTCTGATAGTCATAAATCTTTTTTAGAAGTTTTGAAAAACCGGAGGGCAAATAATGGAGAGCAATAATCATTCATACATTCATTAATGGAAAAAGGATTACATGATAATTATGAATCGAAGTAAGTATTCCTCCCAGACTCTGTGGAAACAATCGCAAGAATGCAGAGTATTTTCCACATATGGACGAAGAACAAAATATCGCGTGGTATCATTTGACAATATGTTGATATCGCAAGGTCTGAGGTTTTGATATTATCACACAACAACAAAGCCTTGTTCCACATTAAGTAGGAATCTTGTGTGTGCTGAACTCGCATCTGGAGATAGTCGCGATTAAAGTTTCAGAACCCTTGGAATCGCTTCTTGGAGATGCTTGATATGCGAATCTGGAGCATGGATGTTGCTCCTAGAGATCGACAACGCATGAATCTTCAGGTGTTGTTCCTGAAAAATGGTGTTTCTGAGAAACCCTAGTTGCTTTCTATTATGATGTGATATTCAAAACATGCAGATATGTTCATGATGAAGAAGTAACAGAACAAATCAGATTGTTGATGGCTGCAGCTTTGGTTAGGGTTTCATAAGCAACCCTAGAACTTTAACTTGAATGGATCACAAGCAAATATTCAAGAATAAGTAACCAAATTCATCTCGCTCTGATAATCGAATCTCGAACAAATCACTAATATAAAATAAATTCTCGAGAATCAAACCCGCTTTGATACCATGTTAGAAAATGAGAATGTGGAAGCGTAATCAGAGAAAAATAATAAGAACATGAAGAACGTTGGGATTTACGTGGAACCCTACTCCCTAAGGAGCGGGATGAAACCACGAGATTACGCCTCAAAGGGCCGATGTGTTCATTGAACTTTCTCATCTGATACAAGCGGTGTAGGGCTCCATATATAGCATGCATTGAGTCCCCAAGTCCCACAACTGGTAGATGTAGGACTAAATCACTGGATGTGGTAATTGGACCCTAGAAGGATCTAATTACCCATCTCAACATATAACGCATCATACTCCAACAAAGACAGATCAAACAGAAACGAAAGAGGTACCAACATTTGAAGACTAGATCAATCTATAAACCTCCTTTTTATCACGAACACATCCAACTACCCTACTCGTGAGTATGTCCTGAAACACAAGAGAAGGGGGGTCAAAACGGTACGACAATGCAAGCCCTTAGTGATTTGCCTAATAGAAAGTAAATTCATCACAAAATCTTGTGCGAGTAGCACATTCTACAAGCGCATGAATGGCATTAAATGTACACCCCTTAACTTGTAAGAGGTAAATAAGCCATGTTCAACTAATTTGCCAGGTGATTTAAATCTGTATGAACAAAATTGCGTTATGGCTCCACATAGATGGTGGAAAGCATCCACTCTGTCGTACATGCCCTGCTTTAACTCTTAAAAGCATAGGCTAACCTGAGGAGCTCAAAGATGCGTTGGCAGAGATTGCAACATATGAAGGACATATAGTGGTGCCGATAGCAGGAGTCATTATCTCTGTCATATGGGAGACAGTATCATTTAAACATGAATATGCAAAAGGGGTTAAACTTTCAGAAGACTCTGATTGCCCGGCTACACGAGCAGAAGCGGTATATCCATGCTTTTGATAGCATGTCTCCTCCGAATGACCAAGACGATGGTAAAAAGGTGCATGGACCACATTGACATCCGCCTCCTTTACCACAAGTACCTCTCCTACTGCGAGATACGACCATCGTTGAGGAGGTCTGTGTTGTGGCAGGAGATGGGATACAGGTAAGATGGTGGGATCATGCTGCCTTGTACTCAGGATTCAGAACGGCCAAGAAAACTCCAACCATCGTTGAGTTCATGTACGCCATCTGATGCTCAGTAGATGTGGTCACGAGCACAAAGCTGTAAAGCTTCTCGAACATGCAAGGTTGCAAAAAGCGGTATGCGGTATTCAGTCGGTAGGGTCACTGATTACTGATTAAACGGTATGCGAGAGTTTAAACGGAAATTAAATGGGTTATGCGGTTTTGCATTTTTAATTAATAAAAAATTATTACATATATATAATTAATAAAAAGTATAAATAAATAAGAAATATAATAATAGTTTCACAATATAGATCAAATATTGCCAAATTCAAGGAATGTTTCGTCCAAATTTCAAAATGGATAACATAAACAACAAGAGCTCATAGTCAAATGTCGAAATAGACAACATAAAAGTCATGGATAATGGTGATCCTTTAAAGAAAATAGATCAATGTGTTTAAAAGGTCGTTTAAGACCGTTTAAAAGGCTGTTTAAGGCCGTTTAAGCGGTCTGGCCGTTTATGGGTCGTTTTTCATTAAACGATGCGGCCAGGCACCGCATGCGTTTAAACGGTCGTTTAGATCGTTTTTTGCATCCTTGCGAACATGCCATGAAGCGAAGAGTAGAAAATGTGCAGAGGACGACCGTTCTGCTTGACCGTGAAGGCATCAAACTACAACTGAAGAATATTGGCATCATTCTTCGCTTGAACATATGTGGTTGTCAGGATATCACACATCGCCTTGGCGGTGGGCTGGTTCACGATGTCATTGGCGTTCATGACGAGAGTCCCAGAGAGCCAAATATGCGCATACGCATCATCTTGTTTTCACCAAGCCTTCTCTCCAATCTTATCTGTCAGCTCCGGTTGTGTCAGAATATGCTCCTTGTTGTTGCATTGCATAAGGGTTGGGAATTGCATGGACCACAACTCATAGTTGGTCCCATCCATCTTGACGATAGGAGCCGGACCGTTGAAGGCATCAAACGATAAGATATCACCCTTGCTTTCTTTCATGATGAAGAATAGGACCGAAAAGGAACCTGACTGGGGTAGTAGACAGATTCGAGCGAGTCTACAAGATCAAAGAGAGGATTAGTTTTATGTGTAGACTCATACAACTATTCCCTTCAACTATGGATCTATGCGAGGGCATGAGATGTGATCTAGAAGTTTAGAATCATCCCTTTTGGAGCAAAATTATATCGAAAAAGAGCCATGGACCACGGAAAACGCGTTGAAGGAGATCACAATGCCCCTAGAGTTCTTCAACGATGATGTTGGATGGCACAGAAGGCCATAGGAGGCCTTAGCGACACTCAAGAAGGATGTGGGAGTCTTCATGATACAACAGCAGCAGCCAAGGGACCCTTGGAGGCATCCACAAAGGTGTTGCGATGTCACAGCAGCCCCTCGAGGGTTAGAGGAGAGGCGGTGGAAGCCTTAAAGGGCCAAGGGTATGCCCGCGAGGGTGTTGCAATACAGTAGCAGCCCCTCTTGGGACTAAATGGGCACAGTGGCTCCGTTGTAGGCCGTAGGGGACTCGGGCATCGCTAGTGGTGTCGTTGGGGGCTTCCTTGGCGCTTCGTGCGGCACACAGAGATGAGAGAGAAGGGGGCGATGAGTAGGGTAGGGCAAGGGGTACGAGAACTCATGTATAGGATTGTCGCTCTAATACCATATGGAAAGAGACGAATGAATTGTTTATTCATGAGGCCCTCGAGTTCTTATATTAGAGGAGAAACATGTTTGGGCAAATTACATAATAGAGATTGAAATAAGAGAAAATACATAAACATATGAAAAGATAAATAATATCTCCATACATAGACATGCCGCATTCCTGAACTTAGTAAGCAAGACATCTTACATGTAAAAAAAGATGTCATAGAGAATTTTTGAATTAAAAAATGAGGAAATATTTAGCAGAGATTAATCAATCGAGAATATTACAAAAGCTAGTACATGAGAAAAGTCTTGGCAAGATGAAGCACATTTTGACATAAAAATGCTCAACTTGAAAAATAACGTCATTAAAACAAAGCCAAAGCACCCAAAGGATTGCAACCGACATCAGCAGCATGTTGTTGGAGTGAATCCGTGTAAGGAATGAAGACTCACATGGAACGTCGAAATTCCAAGTATCCACCCACTCAAGACCCAACACAAAGCAAATGTCCTTCACCTTCTCACATGCCAGAAAGATATTTTCCTCCATCACAATAAACCCCCACAAAAAGAGCAATTGATATTGTCGTCCGAGCATATTTTTGATCACATCTCATTGGTCAACAATCCATCGTGATGTAATACTCATTGAAAGAGCTTGATCCGCAACTGAATATGCATATCCCATAACAATATTCGGTCTTGAATCAACTTTGGGAGGTGTGGGATCCAGGGGCCTATCGAAGCTGGATAAGCCCCCCTCATGGAGAAATCTCGTGCTCGTTACCCCTAATGATCTTGACCCACTGACATGTCCTCAAAAGTACCAATCACGTGTAATAATTCTAGGAACTCTTGAAATCGTTGTTTTCAAAAATCAGTATAGAATGTTAGGATCCAAGTATCATCCAAACATGCCATAGTCAACTACCAGGTAAACATGTATGGAAACCATTCAACTATCGATCCCCTACCGTTCCAACAGTTCGCCTAGAATACAAAAGAGCATCCGCCACCCAATATTAGACAAAAAGCGTTGGGAACTGAAGCAACAAGGAGAAAATCCCATTTCAAAACACAAAGGCATAATGGACTGGATGATGATCTACACAGCGCTAGGGAAGAATTCCACAAATCAGCTTACAACATATATCCTTGATGTCCCCTCATATTCTTACCACCCATGTCAGCAGCAAGGCCTCTTTAATAGTCTTCAAACAAATGACGCCGTCTCCCTCCTCGTTTGGGAGATGTTACAAGTCCCAATCCACCGAGTGGATCCTCGAGGCATTCTGCCCAGAGATTTTCCAAAAGAACTTTCTCATGATCGCCTCTAATCGACGATGAATCCAAGTCATCGACAATTTAGAAGACATGAAGAACACCCGAGTTGCCGCAATGGATAATCAAATGATGCATTGTTCAATTGTAACACCATTTGATTTGGGAGTGATACTACACACGCGCACATGTAAATACTCATTACCTTTCTACGTGTTAACCCTAACCCCCATTATCATGGGTTCGATTCTCAAACATTGGTCCTTTTTAGTGTGGTTGCTCATTCGCTCATCGAAAAACACTCGTGCTCCTCACAACCCAAGATATTAAATGCTGATCAAAACGAAGAGATGCAAAACTCATTCCAGCAATGATTTAATATCAGAATGTCAAACTTTGTCATCTTACTTCCATCCTTCTCTATGTATGCCTGCCTTATTTCTCATGATGAGAGCCATTTAGTACAACACATTTTCGCACATTAAGTAGGGTCGTCTACATGGATTTTTTGCATCCATTCAAATATATCTTGTGTCATTCTCAAGCTTAGATTCAAAAAACTAAAACCCCTTCAGATAGCCTCATTCCAACACTTCTAGAGCCTTCCTCGCCCTCTCTTAACTGTCTCAACATCCCAAAACTCGCATCTCCTAACTGATGCAGTAGCCGATCTTTACAATTGGCCAAACTATCTTAAGTGGTTTTCTCTCATCTTATCCTCTATCAAAGCCACGTCAACTTTTTTTCTAATCGCATCTTTCTGAATCTGATCGTTACGTGTATGACTACACATCCATTTTAGCATTTTCATTTTTGCTATTGTAATACTCTGCACATGTCAATGGTTCACAGGTCAACATTCAAATCCACATAGCATAGCAGGTCTCACAACTACTTTGTAAAACTTTCCTTTGATTTTTAAAAGAATTTTCTTATCACATAGAACAGTAGGAGACCCTCTCCACTTTAACCAACTCGTATTTATGTTATAAGTAACGTCTCCAACGATTTCCTTATAATATTACAAAATAGATCAGAAGTATCTAAAAGAATCTTTCTTCTGAATGTTATCATCACCAATCTTGGCATTAGTTCCTTCACCATTGCTTCCATCAAATGTGCACTCCATATATAGGTAGAGAGATTCCCAGATGATGTGTGAAAGTCTGGTGCTAAAAGGTGTACCGCTTGAAAGAGGTTGGAGCATCCCAACCTAAAATCAGATAAAATATGCAGGGGAAGGGCCCTAATACAAGTAGGTTGTGAAAGATGAATCATTGATGAATATTATAAGCTCAAATGCCAAATCCTCCTTAGGAAAGGATGAATTAGATGTAGATGATAGGCCCGAAGTGCTTTATATGAAAAGTCAGGCTAGCACAGTAAGAATCAGGCTTGCATTCTAGAAACAATAAGGTTTTTAAAATGTAGTAAGGGGGGTTAAGATATAGAGTTTGTATATTTTTGAAAAACAAAACACTGCTATAAGCACAAAGTCCATAACTAATGCATGTTGTCGCTATATTTGCGGGGATGTATGCGTGATATCAATTTTAATAAGTAAAGCTCCAAAATACCAAAATGCGAGAAAATATCACTTACTGCCCGTCACCAATTGCTTCAAGCATCATTCTATTTGGTGAATGTCAGTAATATAAACGAACTGTTTTGTTAGTTATATTTCATTGCCATGTATAGCCTACCCTTGTTTCAATTTTGTACAAAATAATTAGACTACATTCGGATGAAAATTTTAAAAATGGAATGAAAAGGATGTGCCGGGATTATTAACCTGGAAAAGATACCCTTGTGGCGTGCTCCACCATGGACTAGCTTGTAATGCTCCGTAACTTTGATGTTTCCCCAATGAGAAATTTCCACCTCACGTACAAGATCTTCAATAACTGCAAATGGATTGTTGTTCTCAAAATGAATTACTATGGGGGTGTACGAATAAGGAGTACTATCACTGTAGCGCCCATATTTTATCTCTGTACCCACACGATTAGTGGAATCTACTTTCGTGTAGGATTCAATCTTTGCACTTGGCGTCCTAAAGTATGTAATCTGTTCTTTAATGTTATAAGGAGACAGCATGAATGCGCTGTCACGAAACAAAACAAGCTGGGGTTCAGACTGACTGATCTCTTCTGGAAAGGGCTCTAAAACATGGGTTAGTACAGCTAACACTTCCAGCAGAGCAGATTCACCACTTTTCAATGGGTTGAGCAATGAGATTGAGAAAAGGGCAGCACCATTTGGTGCATCCTGTAACTCTGCAGGGTTTACAGCAAGGGGAACGTATGTTTTCTTTTTCCTTTTTCCTTCAGCTAGTGATGCTCTCAGCAGAGCAATATGTTCAGCTTGAGATGGAGAGAAAGCGAGAAGGATGTCTGAAGCAGGAGATGTTCCGATGTTCTCGACCTGAAAAGAATTTGTTTAGTTTTTAGTAAGATAATTATTATATAAGAGGCATTTACAAGTTAAAACAGTCAATCAAAAAGAAGCACCCTGTTATTCAGATAACTCTATATGACTATATTATCTCAACTTTTTGTTTAAAAACAAATTCCAAACAATAATAAATATTTTTAAATGCAAACCAAACAATACTCACTGAGAAACTACGTCACTTTCCTTGAGAAGTAGATCCTAAATATGAAATCCAGTCAGATTCCTCAAAAAATCCAAATTGTTGCATCACTTCGTCCGAGATGCTTAGGTCTATATTGGTACCACAATTTTCTTCTACAGCCTCAAAAGGCCAAGCAGTTTAATTGATCTTCTTCTTTGACCACCGCTTAGTCTAAATAAAGCAGCTTTAAGAAGAGTCTACATAAGGCGGTCTATGAATGAGTACAAAGGTTCCATGGAAAAGGCAAAATCTATTTTTAACGTCATTAAAAAAACAGTCGGATATTGAGTTAATCTTTTTTTACGATGATGATGTGGTCATTACATTTACCAGCATCAATTTAGTTAAAACACATCCCACTGCTTTTACTTTGAATAATAACCAGTAACCACTTCCACTTTTCATTATTATCAATGGTCATAAGCTATGGATTCACATGCCCACATTATCCTCACAGATACAAATACGTTAAAATTTGTGTAATTACAATGTTATTTTGCGAAGCAAGAAAATGCTTGAAGATTGGAGAAGCATCGTAGTACCTCTTTATAAGAACAAAGGAGACAATCAATATTTGTTTGAGTCACACTATGAAAATTTGGGAACGTGTGATCGAAAGAGGTTGAGGCAAGTTTCCAAAGTAAAAAAAAACAATTCAGAGTCATGTCAGGTCGCTTAACTATTGAAGTCATGGAGTCTTTCGGATGTTGGGTCTTACGTTTCGCTCGAGAGGACCCGTGAGGGACGATTCTAGGGTTCCCTCCTCGGGGCGACCTCGTGCGAGAGATGGGAAGATGGCGGCGAGCCCTTTGGCTTCAGGCGGGCGCTGGGTTGATGGAGGCAACTTCGAGCGAAAGATGGCGGCGACCTTGTGACAAGGCTTCACGACTTCGGGGGAAGCGAGGTGGGCGACTGCGGTGGCGAGGTTAAACGATGGGGGCTCGCGACCGTTTCTGGGTTGGAATGGTTCGTCGGTCCAGCAACTTGGCTTCCCTGCAGTGGAGGGAACAAGCCAGGATCCACTAGCTGCAGCGGGGGGAGGTATTGTCGTGGAAGACAAGGCCCCAGACGGCATCGGCTGGGGGGAGAAGGGCTTCGGGCCTCACCACAGCGAGGATGGAGATGTCCCAAGCAGCGGAGGGGGATGCTCCAAAGGAGGAAGTGGAGCCGGGGGACGTGCTTCGAGGCTGGTGGAGAGGCAGGTGCTCGGGGGCATGCTGGGGGTCGGCATAGGAAGGTGGCCAGACCCAGCCGTTGGTGGTTGGGTTGCGGGGTTGGGGGTGGCCAGGTAAGGGAAGTTGGAGAGGGTTGGCGGGAGGTCTCGAAGAAGGAGAGGGAGCGACTTTCCGCAACACGTGCTGGGTCTGGGGGTCGTTCGCGAAGATGGGTCCCATCTCGTCCACATCAGGAGACGTGATCCGTATAGCAGGATGGCTCCCGAGTCCCGACAATGTTTCAAGTGTGGAGATAGGGGCCACATGGCAGCAATATGCAGGAACGTGATGGTTTGCTTCGAATGTGAGGGGTGGATCATCGAAATCTAAATTGTCCTGGCTCGTGGCGCCCGCCAGGTGGGGTGTGGGGAGGTGGCAGTGGTTTGGACGTGGGGGGGTTCGACCGTGGGAGGGCAATTTTGCAGCGTTCCCCGCAGGTTGTAGACTCACTGGAAGGCGTGTCGGTGTGAGATTGTCTTGGCGCAGCGAATGGACTGCATGCGACAATGGCAGACAAGGGCAATGGGTGGATCCGACTTTTGAGGGAGGCGTGGTGCAGTTGTAGGAGGGTACGGTGTTTGCATGTGGTCTATCTGCAGGGGAGACATTCAGCTTGCTTCAAAAGGTGTCGAATGGACTACTAAGATAGAGGCGCCCATCGCTCCGAGATGGAACCTCACACGGGTGGTTCTACAAGATCCCGAGGCTAAAAGACATGTGCGAGCACGGGACATGAGTTCATTGACAGCGTTGCTTCGTAGTTACAAAATGCCAGTCTCTGTATTATGTCTGGGGCTATGCAAGGGGGAGGAGACCCAATAGAAGGTGGAATTCGCTACGAGAGTGGCAGTTCTACCTCAGGAGCTCTTCATGAGAATTGGGAATGCATCCTTCCGGGTGGAGCTTGAGGAATGTGTGATTGAGGTGGCGGCCGAGGCCGGTAGCAATCTGGTGGAGGGTTGTTGAAGAAGGGACGGGTAGAGGAACCCGAACGTGAGTCTTGTGATCGATTGTCTGATACGGAGGAGACTCACGAGCGGGAGAAGGGAGACAACTCGCATGTAGGGACGAGGGGGCGAGCCTGGTTGCCGGCCATAGAGGGGTCTCTGTTGCACTGGAGCAGTCTCCAAAACGTGGGTCGGGTCAGATGGTGCTCTGGGGGAGATCGTCGAGCGGTCTAGAGTTAAATCTTTGAGTCGGATAGGCGGAAGTGGAAGGCACCGGGGGGCAGCAGCGGAGGAGATAGGGGAGGAGGAGGCGAATGAGCATCAGGGCATGCATCTCCGTAAGAAGGTAATAGAGCCACGATTGGAGAATCTGACTGAGAACTCCGCGAAGGCTCATACCATGTTCCTCTTATACCATGTTCCTCTTATACAATTTACGGATGACACAATATGCTTCATCGAGGGCGGTACCTCGAGTGTGTCCAGTATGGCGACCACGCTTCATTTATTCAGCGAGCTTTCGGACCTCCAAATCAACGGGCATAAGTCCAAAGTCGTCCCCTTCTCAATGTCTCCGACGGAGGTTGGGGAGTGATCGCGGCTGCTGGGTTCTCCTCCAGCTTCTCTCCCTTTCGATTATTTGGGCCTACCTTTGACGGTGGGCCGCGCTCGCACCCGCGACTGGCGGGTGGTTGTGGAAAAGATGGAGGCTAGGTTGGCTGGGTGGCGTGCGGCCCTTCTTTCCCGTACGGTCGGTTAGTATTGCTCAAATATGTGCTATCTTCCATCCCAATTTACTTTTTCTCTGTGCGCGGGATGCCTAGGGGGGTGCGATCAAGATTGGAGAAGTGTATGCGGGGTTTCTTGTGGGGGAAGAAGGAGGGCGGAGGAAGGGGCGTGCATCTGGTGGGGTGGGTCACGGGGCCCAAGCAGGAGGGAGGGTTGGGCGTGAGGCGGTTGGAGTCGGTGAACGATGCCCTCTTGCTCAAGTGGGCGGCGAGGGTTTGGGGTAGGGAGGAGAATTTTATGTTGAATTGTTTGAGGGAGGCGGCGGGAGTTGATTTCGCTTCGGCTTTGCGTGGGGATATCGAGGGCCATTTCTCATCCTTTTGGCGTGGGGTGGTGAACGCTCTTAACCGCAGCCGCCTCTCATTTGCTCCTAAGCTTGGTGATGGTTGTTCTTTTCGCTTTTGAGAGGATGATTGGTCTGGGAAGGGTGCCCTTCGGACCCTTTACCCACGCCTCTTCGCTTTGTGATCGACAAGGACGTCACGGTGGCTTCTTGCTGGGATGGTGCTTATTGGTGCCCTTCAATTGCTGATAATTTATCGGACCAGCGCTTGGAGGATTTCATATCTCTTTTGGCTGTTCTCGATGATGCTCCCAGGCCTTCTCTTGGTCGTGACCATTTGGTGTGGAAGGATGGCTCGTTCTCTATCCGTAAGGCGTACATGGCTCTTCTACCCCGTTCTCCTGAGGCGGATGCTACCTTCTTGCGGGATTGCCGATTTTGTGGGGTCTCAAGCTCCCGGAGCGCATCGGTATATTCCTGTGGATCTTATGTCGTGGCCGCCTGTTAACTCGTGACCGTTGTGCCTCTATGTTTCCCAATTCTTCAGCCACCTGTGGTCTTTGCGGATTGGTGACGGAAACTATGGATCATTTATTCTTTCAATGTGGTTGTGTTTGTGCCCTGTGGGATGACTTGGGCTGGCTTAACATGTCCTCCTTTGCCTCCTTCTGCGATAGCTTGTTCAACGCTAGGAGTCGCCCTCGGGAGGTCTTGCTGGAGCCTATTGCAAGGCTTTGGAGCATCTGGCTGGGAAGGAATGAAGCTCTTTTCACTCGACAGCGGTTCTACTTGGAGAATATTCATATTTCGGCCTCGGGGTTCCTTCTTGATTGGTCCTCTAGCTAGTATGATGCCTTTGTAACGGGGGTATCTCATCTTTGATACCTTCCGCTTTTTTGTTTATTGTATTCATGTTTGTCGCTACTCTCTTGTAAGTATTCCTCTATCTTTTCCTTTAATGCATTGGGGCGAGCACCGTTGAGTGCGTCCCCCTTTTTTTGAGCCTCAAAAAAAAACTCCGCGAAGTCCGGATGGGATCCTATAGTGTGGTTGTCATCATATGGGAGATTCAGGAAAAGGTACTGGCGGTTCTCCTCTACCGAGAGCAGGAGGTGGAGAAGGGCGGTTGTCGAGGCCTTGGATCTGGCCAAAGACCCGCAGTAGTCGGCATCGAGGGAGGAAAACACCAGTGGGAGCGTAAGTGGAGCGGATGTTTCAGACGCAATACCGACTGGAGATGAGTTGTCGGTTGGGAGTAATGGGGACCAGTCGAGTTTGATTGCGAGTCGGGCACTGCTAAGCAGCCTAGGAGTGGTGCCACCCTCGAGATATGTTGAGGTGGACCTATGAAGATTCTATATTGGAATGTCAGAGGTGTGAGGAGGACGGAGAAGAGGACAGCCATCCGGGATCCGGGAACTGAGTGTAGAAGCAGGGGGAGGATGTGGTGCTACTGCAAGAAATGAAGATCTCTGAAAGTTTTGATGAGGTCTGTGGGTCCATGGGTGGCTCTCGAATGGGCGAGTGGAGGGCTATGGACACGTCGGGAGCGTCAGGTGGGATAGCGGTGGGGTGGAGCGGGGACAATTTTGATCGGGTGGAGGAGGTGTTTAGGGGGAGACATTTTCTTTCGGTACTCCTACATCATAAGGAGGATGGGGTCCGGATGTGGGAGACTAATGATTATAGGCCACAGATTGGCCAAGAGATGTCGGAGATGTCGGATGACTTGAGATTGTTTCGAGAAAAATACCCGGAAAAGATATGGATCATAGATGGGGGTTTCAATGTGACACTACAGCCGGAGGATAGACCCCGTTTGCGAGGGGGCGGATGCGGGCTCGATGGAGCAGAGGCAGTTCATTTCGGATGCAAGGTTGCGAATTTTTAATGTGTGGAGGGAGGGATCCTGGGCCGACTTCTTTGGAGAGGGAGGGGTCGTGGCAGAGGCGATTCGGGTTGGCGTATGAGAGGGGGGGAGAGGGCGGAGGGGGTTTGGGAAGTTGGCAAGAGTCAAAATCTTCTGACTTGACTACTTTCTAGCCTACTATAGTCCGGTCTCCACTACTATATATGCCGAGGTCCTGTCAGATCTGTGTTATATATACTCTGAACTCCTTCCCGCATCGGGTCCCTGGTGGGATCCAGGATCATAGTAGGATAGACGAAGGTTAGGTTGCAGCTCCCTATGTCCTTTTTTAGGAATCTTTCCTGTCCCGACGCAGCCTTGGGACAGGGTCTCCGATGGTAGCTGACTTTCAGGGCGATGCAACCGTTGTGCCAGTGCAGAACCGCTTTGCAGCGCTGGATAGGGATTTGGTGCGACGGCTGGGGGTCATTCCTCCTGAGAAGAGGGCGGTGCAGGTGGTTAAATGAGATGCTCTCTCTGAATGTAAGGGGTTTGGGCCATCCCGATAAGAGGCTTGGGGTGGTAAACTTGGTAAAGAGGTTGGTGCAGACATTTTCTTATTTCAAGAGACGAAGCTGCAGGCCATGGATGATTCATTGCGCCGTGAGCTGAGTAGGGGGGATATTTTCACGCTGGCGGAGAAAGAGGCAGAAGGTGCTTTGGGGGGAATTATCTCTGGGTGGCGTACCGATGCCTTCGACTTGCTGGGGTCCTTTGTTTCCTTGTTCACATTGTCGGTCAAGCTTCTGCAGCGAGCGGATGGAATTTGCTTCTGGATCGCCAATATATGTGGCATGTGTAGACATGAGGATGGTAACTTGGCTGCGGATTTGGCGAGTGTCACGCCTAAGGTGGGAGAGGCGGTTTGGATTTTTGGTGGCGACTTCAATGTCACCTTGCTTCCGGGAGATAGGCAGGGGTAGGCCGGGGGTAGAGATACAGGGTCTGAAGATCTTAGCAGGTGGCCAATTCTCTGGGGTTGTTTATTGTGGACGCGGCTGGATGTAAATTCACTTGGAGGAATGCTAGATCCAAGTCCAGACTTGACAGGTTTCTAATGTTCGTTGAGGCTGGGAGGCATTCCCGCTGGCGAGGGCTTGGGCTCTTCCGAGGATGCTCTCTGATCACACTCCATTCTTTGGAGCTCTGGGGAGGACCGGCCGGGTCGTTTTTTCTTCCAGATCGAGAAGAAGTGGTTGCTGGAGGAGGGCTTCCGGGACTTGGTCATTGAACACTAGCGGGGCTTTGTGGGGGAGGGGTCAGCAATGTCGCGATTGGCGGCTAAGCTGGCTTCCCTAAGGCGGTTGCTAGTGTTGTATGGGAAGGATGTCGCAAGGCGGCGGAGGGCAGTCAAGACCGAGGCTGAGGCGGGGACAAGCAGGTTAGATGGACTTGATGATGAGCGGGGGTTGACCCCGGCGGAGGTTGAGGAGAGGGTAGCATGGCTGGAGGTTGTATACCAGGAGGACAAGAAGGAAGAGGTTCATTGGCGACAGAGATCGAGGCAGAAGTGGCTAAGGGAAGGCGATGCGAACACGCACTTTTTCAATTCCGTGGCGTCCGGGAGAAGGAGAAGGGGCTTCTTACACGAGGAGGAGGTGGGAGGACGCACAGTGACGGGCGAGAAGAACATCGGTATCGCTTTGCGGGAGCATTTTGTGACAGCTTCCAGGGGGTGAGAGAAGACCGTGGATGGGGTTGAACGGGCATGGGTGCTGGTTCTTTGACTGGAACTCGGACAGATTCGTTGGTGGTCGCGTTTTCGGAGGAGGAGGTCTACAGAGCAGTTTGGGATCTGAATGGGGATGGGGCTCCTGGCCCCGATGGCTTCTTTATATCTTTCTACCGGGAGTTCTGGGAGCTGCTGAAGGGGGACATTTTGGAGGTCTTGGATGAGTTCAAAAGTGCCAACAGGGGTTTTGAGAAAATTAACAGGGCCTTGATTTTTTCTGCTGCCAAAGAAGGAGACTCCGGTGGGGGTTGGGGACTTCAGGCCTATTTCTATATCTCATTGTAGCCAAAGTGCTTGCGAGCAGGCTTAGAGCTGTCTTGCCATCTGTGGTCTTACCTGCACAATCTACATTTATTCCTGGTCGGTGTATGGCAGATGGGATTGTCGCTGCGTCTGAGGCTTGTCTTGAGTGGAAGAGGTCCGTAAAGAAAGGTGTCATTTGGAAGATTGACTACGTCAAGGCCTACGATTGTGTCAGTTGGAAGTTCCTTTGGATATCGATGCAGAGGAGGGGATTTCCCGTAGAGTGGATTAGTTGGATCAAGAGATGTGTTACTACTAGATCGTGCTCTGTGTTGATCAACGGAAGGCCGGAGAGTGGTTGTTTTCAACCGCAGAGGGGGGTTCGTCAGGGCTGCCCCCTAGCTCCCTTGTTGTTTGTGCTTGTGGCAGACTGTCTTGCCGTCTTGTTTCAGTGGGCGGTAGAAGAGAGGTGGTGTGAGGGCTTCAGGTTGGGGGACATCTCCATTCCGATATTGCAATATGCGGATGACACGCTGATTTTTCTGGGGGGAACGGAAGAGCAAAATCACAATGCGGTTATTTTGGTAGACATGTTCGGGTGCTTGTCCGGTTTGAAGATTAACAGGCAGAAGTCAATCCTAGTTCCACTAGTGATGGATGATGAGGAGGGCAACAGGCTCGCGGAGTGGGCGGGTTGCCCTCGGGGACATTTGCCGTTAACCTATCTGGGGTTACCTCTGGTTGCGGGCAGACTGAGGATGTCTGACTGGGATTGTGTTTTGCGGAGAATGGAGGAGCGGCTAGAGGGCTGGAAGGCTACCACTCTGTCCAAGGGTGGGAAACTTACCCTGCTGAAGCACGTCCTATCAGCGATTCCAGTCTTTTTCTACTCTACGAGACTGATGTTTGTTAGGGTGAGAAGGAAGATGGAGGCTATGATCAGAGCTTTCTTCTGGTCGGATGGGAGGCAAGCAGGAAGGGGATTCCATCTGGTCGCTTGGAAGGATGTAGCCGTACCTGTTTCGGAGGGGGGGCTTGGTATTCGAGATGTGGAGCTGATGAACAAAGCGGTGATTGCTAAATGGGTGGTGCGGATCTGGGCGCATCTGACTCGCTCGTCTTACGATTACTGAGGTCGATCTACGGTGTCGCTGGGGAGTTGGTGGTTGCGAGGATATGTCATGAGTCTCCCTTGTGGATGGGTATTCGTGTTGTGCTTCCGAGGCTTGGGCCCTTTCTCCGCCCGAGGTTGGGAAGTGGTTGCCGATTCCGATTCTGGCAGGATGATTGGACGGGGGAGGGGGCGTTGGCCACTCGTTTTCCTAGGCCGGTGGCTTTAGCAGCTAACAGAGGGGCGTGTGTGGCGGATGTGGCTGATTCGGGCTCGTGGGCACCGAGGTTCCACTCCGATCTCTCGAATCAGAGGATGGGGGACTTCCTTCGACTGCTATCTGATTTTCACCCTTTTTCTTGTGTCTAAATTAAATAAAAATTAAATAAAAATGATTCTTGCTCCTGCTCGTCAAAGATTTTTATTCTTATCTTATTTTCCCGGTCTATTAGAACTTCTTTGTTTAGATAGTAGTATATATAGTGAACAAACAAAAAGGAGTGGGTGTTAGCAATTCATTAAGCAAATCAAACTTATTTAATTATTCTATTCAATTAACTTTAACTTCAAAAAAATGAAAAAAAAAAAAGACTTTTATTTGAATGTTCCGATTGAAAAGAAGATTGTATTTTTACGCATATTAAAATCTTGATTTTTAAAATCTTTATTTATTATCTCATCACAGTTGAAATTTTATAGGGTAAGGTTCCATTCAATTAGTACAAAAACGCTTTGCAGAATATCTAATCTGTAAAAATTCATATAATATTGGATTGTCTATGGGTACATCAATGGATTCAATTCCTCAAAAGCAAAGAGCATTAGAAACAAAGGAATAGAGTAGTTTTAAACATCAGATCGGAGCAAAGGATTTGCCTTTTCATTTTTTTTTTGTGTTATGAGATAGATCAAAGTCTCGTCCTATAAGAACTCAGTGGGCCATACCCCTTTAGTATCATTCGAGGGGTAAGGCCCACTGAGTTCTTACTTTTTCATGTCTACAGGTTCATCCGATCATTACAGGGATGAGCCCAATCCGGAATATGAACCGTAAAAGAAAACACCTATTGAACCGATCACAAGAATACCAGTTACAGTACCTATCAGCCAAAGAGGAATCCTTCCAGTAGTATCGGCCATTTACCTTGCTTTCCTCCACATTTCATCAAGTGGTCATGCTAGAGATTCCATCTGTTGGGGAGATGTCTGGTGAACCGGATCACTTTTTTAGGGCAGATGGTAAATTCTCGCTGAAGATGGCTTACCGGAAGATGAGAGCTAATGCAGTGGTAAGTGACGAAGACCTTTGTGCGTACATGAAAGTGATTTGGGCAGCCAAGATTCCTACTCGTGTTAAGGTATTCCTTTGGTGCTTAAGGAGAAATCAACTCTGTAATAAGGTGAGGAGGGGGAGGATGCTGGGTAGGGCGGATCTGCAATGTGACAGATGCGAGGAAGAGGTTGAGGACTCGGACCATATTTTCTTCAATTGCAGGACTTCGGCACATGTATGGGATGCTTTGGGGATCTTTTGGGTCCAGACATCCGATCTGGGTCTTTTTTGGAAATCTATCCGATCGGTGGGGCTTGGATCCTCCAGGGATGTTTCCAGGCCCTTCGCCGCCTTATGGGCTATATGGCTTGGCAAGAATGACTGTATTTTCAAGAGGCAGCGATTCTATTGGGAAAATGTCATTGCCCACTGTAATGCAATGTACAATTTCTGGATTTCTAATTGATGTACACTCTCGCTATCTAATGAATATTTTGGTGTGGTGACTCCCGACTTGGGAGGCCTCCCCCTTCTTTTCTATTCAAAAAATAATAATGTTGGGGGTTGCCGATACACATGGAAAAATACAAGATCGAGATCGTGGATCTATTGTTTCATGTTGTCTCGGAGGCGCGGAGTCTTTTCCGCTGGCGGATGCATGGGCTCTCCACCGAGCTCACTCTGAACACACCATGATTCTTTGGTGCTCAAGAGACGATCTAACACCGAGGTCTTTCTTCAGATTTGAGCTGGCTTGGTTGTTGGAGGAGGTTTCCATGACATGGTGGTGGGGTTCAAGGATGCAAAAAACGGTCTAAACAGCTGTTTAAACGTATGCAGTGCTCGATCGCATCGTTTAACCAAAAGCAATTCCATAAACGTTCAGGACGCATAAACGGTTGTTTAAACAGCCTTAAACGGCCTTAAGCAGCCTTTTAAACAGCCTGAAACAACCTTTTAAGAACATTAATCTACTTTCTTCAAAGGATCATTATCCATAACTTTTCGGATTCATGCTATGATTTGTAATTATTTATCTTGTCTATTTTGACATTTGGCTATGAATTCTAGTTGTTTATATTATCTATTTTGACATTTGGATGAAACATCTCCTGGAATTTGACAATATTTGATCTATATTGCGAATCAGTGATTATATTTCTCTTATTTATTTATACTTTTTATTAATTATATGTATGTAATGATTTTTATTAATTTTTTTTGAATAAATGATTTTATTAATTAAAAATGCAAAATCGCATAACCGTTTAATTTCCATTTAAAATCCCACATTTTATTTAATCAGGACCCTAACGATTGAATACTGCATACCGCTTTTTGCAACCTTGGTGGGGTTTTGGCATAGCACGCAACTGGATAGGTCGGATTCGACAATTTTGGCCTAGAAACTGGGACTGTTACGGAAGCGCCTAATTAATATCAAGAGGGGGACTCATGAACAGAGGCACCGTGTAAGGGTGGTGGCACAAGAGGTCATCTCTCGTCTTGATGCAATTGAAGACTCGCGGGAGCTGCCACCAAATGAGGTAGAGGAGAGATGTGCTAGTTTGAACCGGGTGTGGTTGGAAGATAGAAAAAAAGAGGTCGAGTGGAGGCAGAGATCGAGACAGAAATGGCTACAAGAGGGGGATAGTAATATGTGGTTCTTCCATTCCATGGCCAATGGCAGAAGACATCGGAACCTCATCAGGAGCGTTGAGGTGGGAGGTGAGCGGGAGTCGATCGACGCGGCGATAGGTAGGCAGCTAAGGTCGCACTTAGTCGCTTTCTCAAGGAGGGCGCGAGGGGCGGCTGGGGTTGCATGGAAGGGGGTTGGATGTATCTCTCCCCAGGAGGATGAGAATGGTGCCAATCACAGAAAAAGAGGCTCGTCGGGCTCTGTGGCAGTTGAATGCGGATGGCTCCCCGAGATCCAACGGTTTCTCGGTGTGCTACATGGAATTTTGGGAGTGTGTGAAGGTGGATGTGGTGGCGGTGCTGCGGGAATTTAAGGAGGGAAACAGAGACTTTGAATGCATGAACAGGGCGCTCATGTTTCTGCTGCCCAAGCGAGAGGGGGCTGACCGGGTGGAGGATTTTAGACCTATTGCGTTGTCCAATGCCATTTACTCTAATGTTTCCAAGGTACTAGTAAACCAGTTGCAGAGAGTGTTGGAGGGGATCATCTCTCCAGAGCAGACTGCATTTGTCCCAAGCAGGCATATGATGGATTCGTGGGTGTCGACGTCGGAGTTGGTGCTGGATTGGAAGAGGCAGAAGTAGAAGGGGGTCCTTTGGAAGGTAGATTTCTCAAAGGCTTATGATTGCATTGATTGGTGCTTCCTTTGGCGATCGCTGCAAAAGAGATATTTCTTGATTAGATGGATTAATTGGGTGAAGAGGTGCATCACTACGGCATTGTATTTGGTGTTTGAGAATGGCAAATCGGAGGGGTTTTTTCCAACCGCAGCGGGGGTGTGATAGGGGTGCCCTTTGGCATCTCTCCTTTTCGTAATAGTAGCAGAAACACTGGCGTATGATGATGAAGCAGGCGATGGCTGACGGTTTTTGTGATGGATACAGGAGAGACGGCACATCCATACCCATTCTGCAGTATGCCGACGACACGGTTTTGTTCATCGATGGGGACCCTGATCATGCCAGAAATGCATCACATATTATGGATATTTTGGGGGAGATCTCGGGCCTAAGGTTGAACAGAGACAAGTCCAACGTCTTCACGTTTGGTATGACACGGGACGAGGCTCGAGAGCTTAGTGGTGTTTTGCGTTATCCGGAGGGGTCCCTTAAGACCACATACTTAGGGCTTCCTCTAGTTGCGTGAAGGTTGCGGGTGTCGGATTGGAATGTTGTCATTGGCAGGCTAGAGAATAAATTGGCAGGTTGGAAAAACATAACGCTATCTAAAGGAGGAAAGTTGGTACTCCTCAAGCATGCTTTGTCCATCATCCTGATCTTTATTTTTTCAACGAGGTTGATGCATGTGGGGTGCGGAAGAGGTCGGCGGGGATGATGAAGCAGTTCTTCTGCTCTAATGGGTGGCAGGAGGGAGGGGGTGTGCACCTAGTGGGCTGAGACATGGTGACGAGGTCGAAGGAACAGGTCTTGGGGTCCACAATTTAGAGCTCATGAATAAGGCCATGCTGACCAAGTGGGTGCTGAGAGTTTGGGGTAAGTCAGATGATCTGGTTTGCAGGATGATGCGGAGCAGCTATGGGTCGGAAGTTCATGGGACGCAGAAACGTGCATGAGGCCATTATCACTTTGGAGGAGTTTGATGAGTGTCGAGCAGGAGTTGGGTGAGATGGTGAGACAGGTTCTGGGGGATGGATGTGGTTTTGGTTTCTGGTTGGATGATTGGTTGGGAGTGAATCCGCTCAAGGAGAGGAACCCGCGTCTTTTCGCCATTACAGGGGACAGGAGTGCCAAGGTGTGTGAGGTTTGGGTGGAGGGATCTTGGTGCCCATCTTTTTCTTCTGCTTAATTGGACCAGAGTTGCGAGGAGGTCGTGGCCTTTTTGAGGGACTTATCAGAGATGGGTTGTCCCAGTCAGGGCAGAGACCACTTCGTTTGGAAGGAGTGAAACTTTTCGGTGAAGAAGGCGTACAAGGTGTTTGCCAGACAACGCAGGGAGTTTACGAAGGAGAATGCATGGGACTACAGAATTATTTGTGCTAGCAGAATTCCTATATGGACCAAGGTTTTCCTGTGGTTGGCGAGACGAGGGCGGCTGCTTTTCAAGACACGTAGGGCGAAACTTCGGGGCAGCGGGGATATTTTGTGCAACAAATGCGGCATCAAGCAGGAGGACTATGAGTACCTCTTCATTGGTTGTGGATTGTCAGCCATGGTGTGGGAGCGGGCAGCGGTGCCGTGGCTAAGCTCGGTGGACAACGCGACATACTAGAGTTCGATTCGGGCGGCTTGTGGGAGTTTTCAGGAGAACGCGACTGGCCCATTAGCAATCCTCTAGGCTTTATGGTGTGCAAGAAATGAAAAAATCTTTAAAGGATGCCAGTTCATCTGTGAGAGGGTGTTGGGCCACTATAGGGCTTTGATATCGTAATGGAGTAATATGTAATGTCATTGTGTTGTGTTGTGCGGTGTTGTACTTGGGTGTCGACTCTTTGGTGAGAGGAGTTTGGGCAACTAATGGGCTTTGATGGCCTGGCGGTGCAGCTTGTTTTGTTCTTTCTTTTTAATGTGGGTGGTTTGGCTAGTTTGTATCTTCCTTTTTTGTTTTTGAGTACTAATGGAATAAATATGAGGTGAACGCCATTCTAGGGGCTACAACCTTCTTGTCAAAAAAAGCTATTGAAGTCATCCACTTGTTGAAGAGAACAATGGAGATTTATAGAACTAAAAGAAAGAACCTCCATATGATTTTCATTGATTTGGAGAAGTCTTATGATTCTGTCCCACGGGAGATTTTGAGGAGAGTTTTGGAGAAGAGACAAGTACATATCCTATACATTAATCTCATAAAGGATATGTATGATAATGCTTCATCTTGTGTAAGAATCCAGTGTGGGAAGATTGGCTATTTTGACATCAATATTGGTATGCATCAAGGTTCAATTTAAAGTCTGTTCCTTTTTAATTTGATTATAGATGAGTTGAGAAGCCACATTCAGGATGAGATACATAGGTGTATGTTATTCGATGATGATATTGTATTGATTGATGAGACTAGAGATGGAGTAAATGGGAAACTTGAGGTCTCGAGACATGCTTTGGAGGCTAACGGATTTCGTATAAATAGGGCTAAGACTGAATATATGGAGTGCACTTTAGATGGAGCAATGGTGAAGAAATTGGGGTGAAGTAACATTCAGAAGAGAGATTCTTTTAGATACTTGGATATATTTTGCAGCACAATGGAGAAATTGAGGGAGATGCTAGTAATAGAATAAATGCAGGTTGGCTACTGTGGAGCGGAGCCTATATTGTTCTCTGTGATAAGATAATTCCTTTGAAAATCAAATGAAAATTTTACAAAACAGCAGTGAAACATGTTATACTCTATGGATCTGAATGTTGGCATGTGCACCATAGACATGTGTAAATAATGGCGATAACAAAAATGAAAATGCTAATGTAGATGTGTGGACACACACGTAAAGATCGGATTCGAGATGATGCAATCAAAAGGGAAATCGGTGTAGCTCCGATCAAGGATAAGATGCGAGAAAACTGCTTAAGGTGGTTTGGCCATGTGCAAAGGAGGTCAGCTGATGCACTAGTTAGGAGATGCGAGTTTTGGGATGTTGAACCGACTAAGAGAGGGCGAGGAAGGCCAAAGAAGTGTTGGTATGAGACCATACGAAGGGATCTTAGTTTTTGGATCTAAGCCCGAGATTGAACCAAGATAGATCTGTATGGAGGCAAAGAATCCATGTAGCTGACCCTACTTAATGTTGGGAAAAGGTTTTGTTGTTGTTGTGATGCTTCATGTAAATAAAATTATGTATATTCCATGGATACACTAAAAAGATCTTGCATATTCTTCTTACATCCCCTTTCCTCCTCAAGTTATACAAGATCACCCCCGCCCCCAAATCACCCCCCCCCAAACCATTTCTCATCTCCCCACCACTGCCCACGGAATAAAATCTGTGCACAAAGTTACATGCACCTTTATTGTTTTTAGATTTGTACTTAAACATGTTTATAATGGGTAGCGCCTATCTTCTTCCTAGCATGCATTTGATTCAGCACCTTGAATTCTTTGATAGAGTATGTTGCAACACCAAGTTGTATAACCAAGTCAAGCAAAAAACTCATGTATTTTCCATTTAGGCTAATTTGAGAGCATGAGAGATTGTCCCATAATGCATATCCCCTGTATTCCAAGTTCCATAGAGCATTATCAGTATCCTCACACATGGTAGCTCCTCATAGTACATTAGCTTTTGTATTGAAATTTTCATTAAGAAAAGTGGCATTTATTGTAAATACTGACAGTAAAAATGATGCATAACTGAAATTAAATTGCATAAATGTAGTTATCTGAAAAAGTAATTTGCAAGATGCCTCCGTTGTTCCTATTGGAAATAGATAAATAAGTTGGTATAGAAGTGCGAATGCAAGAGATATAATCATATAAATAATGGCTTTCGTTTTTCCATATATTGATCCAGAAGTTAGATAATAGCCAAACATGCCCAACGACCCAAGCATGTTGCCATGACAGAGGAATCTCAACTATATATTGCGCACCCCATTGACTATAATCAAGTAACCCCAAAATTCTCCAATCAAGAAACCATATATTATAACTTACCTTCAACGTCAGATATTCTCTAACAATGGAAGAGGTCAAGTCAATCTGCGGAATGTAAAACAGAGTAGTTAAAATCATAGACCAGTTAAATTTCACACAAACAAAACACTAGTTAAAAATGGCAAAGCCTTCTCCCACTTTAAGTAGGGTTGGGATACATGGATTCTTATCAAATCCATGTTGAAAGGTCCGACTGATTTTTACGCTGGTTGTCGGCTACCTAAAGCAACCCTCCTCAAGAGGGATTTGAACGATGGTATTTTGGATGGTAGGAACCCAAAATCATACACCAGTTAAAAATAAATTAATTTAAGTATTTAGAATAATAAATTTGTCCAGATTATTGAAATGACACTTTAGTTATGTTTATTAACACAACTCTTTGTCAGGGGAAAATCAACTCAACAAACTTTAGCTTGTAAGGATCCAAAGACATCTTGACATGTAGTTGGGGTTTGCAATGTTGCTTCACAAACTTCATATTTTAAATTTTCCTTTTCAGCCCACTCATTCTAGCACACAAAGTTACCAAAAATTAGAAAATTCATGGCATCGATTCTCAGCATTCTTTCACATCAGCAGAGGTAGACACTGTTGCGACGATAGTATAATTAAGTTGGAGATGTGGACCCTCAAAAAACGAGCATTGCCTTGCGCCCGCACAAGGGTCCTCCCCTTTTGTTACTTTATTCTCAAGTCTTGGCTCTCCTCTTCGACTGACTAAAAAGTCTCAGCTACAAGAATCATAGTCTTCACCTAGCATCTCTGAGAACATGTATCCTAAAAGCAATGCCAGTAACGGCTCGTTTTTGTAAAGAATGGAATATCGAACCGGAGAATCTGATTCAGGCCGATCGACAGTCAAGGATCAAGGCAAGCGAGAGGACTAGACCTCGGACTGACGTCTTCTTTGAATGAATAGCTTGTATCGTTGTAGAAAGAATATTAAATACAATCTGATTGACTAACTGCACTGGAAATGCATGAACAAAGTAGAGTCACATATAGTGACAGGATTGAGGCTAGCCTTCATAGTATGCATAGAGGAGAAAGAATTAAGAGCATAAATCTCTTTCATTTCTTCCTGAAACAAGAGGGGGGAACATGCATAGGTGCCCACCCCAGGATTTGAACCATGTGGGTGCCTGGTAGGCACACTGCAGTACCATCAGGCCATTAAGTGGCTTCTATCTCTTTCATTTTTACCGACACCATCTATTGTGTGATTCATTCTCAACAAGAAAGGGACAGAAGGTTTGGATGAGAAGCTCTGGAACCTCAAAGGTGGAACTGTTTTGATGACGAATGGGGAAATTGGCATCAAAGTTGTGATCTCATAATGACGAATGGGGAGTGATCCTATTTCCGTGCAATATTTGAGTTGACAGCAAGGCAACTTTGAGTAGAGGTTGCAAGCCTCCTTGACATAAAAATAAGCGACCGAGCATGAATTAGATTCATAGAGCTAAGTTGAATACAAGCAGGATTGAAGTTTGCATGTATGACGAATTCAATATGGTTATTTCTCCGCTAACAGTGTAAGACCCGGTCCTAACCCATGGATCAAGTCCCCTTCCTTGTTGAAAACCAACCCATACCAAAATCCAAAAAAATACCGCATCATCTACAAATCGGGACTAGCAGAAGGCATATACCTCATTAACTACTAAGTCTACAGACCGTAGCCCAGTGATAGTAAATAGAAGCCTGAAACCACAAAAAAAACCCACATCATAGAGAACTCGAGACTACCAGGAAGCTTATACCGCATTAATTATTAAGTCAACCGACTGTATACTTGCAATAGTGAATGCATGCCTAGCTTCTAACCATACCTGCAAATTTTTCAGTTGGAAATGAGGATAGGACTAGGCATAATCTAGGAGTCTTAGATTGAATGAAAATTCTAGCCCTTTCATTTGCAGAACTTCTTTCTTTTGATCTGGCATTAACCAGCTAAGTTGGCAGAACGTAGCCAGGTAGTAGTGAATACAAGCATGGTATATGACCCTACCTATAATGCCACTTAGTTTTAAATGGGGGTAGGACTAGGCTTATTTTAGACTTTATAAGATGGGGTCAGAATTCTAACCTTATCATT
Source organism: Ottelia alismoides (assembly GCA_037367405.1). Classification (NCBI taxonomy): domain Eukaryota; kingdom Viridiplantae; phylum Streptophyta; class Magnoliopsida; order Alismatales; family Hydrocharitaceae; genus Ottelia; species Ottelia alismoides. Next base: position 147,590 of record JAZKJV010005889.1, on the reverse strand, counting down.
TGTGGAATTTCTTACTTTTGAGCTGGCATCACTCTTTCCTCCCCTCTCATTTTGAAAGAAGACTTCAGAATAGAGTGTGCATAAAGCTTTTCTAAAAAAATGGTGAAGCCTTCTCCCACTATAAGTAGGGACGGCTATATGGATTCCTGCTCAAATCCATGTTGGAAGATTCGATATTTTTTACGATGGTTGTCGACCACCTAACACAACCCCCACAAGGGGGGATTTGAACCCTGGTCTTTTGGGTGGTAGGCACACTGTACTACCACCAGATCATTTAAGCATAAAGCTTTTCTAATGACTGAAAAAAAGAACCCCGGCTGAGGTTGTTCGAGAATGCCATCTTGCTGCAAGAATGGCTCCGAAGAAGTTGCTCGCAAGGGCAAAAATGAAAGAGTTTGAGAAGTTTTCTACCTGGAATATTAGGCAGGCTAAGGATTTTTCAGCATGTTCCGACAGTCCCAGTTCCATGTGCTAGGAGAAATAAAGCAGAATACCACGCTCGACGGAGCAGTTCGAGCCAAGCCCTAAATGTCGGTTTCGGTCATCATTTCGGTGACCTCCTGAAACGGAATTTCGATCATTTCGGTCATTTCGGTCATCATCCTGAAACAGAATTTCGGTCATTCGACTGAAGTTTCAGTCATTTCAGTCATTTTTTGCACTAGGGCCCCTATATTTCGGTCATTTCGGCCATTTCGGTCGAAATTCGCTTTCGACAGGATATCGATATTCGACAGAAATTCGATCGAATTTCGCTGAAATTTGAGGCCATGGTTCGAGCTTTGTGAAGTTGAGACCAAAAATGAAATGAAACATCGAGTTACATCCACCTTTAAAACATGACAAATGTAGACATGGCATGAGCTAAAATGAGTCGAATTGGCATTGTTTTTTTTCCGTTGTCTGGCCAGACTATATTACAACTAGGTCTAAATATCAACCCCTACTTCCTCCAAATCTTCCACCACCTATGGACTTTCTTTCCAGCAAGGAAGCAATCTTTTTGTGTATCAAAGTGCTTATGCAACATCAATCCAATGGAAGGTGTTATCTTTCTTAGTTTCCTATGGAACTAGTGCAAGATTCATGCCTTGGAGTGAACAAGTCCCTCTATTCCATAATCTCTATAACAGACAGAATGTTGCACCTAAATAATCTCAGACCTGGGAATTTCATGAGTCTGCATTTAGCAATAAAAGCAGGGAAGGAGGGAAAGTAAAGGCAGGGAAACAAAAGTGTCGAGGCACCTAGCACGAGGTTATTCTTTTTGGGTTGTGTGTGACACATTGATCACATGCCTCTAATAAGCTTCACATATCAGTGATGACTTCCATAACAGAGAATGTACTCATGGATAGTGAGTCATTGGGTAAAAGAGAGGCCCTGTATTGGCTAAACCACTGGAACTTGGGAAACCCAGATAAGGATAGTATAGGATTTCCTACCATCAGCAGAGATACATAAAAGCAATGTCCCATCTCCGTCACCGCAACAAAAAAAGCAAGAGAGATAAAGCTCAAAGCAAAGATACAGAGAGGAGGTTGTTCTGAGTTTTGATGCAAAAAAGGAGGAAACATGTGAAGATGCCTGTCTCACGTAGATTAATGAAAGGTTGTTCTGAGTTTCCATGTAATCAAGGTTACAAGAAACGTCCTTCTGTCTTGTTCTGGTTCCAGGGAAAAGAGGACTTTACAATCTTCCCTTGGGGTAGGATGCCTTTATTGCTTGATGGATAGACTAACCCCCTTTGCTTTGAGCATGAGATTTTCAGATAACAGCTTTGATTAAAGAAGAAGAAAGGGCCATCAGATTTCAAACCATGTTCAATGAGCAGGTCCTGCTTGGGTTGTGATCATGGGAGAGATCAGAGAATATGCCGCCAGAAAATATTCTGGAGTCAAATTGGTAGGTGATGGAAAGGTTCACGTCTCTGATGGGTGTGATGCCATCAAATCACAAGAATACTAGCCCCTAAAAAGCATGCATGAAATAAGAGGGCTTTTCTTGCTAGATCAGTTGTCTATCTAGCTGAAATTCTTTTATTCACGCCAGAGTTTGCAGAAGTTCTTTCTGTGCTCATTAAAAAAAGGCCTTGCTCAAGGACAGAAAGAGAATCCGGGGTTATGCAGCGTCAGTCAAAGGGAGTGAAGGTGGTTGACCTCAATCACGAAACGGACAAGTAGAAGCAAATTGAGCTACATGGGAGGGTTAAACTCATTTTATCTAGGACTGCAAGCATGGTTTTGGCTTGCTTTCAAAAAGTGACTTTTTAGAGGAAAAGGGCCTCTGTCGTTTAGGAGTTCGCCCAAAACTTCACCATTTATCACAAAAAAATATTACAAAGCTAAAAAATGTACAGTTATGCTTTACAAGTTCCAGCTCTCACTCGGCACCTTTGTGTGCGCACCACATTTTCCGCAAAAAAGCATTCTTGATAAAAACACCACCCCGTTTCTGGTCAGCCACAAAGCCCAGATCAAGGCCAAGCATCGCAATCTCTCATTCCACGTGTCAGTCCAGTCCACCCCAATAGAGTTCCAAAACCCCGACGCACTGCCACGCATAACACTCCAACATCCCAAGAGGTTCCAAGCTGTCACGAAACTTCCACGACCGAAGAAAAGGTAGGTTGCATCTTCAATATTCCCCAAGCATCGGGTGCATACCGGGTCCGCCGTCCATATGAATCTCAAAAATGTTTCATTGGTCAGCAGCCTTCCCCCCCTTATGAGCCAAAGAAGCATCTTCACACGAGCTGGAACCTTCCATTTCCATAAACGCTTGTAGTCCGCCACACACCTCCCAGGATCAAAAGACAAAGGTCCCTTCAAGGCTGTGTACTATACATTGCCCACCGAGAACGAACCATTGCACCAGTTCCAACAGTCATGGCCGTCAATGGGGCCAACCACGCTCTATGGCTCCTCAAGTATAATCATGAGCTCCTCCAGGAGTGGGTCAGACAGCTCCGATCTAAACCGCGGAAAGAATGACATCCCATCCGAGACCTCCGCTATTGAGCCATCTAGGTTCACTGCTAACGCCTTCAGATGCGGGAATCTCTCCTACAGAGCCCCGCCCTCACACCAATCATCCACCTAAAAATGGAAACTAGTTCCGTCCCCTAACACTGATCTCAAAAAAGGTCAAACCTCCTGTGTCACACTACATTTTTTTGAGAAAGTAAAAGGTGAAATTCCGAGGTGAGATTCACCACAATTCATTAATTAGAGGTTCAGAATACATTACCTAGAAGACCGAGAATGAAAAAGAGCCGTACAATGAGCAATTACATTTTCCGGATAGAACCTTTGTCTCTTACAAATAAGGTCATTCCTTCCTCCCCAGATGACCGAAAGTGTCGCAAAAGGCATGGTGCAGTTCCTCATCGAATTGCCCCCAACCGCCCTCAGAAAAGCCCAGAACTCATCAAAGCCCACGGTTGAAGCCCAAGCAGGTCCACTCTTGCTCCAGATCGGTACTGACAACGAACAGCCGAAGAAGAGGTGATTCGTGTCTTCAACATGCTCTCCACACCTGTCGCAAGACAAATCTGTAATTCCAAATAATTTGCCTCTCCTTGATTTGTCACATCATGCTCCTTCTTAGACACCATAGGAAAACCTTAACCTCGCAAGGGATCTTAGCGGTCCATATGATCTTCATGTCTCTACAGAGGTCTCTGTCTTGTTTGTTCTCTTCCCTTCTAAAGTCCTTGTACGCCTTCATTGTCGAGAACCTGCCACCACCGCTCCACACGAAATGATCTCTTCCCTCCAAGATGCAAGTAGGCAAGAGAAATTCCGACTTCAATCTAGCCAACTCCTCTAACTGTTGGTTTGATAGATCCACCAGAAACTCCGACATCCAACTACCTGATTCCCCCGCCTGAGCAGCCGAGCAATCCTTCAAGGAAGAAAGTGCGAATAATCTAGGGAACCATCCATCCAAGGACCCCTCCCTAGTCTAGTCATCACACCAGAAGCGAAAAAGCTCACCATTCCCCAGCTTCGGCCGCAAGTTGAGCTCCATAGTCGGCAAGATTATGCGCACTCCAGCCCAGAGTGACGATTCGTAGCGTACCTTGCCTGCCATAAGCGTGCCCTTTACAGCAAAGATTTCCCTTAAGAGTCGTGCAGCGAGCCTCGATGACTCATCCCAGATATAAACCATCCATTTTTTAAGCAACGCCTTATTCATGCAATCCAAATCCCGAACTCCTAAGCCTCCTTCCCTGGAGCGTGTCACATCCTCCCAAGCCACAAGATTGAGGCCAGTCCCCTGCTGCTAAACATCGGACCGAAAAAATCTATGCATCATAGATTCAATCTTCTTCCTAACCCTTGAAGGCATGAGCCTAGTGGAGAGGAAGAAGATGGGTATGGCTAAGAGAACATGCTTAAGGAGGATCAACTTTCTCCCTTTAGAGAGAGTTACCGCCTTCCAACCCGTCAATCTCTGCTCAAATCTACTGATGACCATGTCCCAGTCGTATTTTTTGAGCTTCCCTGCCACCAACGGCAGTCCGAGGTAAGTACTGGATAGCTCCCCGAGAAGACAATCCAACATCTCTGCCAGCCTGCTACTTTCATTCTCCACCGACTCAAAGGTAATCACCACGAACTTCAGCTTGTTAATTTTTAAACCAGAAAGATTCCCAAAAATCTCCATCAGTTGAGATGATCTTCTCACCACATCTTCAGAGCTTCCCATGAAGATGATTGTATCATTCGCGTACAGTAGTAGAGGGATGGAAAGAGTGCCCACACTGAATCCTTCACACCAACCATCCTCGACCGCACACTTGAACATAGTTGCCAAAGCATATGCCACCAGCACGAAGAGCATCGACGCAAGAGGACATCCCTGCCCGACACCTCTCTGAGATTGAAAGAAGCCCCCAAACGGTCTACCGTTGACTAGGACATAATAGGAAGAGGTAGTAACGCATCTTTTCATCCACGAGATCCACATGTCAGGGAATCCACGACGACGCAGGGAAATCCATATGAAGTTCAAATATACACAGTCATAAGCTTTTGCAAACTCAATCTTCCACAGAATCCCTGCCTCCTTTGATCTCTTACTAAGGCCATCACCAAGCCATCCGCCATCTTTCTGCCTGGAATGAACGCAGATTGTCCATGTAAGATGATCGAGGTAAGCACCACCTTGAGCCTGTGAGCCAAAACTTTTGCAACAATGAGGTAGTTCGCATTTAATAGTGCAATCGGACGGAAGTCCCCGACCTCCACCGGATGCTCCATCTTGGGAAGGAGGAAAAGCAGCGGCCTGTTAATCTTCTCAAAATCACTGTTGCCCAGCCTGAACTCATGCAGAAGCTCTAGAAAATCATCCTTCACCATCTCCCAAAATTCCCGGTAAAAGAAGACCGGAAAGCCATCAGGCCCCGGAGCACCATCAGCATTCAGGTCCCAGATTGCACGCTTCACTTCCTCCTCTGCGAAGGGGGCCTCCAAACCATCCAACTACTCACTGGAGAGGGCTTCTACCCCTTTGCCTAAACAACCCCAGCCCTCACCCTGCTGCCTTCGGGATATCTCCATAAAGTGACTTTTAATCACTGCCCCCACCTGCTCCTCTCCAAATGCCTACACCCTTCGCACACTCAAATTGTTAATGTAGTTCTGTCTTCTCCACCCAGAAGCCATAGTATGGAAGAACCTCGTCTTAGCATCACCCTCTCTCAATCAATGTTGCCTTGACCTTTACCTCCATTCCACCTCCTCCTTTCTATCTTCCAGCATTAGAGTCTCTAGAAATTGCGCGCTCTCTCCCAATTCTTCATGCTCCAAACATCTCAGGTCATCCAGTGCATCTAGGCACGACACCCCCTTCTGAATATACCGCTCCAAAAGTAGGAAGGTGACTGACCAAGATTCCCAGGACCCATGAACGAGAGGTCGGGACCCATACACCCTCCGGATCAAGCCACAAACCAAGCTGTCACAGTCGCCCCAGTTACAGATGATTCACTTGCTCAACAATGCCTTATTCATGCCTTCCAACCTCCGAACACCAAGTCATTCATCCTCCTTTGATCGTGATATTGTCTACAAATCCACAAATGAGTCCATGTGATTGCCCCTACGACGACCAGAAAAACCGCCTCATAATTGTTGGGAGAAAACAATAACTTGGTCATTCATGATGCCCTAGGGTTCTCTTATATAGAGGAGAAATGTGTTGAGCAAATTACATAAAGAGGAGAGAAAGAATAAAGAATGCATAAAAGAATAAAAATGTAACTAATATATCAACAATCCCCTCAAGATGGAGCTTAGATATCAATCATACTCAGCTTCGAACATCATCTCTGCTAAGGTCCTCTGGCTAGGGCCTTGGTAAGTGCATCTGTTGTTTGATCTCCTAAGTTGTCGAAGAGTTCTATGTTATGTCATTGTTTTACGGTTATTTATTTCTTATGTCCATAGTATGTAATTTACCCATTAGGGTTTCTCTCTTTTATATAAGAGAACCCATGGCCTCAAATTTCAGCGAAATTCAATTGAATTTCTATCGAATATCAATATCAAGTCGAAATCGAAATTCGATCGAAATGGCATAAATGACCGAAATATGGGGCCCTAGTACAAAAAATGACCGAAATGATCGAAATTTCGATCGAAATTCTGTTTCGGTCGGTCACCGAAATGTGACTGAAACCGACATTTAGGGCCTTGAGAGAGAACCCTTGGGCTCTATGAATAACCAACAAGTATTCTTTCTCCACATGGGATCAGAGTGGCGGTCCTAGACCGAACCCTGAGCCAAAGAAACCCTAACCCTACCTCCAACCCATCTCCGCGCACCTCCTCGCTTCGTGTGGTAGCCACCCAACAGCCTCGCGTCACTCCCAACGGCCATGTGTCGCCCCCAGCGCACCCATGCCACCCGCAGCGCCCACGCATCACCCCCAACAGCCTCGTGTCGCCCCAGCAGCATCATCTGCTACCTTTGTCGTAGCTAACGGCACCATCTGCCACCCAGCATCCCCGGAGGGGCTGTGCGCCGCCCCTCGCGACAAGCCATAGCACCACCAGAACCTACGGGGAAGCACGACAGCACTTGTGATGTTGCTTCGTGCCCCTACAACATCACTCAGCGGTGATCTTGGCATCTTAGAAGCATGTTGCGCCGCCTGGTGACACCATAGACAGAACGTGCTGTCCTGAATTCGTCATTTTCGATCTGATCTTGGTGATTTAGGGTCTGTAACTCAGTTTTTTTATAAATCAGACTAAGTTGTGATATGAGTCTAAAATCACAACCACATTGTTTCATGTCCATTTAGATCCAGCATGATTGGTCTAAGGTCCCAATAAGTGCTCATGATGTCGGAAAGTAAAGTTGATATGCCATCCACGGGTGCCTTCAAGGGCCCCGCTCCTATTGTCAAGATCAAGGCCCTAAATGTCAGTTTCGGTCACCATTACGGTATTGACCAAAACAGAATTTCGATGGAATTTCGGTGGAATTTCGACCGGAATTACGGTCATTTCGGTCATTTTTGTACTAAGACCCCCATATTTCGGTCATTTCGATCGAATTTCGATTTCGACTGGATATCGATATTCGACAGAAATTCGACTAAATTTCGCTGAAATTTGAGGCCATGGTCAAGATGGATGGTACCAACTATGAGCTATGGATAAAACAGTTCATGAATCTGATACAGTGTCATGGGAAGAAGCATATTCTGATGCAGGATGAGCTGGTGGACAAAACTGGGACCAACGCCTCATGGGAGGTCGCTGATGCATATGCAAAGGTGTGCCTATCTGGTATTGTTTCTGTGAAATCTATGGAAATAGCCAATGACATCATTGATAAACACACAGTAAAGGCAATGTGGGACATTCTCACAGGAACATACTCGCAGGAGAAAATGAGTCAAAGACACTACAGCTCCAGCACGATATCTTCACAACCAAGCAGGGTGATCGTCCCCTTCATGCCATGTATACTTCTCTAAGGACCTGTTTGGTTAGTGGGATGGGGGTGGGTTGGGGTATCCACTTGTGAATAGTAGGTGTTTGGATAGTTATGAGGGTTGGGAGAGGATTGGAATAAGGAATGTGGTGTGATATGACCTTGATTTGTGATATATTTCCAATCCAGGGTTGGAGGGGGATACACCGAGGTACCCCATTACCAAACAATCCCTGAGGAGTATGTTTGTGCGACTTCACAGCCACATATCCCTGACAGCTTCTCCAAAGCAGCATAAGGCTATAGAGATTCCGTCATGACTGGTGTATTTCACTGTTGTAAAAGGCGGTCGATTAGGCCAATTAGTCGGCCCGACTAGTTGAGTCGGGGGGAGGGTGGAAGTTGACTCGACTAGGCCTAGTCGGCCATTAATCGGTCAACCTAACTAATCGGGCCAACTACTCGGCCGACTTCTACATAGAGGTTTTTTATTTTTTTTAGTTTTTCGATTTTTTTAAAAGCAAATTTATTTTAATATGCTTAATATTATATTTAAAGATAATTATTTCTTTTATTTCATTATGATAGTATAGAAAATATACAAATTAATGTAAATACATAGAAATATGCGTATATATATATATATAATAATTAAAAATCAAAATCGATTAATGACCGACTAAATCTGATTAATCGCCAACTGTCGATTAATCCTTAGTCAGTGAACCCGCCGACCGAGTACCGACTACCGCTTTCTGCAACCTTGGTGCATTTCTTGCTGCACTCAACCTAGAATATGATTTGGCTCGCTCTCATCTTCCCATCAATGCTATCATACCTCCTATGGAAGAAGCATACCGTAGGTTGAGCTGTTTGAGCATCTCCTCCTCCGCACCCTCTCGGACTTATCAGATCAGGACATTCATGTGACACATGGAAGAGGTAGATCTACTTCTTTCAGACGATGAGGCACACGTAACAGAGGCGTTACACGCCTAGTTCATACGTTCATACAGTCATCGATCATGACATTCAGAGGACACGTGCTACTCCAATGACTTTGTTGCTGATTTCATCCATCAGCCCATGCTGTTGGCGATAAAGAGAGTAGCATGATTGTCGCATTAGAGGTGCATGGTAAGAGGCACCTCAATTTTTAGGTAAGTAAGAACAAATCTGACCCGCATCATCTCCATACCAGCGTGTGTCATGGTTCTGTATTCCGATTCTGCACTGGATCTGGCAACCATTGTTTACTTCTTGCTCTTCCATGACACCAAGGAACTCCCTATGAATACTGCAAAGTCAGATGTAGACTACCTGTCTTAGGGACATCTCGCATAATCTGCATCTGCACAAGCTGTAACGGTAAAGGATGTGCCTCTGTTGAATTGAAGACCAGTGCCAGGTGAGGCCTTCAGATACCTCTGAATCATATAGACCGCATCCATATATGCATGTCTAGGTTACTCCATGAATTGACTCGCTTTGCTTACTGCGAAGGATATATATGGTCTGGTGATAGTCACATAAAGAAGCTTCCCAACAAGATTCATACACCTCCTCTTGTTGACCTCCTCAGAGTCATCATCATAGAGCTCCATGCTCGGGTCCATAGGAGTAGTGGCAGGCCTGCAATCCGCCATGCATGTCTCAGAACGAAGATCTGTAACATACCTCCTTCAGTCATCACAAGACCTCACTGGTTCTAGACGAACTCCAGCCAAAGAAGTAACGTAAACTGCCAAGATCCTTGGTCACAAACTGTTGACTTAGGAAATCCTTAGCAGTCTGGATGCACTGCTCGTCATCCCCTGTGACAATGATATCATCAATGTAAACAAGTATGGTAATTGTACCTCTCTAATTCCACTAAACAAGCAGTGAATGATCAGTAATCGATCTCACAAACCCTTTTTGCTCTATCAAGTCTGAGAGCTTCAGGAACCATGCTTTTGGACTCTACTTACCATAGATCGCCTTGTAAAGCCTGCAAACCTTCTAACACTCCCCCTCAGCAGCGAACCCATGTGGTTGCTACATGTAGACCTCCTCCTATAGTTCACCGTAGAGAAATGCATACTTCACATCGAACTGTAGGGGCCAATCCCATGTCACTGCAATAGAAAGAAGAATACACTGTGTAGAAAGCCTATCCACCAGAGAGAAGATATCACGATAGTCCATCCCATATGTCTGGATGAACCCACATGCCAAAAGTCTCACCTTGTAGCGATCTACGATGTCATCTGATCGGTGCTTCACCACAAACACCCACTTGCATCCAACAACAAATGCTCTTGTACGAACCATAACAATGCTCCAAGTGTCACATGACTGTAGTGAAGCCATCTCCTCTGCCATGGCAAGACATCACTAATTGTCTTGTATGGCCTCCTGATATGTTGTGGCATCTCCACGGTTGATAGTGCCACGGCAAATCTCCTGAAGTCCTTTGAGAGTCTGCTCAATGAGACATGGGTTGTGTGGAGAGTAATGAAAAGATGAAAGAGCGTATCTTATTCAAGAAGTCTAGGGGTCCTTATATAGGACAAAAGCCTAAAGAGCTCAAAGGAGAAAATACATAAATACCCCTAACAGGGTTACAAGAATATACTCCTAACACATAGAATATACTCTTAACATATATATACTCCTAACACTCCCCCTCAAGTTGGAGCATATTTATCTGACATGCACAACTTGGAAACAATCCAGAATAGTCGCTTCTTGGGTAGTGCTTTTGTGAAGACATCTGCAAGCTGAGAGTCAGTGTTGATGTGAGGAGTAGTAATCCTTACAATCCCGACAGCATTACGAACAAAATGGCAGTCAACCTCTATATGCTTGATTCGCTTATGGAACATCGAATTTGTGGCAATATATATAGCAGATTTGTTGTCACAATATAGTGGAATAGGAGTTGTGACAACAATACCAAGTTCTTGCAGAAAAATTAATAGTCATGCGATCTCGCAAGTAGCTTGATTCATCGCTTTGTACTCTTCTTCTGCACTGGATCTAGATATAACAGTTTGCTTCTTACTTCTCCAAGTAACAAGATTTCCTCCAACCATCATAGCATAACATGTGGTGGAGCGTCGATCCTCTAGTGAGCTTGCATAATCAGCATATGCAATAACATCTGTGTACCCATTTGCCCCATAGAAGAGGCCACACCCTGTGATTCCTTCACGTATTGTAGAATCTGAAGAACATCCTTCCCGCAACTGTAACAAGGTTGCTCCATGTGTTGACTAGCTCTGCTCACTGCATAGGAAATATCTGGTCTAGTGACAGTAAGATAAAGAAGTTTGTCCACCAGGCTCCTATATCGAGTAACATTTTCAAAGATAGGATCAGAGGACGTGAAGAGTTATTTAGGATCTGCAGGAATACCAACGGGCTTGCATCCAAGTAATTCGACTTCCATAAGAATGTCCAGAGTGCGTAGTACTTCTACGCCCAAGAAATATCGTAATGGACCAAGATTCTTGGTAACAAATACCTTCTGGAGGAAGGCATTGGTCTCTAGTATCCATTTATCATCATCACATGCGATAACCATATCATCCACATAGACTGCAAGAATAACAGTACCAGTTGTTCGTATTCTGACAAACACAATAATCAGAGGTTGTTCTCCGGAAGCCAAGAGTGTTGATCTTTGCAATAAGTCTATCGAACCATGCCCTTGGGCTCGCTTTGCAAAGTCAACATACACACTCCCCCTCGACTTCATAACCTGAAGGCTGCAGCATGTATACTTCCTCATCAAGATCGCCATATAGGAACGCATTTTTCACATCTAACTGAAAGATAGGCCATGCCTTATTAGCTGCCACGGAAAGAATAATCCTTATTGACCCCATACGCGCAACCGGTGAGAATGTCTCAAAGTAAACCACTCCATATATCTAAGTGACGCCCTTTGCCACAAGACGAGCTTTCAACCGGTCAATCGACCCATCTGGTGATTGTTTAGTCGTAAAGACCCATTTACATGCTACAGGTTTAGTCCCTTTGGGACATTGCGCTAGATCTCATGTTCCCTTGGAATAAGAGCATCAATCTCGTCATCCATGGCCTTTCGCCATCCTGAATCCAGCAAAGCACCATGGTGGTCTCTAGTCATGAGAGCATCTGCATATCGTCTATCAATGCAAGATAAACCAACATTAGATGTGAAATGAGATATGGGATGAGAAGTACATTGTCTCTTAGTCTTGCGCAGAGCAAACTATGCTCTTGGGCTCTACTAAATTATATCTCAATGACTCCTATGAACGAACAATGAGTGATCTGTGATTGATCTCATGAACCCCTACTGCTCTATCAAGTCCGAGAGCTTTTGAAACTATGCTCTTAGGCTCTACTAAAGGTTATAGATAACCTTATAAAGTCTACACACCATATGAAACTCCCAATTAGCAGTGAACCATGGCAGTTGATGCATGTCGACTTTCTCTTGTAGGTCATCATAAAAAAACATGTTCTTCGCATAGAACCGGTACAGGAGTCAATCATGTATCACTACAACAAAGAGAAGGATCTGCAATATAGAATGTCGAGCCACAGAAAAGAAAAAATCATGATAATCTACCCCATATGTCTGGGTGAACCCATGAGCCACAAGCCTCGCCACGCTACCATCTGCTCGGTGCTTCATCATGTACACCCACCCACAACCTACGACAAATGCCATTGTAGGAGCAGTAACAATGCTCCATGTGCTACATGATTGTAATGCAACCATCCCCTCCTCCATGGCAAGAAGTTAGTTACTGTCATGTATCGCCTCCTGGTATGTTTGTGGTATCTCCATGGCTGACAGTCCCATGACAAACCTCATGACATCCTCGGAAAGTCATCCCAAAGAGACATGGGTTGCAAAATGATAAGTAGCACATGTACGTCTCCGTTTACGTAGATCACCTAACTCCTCTTCAACCTGCAGACTAGCCTCCTGAGAGGGCACCTGCTCATCATATATAGTTGCATGCTACATGGACAAATCACTAGTGCCATTAGTGGAAACAATATATTCATAACATATATAGGGCATGTCGGATGATAGGGAAGGTCCATGAGTAGAGGGAACAGTGGGGAGGCTTGCAAAGGTAGAAACATGGCAACAACTGAGCCAGAATACTAGATGACAGTGGTAAAGGAACCACAAGAACAGGAAGGAGGCACGTATACCTCCTCTCCAGAGTCAGATGAAGTAAATTGATCACGGTAAGAGAGGCATGCATGACAAACTCAAAAAAAGTGACATCAATGCCGATGTAATACTTCCGTCTAACATATTCGAAGCAAGGATGCTCCTTTTGGGTGAAGAGTAGCCTACAAAAATACACGTGACAACTCTAAGGGAGAACTTGTCACGAATAGGAGTCATGTGGTGTACAAATGCCGTGGGAGCGAAATACATGCGGTGTAAGGGAGAACATGTCCTTTTCGAAAAACACAATCGAGAACGGAACCATCTCTCCTAAAACAGATGATGGTATACAGTTCACCAATAGACATTTAGAAACGCATCACCCCAGAAAGACTATATAGCACGATTCTGAATCAAAAGTAACCTGAATGATGACGTTTGCTTTCGACAACACTATTCTGCTGAGAATTATAAGCACACAAAGTTTGGTGTGTGGTGCCAATAGACCTGAAGAACTAAAAAAACTGCAATCTGCAGAACTCTAAGGCATTATCAGATCGAATAAATTTCATAATGGCAGACACTATAGGAAATGGGACCTTTCAAGGCGATCAACTAATGATTGGCCCCTTCAACACCTAAATGCAATGGTCTCTACAAGACCGCCCCCTATTCCATCAATCTAGGCAAAAGACCAAAAGTCATCATCCCCTTAAGTTGATAAGCATATGGGGCGGTCATCGTTGATCGTCCCCATTGTCCTCCCCATCTCTAAAAGAATATTGGGCACTCAGAAAGCCTTCGGGGATGATTTCAATCATCCTTTGTACGCTTCTGTCAACCTCATGGATGAGTTGAGGGTGAGGTGCTTGGACCAGAGGAGACGATCATCGTCCATCGTCCCATTTGTTCCTTCCCCCTCTCTGTACAAATATTAGGCACTCGGGAAGCCTTAGAGGACAGTTTCGACCATCCCATATACGCTTCTGTCAGCATCACAGATAAGTTGAGGATGAGGTGTTCGAACCGAAGGGGACGGTCATCGTCGACTATCTCGTTTGTTCCTCCCCTCGTTCTGGACGAATATTGGGTACTCGAGAAGCATTAGGGGATGGTTTTGACTGCCCCTTAAACGTTTCTGCCAGCATCACGAATGAGTTAAGATTAGGTGCTCGGACCGAAGGGGACAACCGTCGTCGACAATCCCATCTATTCCACCCCATCTCTTGACGAATATTGAGTACTCAATAAGCCATAAGGGACGATTGAATCTATACGCTTATATCAGCGTTGAGGTGCTCGGACCGGAGGGGATGGTCGTTGTCGACTGTTCCATCTGTTCCTCCCCCATAATTAGACGAATATTTGGCACTCGGGAAGCCTTAGGAGTCGGTTTGTCCCCTATACACTTTAGTCAGCATCACAGATGAGTTGATGGTGAGGTGTTTAGATCGGAAGAGATGGTCAGAGTGACCGTCCCATATAGTTTCATAGGAGACGGTCGTGACTGTCCCCTCCATTGTAGCAGAGATATTTCATTTAACCGTACCGTCGGGGAAGGCCAAAATGACCGTCGCCGAGGGTTGCGTCGAAAAACCCCAACATGCCCACTTTGCACCATTCTTCCCTAAAAGTCTTTCCCAAATCCCCTCCTATATCTCATCGTCATTGTTGCAACTCGTCGCCCTCGTGCCTCCTGTGGTCGACGACCTCCCCCCTCTTGCTCATGTGGTGTTCGCCGATGATCCTTTGTGTTTGTTCTCCTTCGTTAGTTCCGCGCTCTCCCCGATATCATGTATCCCTAATCGAGGTATTTCCTTTGACGTACTAGTTTTTAGAACTATATGATCATATTTAATATTAATAATATGGTATTATTGTGTTTCTTGTGGTATATAAGTTGTTTATACATTCTGGTATGGATTGTGGTACTAGTATGTATATTTGTAATATGGATTGTGGTACGTATATACATTGTGATATATACACAAGGATGTATAAAACATGATTTAGGACACCTTTAAAATTCCATGTAACATAACTTGGTGCCCCCTTGAATTTCATGGGATATGTATATGGATGTATGAACCTTAGATACTAACGTCAATAAATTTTATCATTCAGAATGCTAACATAGTAGACTATTGAGCTAAGACTAAAATCTAGTGCTCTATTAGTGCATCAAAATGGATAAGACATGGATGGATAAGAGATTTAATGATTTTAAGAAATATAAGAGAGAGGTATTGATATTTTTGGATTGGGAATTTCAATTGTAGAATGTAAATAAAAGATTTGGAGGTGACAAACTTTATTGTTCGTGTGTGAGATTAAGAATATTAAATTTAACGATAGAAAGGAAGTTTATAATCATATTATACTCAATGGATTTTGGTTGCATTACTCTATTTGGACCTAACATGGAGAAGTTATATAGCATATAAGAAAGGATGGAGATATAAATGTGGGTGTAGGAATTTCAACGTAAATCGGGAACATTGAAAATGAGTTGTTTGATTTGATGGATGACCTAAGAAAACATGAAATACAAGACTTCAGTTTATTTGATAGATTTGAAGATAATATGATCCATGCAGAAGCCATGTTGGTTTCCTGGGTTGAAATATCCTGATGAAAGTTTTTTTTTGGAATGTTTAAGATGAGAGTAAGGAATCCATCAACCACACAATGATAATAGATGTAGTCTTTGATCAGAAAGTTATTAAATAATCTTGGGAAGTTTCCAATGGATTGAAAAGATGCAAAACAACGGTTTCGATTGTTAGGTCTGAAATACGAAAAATCGATGCTTGCGCTAATGATTGTATACATTTCCGGGGAAAAATTTCGCATTTAGAATATTATCCACATTATGATGCTTATAGATATAAAGAAGATAGAGACAATATAAAGAAGAAGAAGAAAAAGAAGTCGGTAAAATATTATATAACTTCCCTTTGATTCCAAGATTAAAACATCTTTTTATGTCGAAAAAGACCGCGAAATAGATGGTGTGGCATGCTCGTTGAAAAAAAGATATACTAATGGAATTATGTGGCATCCATCTGATGCAAAAAAATGGATAAAATCTGAGAAATCCCTAAATAGTATTAAGAATATGTTACACGTCTCCTTAAAGAATATTCTATTTTTCGGATGCAACCTCCTAGACCAGTTGAAAACAAGGAGTTTTGGATGTTCCTTGTAACAGGATAACGCCATTATAGGTGAAAGGCACATATTACGAAGCAGTAGTTAAAACTAGTCATGTTACATAAGGTTAAAATCGATGTTTGGTCGCAATTAATATTATCGGATCCATAACGAAATTATCAAGACAACATGGCATGCATGGAATTGGATCCAAAAAGAACTTATATGAGTTGCCTCCACTCGGAACTCATACATCTAATGTCTGGGCTAAGATCCAAAAGGAATGCGTCACTCAATAGTTTCCTGACAAAATTCTTTCATCCCCTTTCCCATCTAGAATGGTAAATCTTCGCATTTCCCATACCTCCGAACCAAGTCAATGTCTAGCATTCACTTGAACATGCCCAAACCACCTTAAACATACTCCCAACATGAAACCGTTCCATTGTTAAGTGGATCAACAACCACAGAAGCATCTCCATCTCATCAACCAAACACAATCTATACAGATGTCTATAAATAACAGCCCAACACTATATAGAATGCCGCGACACATTTAAGGAATCTTAAGGAGATTTCGACTCATCAGCCAAGACGTTATACTTATCTAGACAACAATTACGCATTTTTCTAACTTGGACAGCCATGGAGCAATCGAAGTGTCAAAACAACGAACCCCGATCTAAAATCTGGAGCTACGTAAAGATCGTAATGCAAAACCCTAAACCCTAATCTGAGACAACCTGAGCGTTTAAGACCGATCCCCGATCTTAGATTGCGAGTAAACTAGATATCAAAGCTGCGGAATTAATCAGAACGTGCAAGAAAGATGGGATCTTTACCCTCCGCTCGGCGTCGAGGATCTGGATCTCGGGGGAGGACAGGGCTCGATCGAAGAGGAAGGAGACCACGAGGAGGAGGAGGACGACGGCTCTACCGCCTCCGCCCATTTCAGGAAGAGAGAGAAAAACTTCAAATCAAAGTCCACTCTGCAGAAAGAAAAAATCCGTAGGGAGTCCTTTATAAGTTGTGTTTGTTTCTCCATTTTGCATGGATATCCGATAACACATATAGACAAGAATGCTTGTCAAACCACCTATTCAACTATTTATTATTTTGAAAAAAAATAATATTTAGTTGTTTAATAAAATACAAATTCTTAGGTAATACTCGTAATTGGAATTTTTACATCCATAACTTTTATACTTTCAGTATTATATAACCTTTAATAATAACGAATTACACCCAGAACTTTGAACAGTGCTTTAACTCTTCGGCTGATCATACATACATAGCCATCCTCCCGTAAAAGCATACAGGGATATGGGTGTAAAAATCCCTAAGAGTTGAGCACTATTCGGGGTTCTTAGTGGAGGGTTACGTACGTAGTATTGAATGTATACATTGTTATGGATGTAAAAATCTCATTCATAATTCACTTTCATTCCAACCCATAGTATGGTACGCATTTATCTCTAATCCTTCCATACGTGCCAATGATCTAGTATCACCTCTCTCTTCGTGACTTACGAGTATCGCCTCTCTCTTCCCACATTGTGTATGTGGTTGCTCCCTTCTAGCGGTAACAAACAGTGCCACCGTGCAGAGAAGAAATTTAATAGTCACATTAAGATAATCATGAAATAAACAACTTGTCATCAATTAAAGTTTGAATAGAAAATTGTTGATTTTAGACATCACATATATGTATTTATACGAATTTGACAAAATACGTTTCTTTATGTTCTTTGAGTTTTTTAATAACATTTTGTTTCCCTTTTTCTGTATCAGTCACGATTGTGGCACAATATTTAAAAAAATCACATTATTGTTTTTACGTTGGTATAGTATAGAGCAAGAGTATACTGATAAAGGCCACTGCTACAAGTTTTGAAAAATATAAGGGTGCATGTGTAATTATAGAAAAAAATAGAGGCATAAATGTTGTTGGAAAATTTTGGAAGGGCACAAGTGTAGAAATTCTCTAACTATATGACATATCATTATTCATATTCATTTGTATGAAATACCAGTCTAACTCGGTTCGATCTGGTTGAATCGTACGAACCAAAACAACAACACAACGGTTCGAAATTTCTCTGATTTTTATGAAATGATGACGTAACCACCACTTCAACATGTCGATCTCATTAGTTTGAACATAAAAATCCAGAATCGATATATGCACGGTTTGATGTCCAGTTCGATTTTTAAAACCTAATTGATTCACATTTATCGTTCTCGTCCTAATAGATATTGCTCGCAGAAGGACTGCCCATATGGTTGACCATGTGACAAGAGGTTGATTCAGATAACCCAAACAGGGGGGTCCACCAAAGCTTGGTGTTATCACTGTTGCAATTTATCGATTGAAAAGATTTGCAGAAATTCCCTCATAGGTTTTTGGTTATCGGTAGGTGTGATGAATATCTAAAAATTATCTACCGATCATAAGAGATTCTTTTTTTTATAATTCCTTAGTTGCATTAATTTCTCTCCCAATGATTTTGGACATGCGATTGTTCATTATCTCAGCTTTGTTGGGATCACATGTAATTATGTTAAGATCTTCTCAATATTTTTTACTAATTTTAATGTCTAAAAAATATCCATAAATTGATATATATAGTAATGTTAAAATACTATAGAAACCCATAAAATCAAAAATATTGTTTTTGATATATATGTGCATCAATAAATGTAAAAAATAATCACTACGTGGGAATTTTGAGAAAAATATATGATAAAATATTTAGGGCATGGTTTTATTGATTTCCATGTATATGTCCATTAATGAAGTACATTTTAGATGGATAAATGTTAAGAATCCTTTAATTATGTTAAGATCTTATCAATATTTTTACTAATTTTAATGTCTAAAAAATATCCATAAATTGATATATATAGTAATGTTAAAATACTATAGAAACCCATAAAATCAAAAATATTGTTTTTGATATATATGTGCATCAATAAATGTAAAAAATAATCACTACGTGGGAATTTTGAGAAAAATATATGATAAAATATTTAGGGCATGGTTTTATTGATTTGCATGTATACGTCCATTAATGAAGTACATTTTAGATGGATAAATGTTAAGAATCCTTTCATGATGGATAGTATAACAACAACAAAGCATTTTCCACGATTAAGAAATATATGGATAGTAATACTTTAGAATAAATCAAGGAATAAATGTTATTTTTTTAAAAGAAAAATGCTCGTTCCGAGAATAAGTTCCCTATTAAAGATGATGCGCCGAGATCCGGATTACTCATTTACACAACATTCACAATAATAATTTATGATAGATTGCATTAAATTACGAAAATGAGGTAAACTTTTTCGCGAGACTTGACCGTCATTCATATGATATTTCAGTCCACAACAAGCATATGTCGCAAAGGAATATTTGCATTAATTTCCATATAATATAACATGTAACAATGAAAAATCTATAATGTTATACATGTATCCCAAACTTTGGTAGAATATATGTACAAAAGAGCTACAACTATCTGATCGATATATCATGTGTATCGACAAAAGAATCTGATGGTTGAACTCCCAACAAAATTATATGCAAGTCACTACTGCACCGCATGTGCCTTTCCTGCCATCCATGTTAGGAACAAAGAAATGTCAACAAATGTTGAGTACAGTAAAATTTATTAAAAATAACAGGAGTTAAGCGGTTAAAAAAGGAAGCAAGTAGACATGAGTAACATTGTATGATGATTAAACTACGCATATAGAAAGAAGGTTTTTCTGTAGCTTAACACACAATCCCTTCTTTCACCCACCTTACTCTAAACTTCATCAGTTAGAGATGTGATGATGAATCACATTGAGACATGGATGATGTTTATGACACAATCTTTTTCCTCACCAAAACCTACTGATGGATCAGTTCCAACTCAAGCGGTGAAGAAGCCCCCTAAGGTACTCTTCTGTCTTGCTTTCCCAGTGGAAGAGTGGTTCAGGGGAAAGCTAGGCAAAACTTCAACTACACCCCAGAGACGGGTGGGAGAGACTCTTCGATCCAAGTCACTCCAGTCATACCTGAATCGGTGTAGGAATGGGCTAAACGAGCACAAAGAAAAACCAAGGGGCTGGAACTTGTCAAAGGGAAACACGTAGATCCCAAAGAAGCAGAAAACTGTGAGCTCGTGATAAAAACCAGGGAGTAGATGGGGATCCTAGACCCGACCACTAGGCGGTCGCTGCTCAATCTGGACATCCCAAGTCCAACCCAGTTGAGGGTCACCACACCCTCGCACGATCATGTGAAAGAGACACCCTGACCGACATACATATTTGTCATCAGTGATGCTTATCAAATCATATATCTATGTCATCATATGTTAATAACCTAAAGGTGTACACAAAGTAATTGATCTTGATAATAGCAATGGATTACTAGTTTGGTCTCTCATGGATGTGGCTAGCATACATATGGTAAATTTCAAAATGTTGAACAATGATACCGACTGGATGAACAAGACTTTGGTAGATCCAAAGTATGTCTAATATATATGTGAATCTAACTATCGGGTATAATTATAACAAGAATTTTTAGCATATGAAGTTTAATTCAATTGTATAAATGAAATAGTATAAAGGTTCATTCCCAATTCCTAGCTATATGTATGTATTGGATTTTTATTATTTAATTTCTTAACAAATTAGTAACATAAATTGGAGCATTTGACAACCAATAGCTCATACGCAAATCTAAAATCCCAAAATACCACCAATTTTAGTGGTAAAACAATAGGGGAGATTAGGGCATTTGAACCCCCAATTTCTTATGATACAATCCATTATAATTGAGCAACAAATCATGCAAGAATAAAATCCCAATTTCTCAAATTAAAATCAAATTATACAGTAACACAAACATGCAATTTATATCCTCAAATCCTCAGCTTCTACTAGCAGAGAATGACGTGTAATCAGACCATTTTATTAGCTATACACAATGGCAACTCATGCACTTAAAACTCAAATTTTCTATTTGAAATTAGTCCCTTTTATTATGTATACACAGTAACAACTCATGCACTTAAAAAATCCCAAATTCCTATTTGAAATCAGACCATTTTATTAGTTATACACAACAGACACTCATGCACCAAAAATCCAAAATTTCTATTTGAAATCAGTCAATTTATTAGCTATACACAGCAACAACTCATGCACCTAAAAACCCCAATTTTTTTTAAAATCAATCCATTCTATTAGTTATATACATCATGGACTCATGCACTTAAAACCCCTACATTTTATTTTTAAATTAGTCCATTTATTAACTATACACAACAGCATACCATGCAGAATAGAACCCCTAAATTCTCATCTAATCAACAACAACTACATTTATTTAAAATCTCAAATCTCCAAAGAAATGAGGGAGAGAAGAAATTAGGGAAAAAAATCATAGATGATCGCAAATGGAGATGATATTGTACCTTGGATCCTCTAAAACGGAGGAAATAAAGATCTACAATAACGGCTACAGGAGCAACAACAAGGGGAATAAAGGGGTTCTTTCTTGGAAAGAGGAGAGGAGAAAACGATGAGAAGATGAGGGAGAAGAAGAGGGTAAATGTGTGGTATTAATAAGGAGATATATGGGGTTATGTGTCGAAGCAATTGAGAAAAAATGGATCGTGTAGAAGTTTGGGGAGAAAGGGAACATGTGTTGGAAATAAAGTTTTTTACTTATTTATTTACCTCTTACTTCCATCTCAAATAAAATACTCCATTCAGCGTAACTATCACCTCAGATTTTCAGTTCAGACATGTAATGGCATGTGTCAACTGTCGTAAATTGACAATAAAAATGAGTATTCATAATTTTCTAACAGAAGATATGTCCAGAAATCAGAAAAGTACCTTCACGATTTATGATTACAATTTGCAACTAAAACTGATCAAATGGCCTCAGATTGATAAACGATCAATTTTGTTGATTCTGATTTGTCGAGACAGACTTAGTGATGGTCTTCATTTATCTATCGTTCGGATGGTGCTACAAACTTTTCCGATGACATGAAGTACAATGCAATTGATTTTTCATCGATTGCACCCGAATGAGATTCTATCCGTGATCTATGGATCGATCCATATTTATTTAATACTAATTTAATTTTTATCGGTCATGTGACTCCTAGTATGTTCTGATTCGATTTCGGATCCGGATAGTCCGTATCCAAGTGTTACAAATATAAAAACCTCAAAGGGAGTCTCGTCCTAGAGACTCAAGGTAAGAGTGATTATGTGCTTTATCTATATCTCATCTAAAATTTATTGCCATAAAAACATCAATGGGTTTCAAACCCATAAAAACCTCAAAGGAACAATAAGGCATATTCTTTCAACATATAGTCAAATGGGCTTATTTTGAAATTTACCTAGAAAGAATTGAGGGTACTGCACCTGCATATCCGCTTCAGTCTCCTATGTCACCTCTTTAGCACCATGTCGGTGCCATAGCACCTTGATTAGGGAAATCTCTTTGTTGCGAAGCTTCTTCACCTTACTATCAAGTATTTACACAGGCCTCTCCTTTATGTCATATCAGGCTTCATGTCAAGATTCTCGTAGCCAATGATGTGGTGAGGATTGTGCACATATTTCCTCATGATTGATATTGGAAGAAACCATGAATGGTTGATAGTGTTGGACATGCGAGCCCACGATGAGCCATTATGCAATAAATATTATTGTGAATATCATCTCCTAATCTGAATAAAGAATAATTAATTTGCATAATAGGTCTCTTAGTACAATTAGGATTATGTACATGGCCATCTTAATGATCATACAGCTGTTAATTCAATTATTGAACCATAGAGGTTGGTGCTTGGATGAATATCTAAAGAAATAGATCGAGGACTCATCGAGCACCGTCAAATGATTATTAAGAGATGATCTCCCGTCTGAGGAGGAGATGGCAATCCTCTCTCTGAGGATGATATCTAACCGACCTCTTGATGCGGGTCCTCTGTATAGGAATAGTGATTCGAAGGTGTTAGATAAGTTAGGTCAAAGATTTGACCTAATGAGATCAAGATAACCAAAGTCCTATATCGTATGTTGTCACGATATAAGCACGCATCCTCTGACCGAAGACAGATGTGTTACTATATGTCTGAGTATGTACATTTGGCAGACCAATAGATTGGTGACCTGGCCAATTTCTATACACCGACGCGCTAGTGGGCATGCAAGGGTATATGAGTAATACGATATTTCAAAGGGATCATACGGGTTCATTTACTGAACCGGAAGACATGAGCTCATTCATAAGATATTGGGAAGAATCAAATTCCGTGCACGTTCGTCTCGCATTGGAAGCTTGACTGAATTTGTAGGGTTCGATATATGATTTTGGAAAGTATATGATCCACATAGGTAAGATATATGCTTTTGGAAAGTATATGATCGATACCGACTCCCAATGATCGAATGAGAAACTTAATGATGAAACCCTGAAGTAGACAATGTAAAATTGATTTTATACTTCTGGCTTATTTTGGGTCTTCCAATATGCAGGATGTACATGTATCATGAATATCTGAGGATGATGTGATCATAAACGATTATATAACCATGACGCTTCCATTTCTATGGAGTGTTGAAATGGGTCTGGATTTTAATGACTCTTATCAATAGAGAAGTGATATGATCTTAGTCCAAATGTTGGACATTATCTAAATGTGATTCAGATAAAATGAGAAGATTAGATTTACAACCTTGATTTAGTAAAATGAGAAGATTAGATTTACAGCCTTGATTTAGTCAAGCATCTATGAGAGATTCGCAAGATCTGGATTTGTGATGTGATCTCAATATCCAAGACACTGTATGTGGAACAATACAATCGTCATGTCCTTATCTCCAAGTATCCGCGCAGAAGCGCATTATCCTTGAAAGAGTTCATGGATAATTTCATTGTTGATATTATATATATGAGCATGAGAAAATTGATAATTAAATGTGATTTAATTATCATGAATGATATGAAATTTGATTCATATTATAAGGAGAGTTATCATAGATAATTAAATGTGATTTAATTATCAAATATATGAATAATTTGAATTAATTCATATTTTTTGGGCACATGAGAATAGAGACCCAAGATGATTAAATGTGTTCTAATTATCATGGATATGAATAATGTGGATAGCAATATCCATATTAATCATATATGTTATAAATGTCATTTATAATATATAAGATAGAGCTATTTGTAAGTTACATTTGCTAATTAAATATTGATGTGAACTGGATTCACAGTGGACAATTAATTGAAGATGTAATTTACATTTTATTTTGGATTGTGAATTTGATTCACAGTTTTCTAATGGCAAGATTGCAATATTCATAAAATAATTATGAATTATCTTTATAGTATAATTTACAACAATTGTTGTTGTAAATATTGGAGATACATGGAATCATGTAATCTTTGAGATTGCATTCGAAATCTCCCTTTCCTAATAGGAGAATGGACATCCACCAATTTCTACAAGGAAAGGGTGGTCATCCACCCCTCCTATATGGAAGGGGAGAATCTCCTTTCCATTGTCTCCAAGATTAATTGATTTAATTTTAAGATTAAATTATACTGATATATGTATATATATATAATCTAATTAAATTAATTGTTGTATTTTTCCAGCAAAGTCTTCTCCATTGAAAGAAGCACAAATCAATCTCATCCATTGATTTTGTGTAGTCCATTTATTGTGATCCATGGACTCCCAAAACCCTATATAAGAAGAGGCACCCCTTGATCGTCTTATGTTTACGAGATATGCTCTCTCTCTCTCATTCTCTCTACATGACATCTTCCTCTCTCTCACTCTCTCTCTTGTGGTCGTCCACCATGATGCCCTAAAGAGAGTCCCCATCGCAGCATCATCGTTGTTATACCCCTGGATCATTTGCTCGTGATCTCCCTCTCCTTCGGTGTGCCTCACTCGTGAAGAAGACGTCGGATCTCATGTGACGAGATCATGAGATTTGCTGCTGGGTCATCAACATGGATTGCGAGAAGCACGCATTTCATTAACGCGCTCGCAAGCATCTCCTCTGTCAGATCGGACTTGAGACAGGAGGTCTCTTCGTTTAGAGACTCAATCGCAACCAGGATTTAAGAGGTAACCCTAATACTTATTTGTGCTTTAGGTGAAACGATCCCAGAATTGTTCTTGGATCATGTGGTTTCGTAGCATGAATTTTTTTTCATTTCCACTACCCTGAGCAACTAGTGTGAGTAGTCGCTCCCGATCGCATAGATGTGTTCATCACGCTTCCGTGATGCACTTATAGATCTCACCTTATCCTTTCAGATAGGTGTGGAGGAAGGGATACCTAATAGGCCATCTTCTCCACATGGGCAACGACCTTGAACAGGTCAACATATCGTGGTGCTAATTCACCATGAACACCAAATCTATGTACTCCCCTCTCGAAAGATACTCATAAGAATGCCCCGTCTCCCACATGTATTCATAGAAATTTCATAAATATGAATTATTACGTCAAAGGGAAGAAAAAAAATTGAAAAGTGATGGAAGAAGAGGATCAAATTACCTGGAACTCCAAATCTCTCCTCTACTGATTTGCATAACTCTTCTGGTGGCTCTACACCGTCAAAAGCTTTCGCCTCACAAGGTCGACAATGATCGCAGTCTCCTCCAGGAGATCTACGGTGTATAGAGTGTGGTCACCTGCTCCACGCCAACTGAGAGGCGTGAGGCATCTCTTCTGTATAGGGCCTCAGAAGGTGCCATGTCGATACTAGAATGTTGGTTGTTGTTGTTGTATGTAAACTCTACTAATGGCATGTGGTCCTTCCAGGACCCTTTACACTCAAGAGCGCATGCACGCAACAAGTCTTCAAGTGTCTGAATGGTGCACTCACTCTGTCCATCGGTCTATGGATGGTAGGTAGAATCATATTCAGCTTTGTTTATAGCGCTGACATGAACTGATGCAGTAGTGAGATGTGAACCTCGAGTCTTTTTTAGACACCACCTTTTGAGGTATACCATGAAGCTTAATGATATTTTGAACATATAACTTGGCCAACTGAGGTGGAGTATAAGTCATGTTGATTGATATGAATTGTGCTGACTTGGTCAACCTATCAACAACGACCCAAATAGCATTATGATCACCCGGTGCCCTTGGCATTCCAATAACAAAATCCATGGAGATACTCTCCCACTTCCATCCAAGAATGGGGAGAGACTGAAGCAACCTTGGTGGCCTCTTATGCTTCACCTTGACCATTTGCCACACTTGCTAACATGATGAGCCACATCTCGCTTCATCTCGTCCCACCCGAAATGCTCGTGTAGATCATGATACATTTTCCTTCTGTTGGGATTAATAGATAGTTGTGAACTCTATGCCTCATTAAGGATGTCTCTGTGCAACTACTCATCATCGGGCACAACAACTCGACCAGCATTCCACAAAATGGATTCTGCCACCACAAAATCATCGCATTCATCCTTGATGGTATGCATATATCTATATCTGATCCAAGGATCCGTTTGTTGACCTTCTACCACTCAATCCCATAAGTTGTTGAATTGTGAAGGCACGATGATATATATGGGTGCACTCTCATTAGGGTTCCAATCAGTCAATGCTACAAGCATACCCAACATGTACAACCAGCTTGGCGTACCCTCTGCATGAGCTTTCTTGCTGAGCACATCTGCCACCACATTTTCCTTAACAGGGTGGTAAGAGATTGTGCAATCATAATCCTTCAACAGCTCAAGCCATCTGCGATGCCTCATGTTCAACTCTTTCTAATTGAAAATGCATTTCAGACATTTTGGTCTGTGAGAATATCAAAGTTCACCCCCATATCGATAGTAGCGCCATATCTTCAAAGCGAAGACTACTGCTACCAACTCTAAGTTGTGGGTGGGGTAATTCCATCTAAGCAGCCTCAACTGATGTGATGTATATGCAATCATGTGCCCTCGTTGCATCAATACTACTCCTAGGCCGTCTCCTGGAGCATCTGTGTAAACTGCATAATCCTAGGTACCTGACGGAAGTGCAAGAATGGTCATAGTCATCAACCTCTCCTTCAATGTCTTGAAAGATTTTTTTACAAGAGTCCTCCCAAACAAAAGGAACTCCCTTTTGTGTCAATCCGAATAATCCAGGAAAAATTACTGACGAAGCATCTATAATAACCTGCCAGACCAGGGAAATTACGTATCTGAGTGATCGTCTTAGGCTGCTCCCAATACATAACTGCCCCAATCTTCGCAGGATCAACCACAACTCCGGCCCCATAAATGACATGGCCAAGGAATGATATCTGGGATAATCAAAACTCGTACTTGCTCAACTTGGCATACAACTTGTGTTCTCAAAGTCTGTCTAGTACTATCTTCAAATCACTTGTATGGTCCAATTCATTTCGAGAATATATCAACATATCGTCGATGAAAATGACCGCGAACTTGTCCAAATAGTGACAGAAGATCATGTTCATCATGTCCATGAATGCAGCAAGGGCATTTGCGAGCTCAAATGGCATTACAACGAACTCGTAGTATCTATATCGAGTCTTAAATACCATTTTCGAGATATCAGATTACCGAATCCTCAACTGATGGTAGCTGGACCGAAGATCAATCTTTGAAAACATTGAAGATCCATGTAGCTAATCAAACAAATCATAATGTGCAATAGAAGATAACGGTTTTTCACTGTTCTCTTGTTCATCTGTCAATAATCAATGCATAGACTCATAGATCCATCCTTCTTCTTGAAAAAAAGGACAGGAGCACCCCAAGGTGAAGTGCTCGGCCTCAAAAAACATTGGTCGAGTAGCTCCTGCAACTGCACCTTTAACTCTCTCAACTCAGTAGGTGTCATGTAGTAAGGAGGCATCGAGATCAGTTGTGTATCAGGTAGAAATAAAATCTCGAACTCAATCTCTCTCTTACATGGTAAACCTGGCAAATCAACAGGAAACACATCAGGGTAATCTGACACCACCTTGATGTCCTGGTCATCGGCTCTCTAACGGATGTCTCCTTAATAAACGATAGATAAGTATCGCATACATGATCAACAAGTCTCTGAGTTCTCAATATTGAGATGTACTCCATTTTGGAGTCATGTAATGTACCCTCAAAAGTAAACTCAAGAAAGTCCAGAATTCTGAAGACAGTCATCTTCATAATGCCATCAACTAGGGCATGAGAAGTTGATAATCAACCCATAACCAAAATCAGATCAAACTCATTAAGCTGTAGTAAAAGACAGTTTGTGATCATCTTACGATCGCCTATCAACATTGGTAGACCTCTGACTACTAATCTAATGATGACTAGTTGGCCACCTTGCACATGGATGTGATAAGGAGGATCTAGGACCTCTATAACTCTACCTACTAATCTCGAAGCAATGACTTAATGGGCCTCTCCAGAATCAAATAAAACATGGAAATGACAACTCAAAATCGAGACCATGCCTTTCATTACAATAGCTTATGATCATGCAGGCTCCTGATTCACTGCATGTAACTATCCCTATCTTGTTGGTACAACACTCAAACCATCCACACTCTGTGTTTGTCCCTGCGGACTCCTAAAATCGGATTTCCTACCACGGAAACTCCAAGTATGTTGTTTTTGCAGCTGCAAAGATTGTGGCTACAGTCAAGGCGCACTAGAGGCATGGAGGCACTGAAACCGGTAGCAACCCCACTGATTGCACAAGAAGCATCGAACTGATGGGTTAGGCATGGTGGTCATGTCAAGCACTCCAAATCGATCCTACTATGGATCTCTCCACTCTCTACGACCCATATGTACGTTGTGCTGGTGCCATGATTGGCAAGTGCCCCTCCTAAGGTAGTTGTGGGAAAGGAGTGGGCATTGCCAGAAAATGTTGATCCTGAAGGGAGAAATCACTGGGCTAACCTCTGCTGCTGAAACGATCGTCATATCGGTCCAAATGACCACTGGGGTGTAGGTACCGCTCCAGAAGAACTCCCAAAATGTCTCTCTCTGATATTCTCGAATTTCTCCGCAGCATCAGTATCCTCGAAGATAGATGTAAGACATAATCCGACTAGCTTCTCATGCATGATCCTTGGCATAATCTCCATCATATGCTCCATGCACTGGTACCTCATCACAGAGATCATCGAACAGAAGCTGCAGAACCTTCGCAGATTGAGGCTGCTCCTGTGGTATTCCATCATGTGAGGGATGGTAGGTGAAATCAGACAGGTCCTCAAACCTCATCTCGATATCTCCATGTCTATGAGCAATCTTTGTCCGTTGTTGATCTATCACAGCAGTCCGCTGCTGGAGATCCATAAGTGTGGCCATGATATGCACCAATTGGTATGCTATCTCCTGACTAGTCCTAGATGTTATGGTTCTTTACATGAACCAATGTCATTAGTCATAATGGTGATTGTTAGCAATTATAATGGTTGTGATTTTTCTCTTCTTGAGATTAATATATGGGCATTAAATGCAAAAGGTGACACGTGGTTATTGAATTCGAATGTCATTCATTCATTCTCAGACTCACGACAAGTTAGAGAATTGTCGC
The DNA here is from genome assembly GCA_037367405.1 of Ottelia alismoides. Classification (NCBI taxonomy): domain Eukaryota; kingdom Viridiplantae; phylum Streptophyta; class Magnoliopsida; order Alismatales; family Hydrocharitaceae; genus Ottelia; species Ottelia alismoides. The sequence goes on along the minus strand of JAZKJV010005889.1, from coordinate 117,691 downwards.
TATCCGAGAACTTAATACGATCAGAAATATTATGAATGTTGTGTCACGGCGTACCACTGCTCTAATACCATTTTTTGTAGTGCCTCAGGATACTGGTTACCCATCTACACAAATTCTAAATGATAAATTCATGATAGATCTTACTAAGTAATGAAAATAAGGGATAAATTTTCACGATTGAACGACACTCATGATTGATCAACTATCCACATAATAACACATGCCACTTCCGAACATTTTGCATTTATATCCATATAGTACAACATGTATCAAAAGAAAATTTGCATCATTTATACACATATCTTATAAATAGGAAAGAAGAGGAAAAAAACACAAAAATAGATACATTTATCTGTATGTGTACCGTCAAAGGCAAATGTCTGATCACCAAAAGCTAAGAGGCATGAGAAGTACCTACTATGTCATAGGCGTCTTTCCTGTCATCCATGTTGAGAACAAAGGAATGTCAACAGATATTGAGTACACCAAAAATTATTAAAAATAATAGGAGTTAAGTGATTACAAAAGGAAGCAAGTAGACATAAGTAATATTGTATGATGATTAAACTACATGTATAGAAAGAATGTTTTTGTGTTACTTAACACACAATCCCCTCTCTCACTCACCTCACTCTAAACTTAAACAGTTAATATTTACATCTATTAATTATTTAACTTTTCAAAGTAAGATATCATAATCTAGGGTATGGTCTCTTTATAAATTATAAATGTGAGATGTGATGATGGATCACTTTGAGATATGTACGATTTTTATGACATAATCTTTTTCCTTGCCAAAATCTATTAGCGAATCAATTCTAACTCAAGCGATGAAGAAGCCCTCTAAGGGACTCTTCCATCTTGCTTTCCCAGTGGAAGAACAATCTAGGGGAAAGCTAGGCAAAACTCCAACTAAGCCCCTGAGATGGGCGAGAGATACTCTCTGGTCCGAGTCACTCAAGTCCTGTCTGAATTAGTGTAGGAACGGGATAAACAAGCTCAAAGAAAAACCAAGGGTCCTCCAGTATAGGAACACTAACTGTATACAAGGTCGGCGAAACTGGTCAAATGAAAACACGTGGATCCCAAAGAAGCGAAAAACTGCAAGCTCAGGATAAAAATCAGGGAAGAGATTGGGATCCTAGACCCACACACTAGGCGACTTCTACCCAATATGGACATCCTAACTCCAGCTCAGTTGAGGCTCGTCGCACCCTCACATGATCATGTGAAAGAGGCACGCTGACCGGCACACATATTTATCATCAGTGATGCTTATCAAAGCATATATCTATGTCATTATATGTTAATAACTTAAAGGTGTACACCAACCAATTGATCTTGATAATAGCAATGGCTTACTAGTTTGATCTGTCATGGAAGTTGCTAACACAAGTATGGTAAATTTCAAAATGTTGAACAATGATATTGTCTAGATGAACAAGACTTCGGCTGATCCAAAGTATGTCTAATAATGTGAATCTAAACTATTGGGTATAATTATAACAAGATTATTGGAATATGAAGTCTAATTCAACTGTAGTAAATAAAATAATACAAAGATTCATCCCCAATTTCTCTCTCTCTCTATATATATATGTGTGTGTAATGGATTTTTAGTATCAAACTAAACAAATTTGTCACAAAAATTTGGGTATTTGACCAACAACAGCTTATATGCAAATCTAAAATCCCAAAATTCCTCAAAATTTAGTGGTAAAACAGTAGCGGGGATTTGGACATTTGAACCCCCAATTTCTTATGATTCAATCTATTATGACCGAAAAGCAGATCATGCAAGAACAAAATCCCAAATTCTCAACTTAAAATCAAATTACACAACAAACATGCAATTTCTGTCATCAAATTCCCAGCTTTTAGTAGCCGAGAATAACATGTAATCATACTATTTTATTAGCTATACACAGCACTAACTCATGCACTTAAAAACCCAAATTTCTATTTGAAATCAGTCCCTTTTATTAGCTACACACAACGGCAACTTACGTACTTAAAAACCCTACATTTCTATTTGAAATCAGTCTATTTTATTAGTTATACTTATCAGCAACTCATGCACTAAAAATCCCATATTTCTATTTAAAATCTGTCCATTTTATTAGCTATACACAACAACAATTCATGCACTTAAAAACCTCAAATTTCTTTTTGAAAGCAAACCATTTATCAGCTATATACAACAACTCATGCACTTGAAAACCTCAAATTTATTTTTGAAATCAGTCCACTAATTAGCTATACACAGAAATAGAATATGAAAAATAAAAACCCCAAATTCACATCTAATGAACACCAACTACATTCAATTTAAAATCCCAAATCTCCAAAGAATTGAGGTGGTGGAGAAATTAGGGAAAAATTTCACAGATGGTAGCAAATGGAGATGATATTGTACTTGGATCCTCCAAAATGGAGGAAATAGAGATCTAAAAAACAACTATTGAAGCAACAACAAGGGGAAGAAATGGGTTCATTCTTGGAAAGAGGAGAGGAGAAGAAGAAGAGAAGATGGGGGAGAAGAAGAGGGTATATGGGTGATATTAATAAGGAGATGTAAGGGGTTATGTATAAAAAATTGAGAAAATAATGCAACGTGTATAAGTTTAGGAGAAAGGAAACATGTGTTGGAAATAAAGTTTTCTACTTATTTATCTATTTAACTCTTACTTCCATTTCTAATAAAATACTCAATTCATCGTAACTATCAACTCGGATTTTCGATTCAAGTGTGTACTGGTTCATTTCGACCATCTCAGAATGACGATGAAAATGAGTCCAATATTCATAATTTTCCGAAAAAAAGATGCGTCTGGAAATAAAAAAGTACCTTCCCAATTATGATTAAATTTTGCAATTGAAATCGGTCAAATGGCCTCCCATCGATAAGTGATCGATTCCGTTGATTCCAGTTTATCGAAATGAACTTAGTGATGGTCCCATTTATTTTATGTTCAGATCGTGTCACGGAATTTTTCGGTGACACGAAATATCATACAAACGAATTTTAGTCGATTGCACCCGAACGGGATCCGATCTGCAACCTACGGATCGATCCATGTTTATTTAATGTTAATTGAACTTTTATCAATCATGCGAATCCTAGTCGGTTCGGATTTGGTCTCGAATTCGGGTAGCAGATCCCAGTGTTACGTAAAATCCCTCATACAAACTGGACAAGAGACACTAAGGGCTTGTTTGGTTGTTAGGTTACCTCGGGTAACTTGCATAAACCCTCCCCCGCTCCCCCCGTACTCTTGGAATGGAATTCCATCACATAACTAATGTGACAGATACCATCAGTAGCATACTCAGGATTGTGGACTAGGCATGACACTAAATTATAAAAATATTGCAATATTAACAAAATCATTATAATCATGCATATGCATATAGATATATATAAAGAAATATTCTACATATAAAGCATATTTTAGAAAATCCATACGTGTACTTTGAGTTGGACTCGTCTAGTTTTCATATTTTAAAACAAGTCACAATATCATCAATTGTAATAAAATCAAATATTTCTGTTCCATGTATTCAAGAGGCGTCGGGTGGGGAATAAGGACAATAAGGCTCTATTCTATGTTCAACTAGAAAGATAAGAATAAGGAGAATAAGGTGGAATAAAGACATGAATAAGGGTGAAATAATGTGAAATAATGGGATGTGGATGGAGATAGTCATACTCTTGGGAACCGTATCGGGCAGGGAATTGACCCATTATTCCAGTACTTATTCTCCAAATGAACATGGTTTTAGGGTTCTCTTGTTCCTAGAATGGATAACTATACGACACATTTAAAACAATAAGAATATAAACAATTCCATTGGTGGCAAGCTTAACGCTAACAACAAGGACGAGAAAATCCTACCAATCATATATTCGCTAACTATATTTCATTTCTTTTACCTTCAGCTCTTTGATAACTCATGGAAATATATCGATATCTTACTTACTTCCTTGAATTTATTCAAAAAGAATGATTCCTCTTGGAGTGATATCAAGATATCTTGACAAAAACTGAAATTTATAGCATAGAAAACTAAAGAAGGACACTAGTATTATTTTCTAATAAAGTCAGCTCCATTTACTTTTTAAGAGATTCTAATGAAACTTAAAATTTTATTGTGGAGAAACAATATGTATTGATGGTAGTGAGTTGGATACGTGAAATAATTTATTTCCATTGTAAAGATTTGATAACAATGAGACATTAATCCACCTTATTGTATAACATGGTTTTTTGTTACATGCACTTAGAGCGCATTACGTAGATTTGCGACAAAGAGGAGTCAGGCATACAAGGGTTTAGGGAGACAAGTGATGGGTTCCCGAGCTACAAATAAGATGGCGCAGCAGGTCTACAAGGGAGTTGGAGGTGGGGCTCCGAGAGGAAGGTGAGGGCATGTGGCATCCGAGAGGAAGGTCAGGTAGACATGTCTGTGAGGGATCCAAGTCATTACAAGACCGAGAGGAAGACACGACTGTGATGCATCAAAAAGGATGACTAGGGTGTGACAGTCCAGCGAGGGAGCCGGAGCGCAGCACGTCCGAGAGGAAGGTTGGGGTGCAAGAGTTGCATGATGGAGCCAAGCTGAACATCTGACATGTAAGGAGGGAGGCGAGATGGAGTGACCAGAGGGCACCACGGGTGGTTTTCAAGGTTTCGACGGGAGACGGGGGGGGGGGGGGTAAAAACAGGTTACTTTTGAAGGGGTACAAAAGAAGCAATTCAAAGGTCTCCTTAAATGGAGGGGGGCACGTGCGCCACCTGCCCAAAAGGCCGCCCCTGGATACCATCTATTTATCCCAAGATAAGGATGCTTTATTATGGGATAAGTTATCCTAGCTTAAATGGTCATATCATAATTACATCATCAATTATGTATTTTTCTATTATATTTTATCAATATCTTTTTATTCAAACCTATCGAACATGAACAAGGGATAATTCTCACATATCCCTTCTCTCATCTTATTTTTTATCCCTCAACCAAACGAGTCCAACAACGAGAGCTAGATGCTTGACTTTGATTTATGATCACACGACTAACCATCATCCTTGCATGCCATTTCACCTTCTAGGGTTTGTCATATGACTACCTTCGTTTCACGTCTCATACCTCCGATCACGTGTCATTTGTGCCCTCTACTCAGAATGTCATACTCCTCGAAAAAATTGGGGTTCACAATGCTTCTCCACATCCAACGAGATGAGTTAACCTTCCCTTCAAAATTCGTCTTAGGAGTCGAAGCATGCAACTCGCTCAACTAAGCTATTTATATTTTAGATTGACAGTCGTGTGGAAGTCGCACTTGGATTGGGTCCATTACTCATTACTACGAGTTACAGTTTAGGCTAAACTGGTTGCACCAAACTTGGGACTTTCAGTCGGTGTAGCTACACAAAGCGTGGAATGCGGATTTGGATTGATGTTGCTTAAGCAACTATAGAGAGATCCCTTACAAACGAAAGGGACCCCCGCAGCACTTGGAGTCGATGCCCTTTCGGTTGGCTGCATCTAAGCATGTGTTTGTAAAAAAAAATGCACACACCATTTTATTTCATTCCAAAGTAAGTATGACTCATAATCAAGTTAATGTTATCTTCTTTGTCCTTGACATTGAAAAGAACAATATGATGAGATGGTATGCCATGATCAACAACATCGAGAACCGATTCATGCCCGCCAATGAGGATTATTTAATCATACCTATCAAATGCAAAGGAAAGAACAAATGGCTCGTAAAGATAGCAAAAATGGCATTTCCTGCTCGAGAAGACGTTTATTTGAAGCGATCAATAGCAAAAGAGGCATTTCCTGCTTGAGAAGATGTTTATTTGAGGCGATCATACGATGCAACGCGAATGCAATAACAAGTGACCACAAGCCTCTTGAATGTTCTCATCTAGAACCATGTCCGCCATCAACAGATCGTTCCCCTCCACAAGTGACAAGGAACATGGCCAAGTCTCTCCTCTTGCTAGAAAGCGACTAGAACAATGATCTTGCATTTGTTGTCACATGAAAAGAGAGACGCTTAACGTCGATAACACGATTAAAACCTGCTACAAGTCAACCGACCACGCATCGTCAATGCCCTTCACAATTTGCGCTCCAGTAGAAAGCTGAATTGATAACCATATGAATCCAACCAGATAGCTGCCTAAAGAAAACCAGCCTAAACTTTTCATTAAAGCTTGAGAATTACACGCAAACGTGCATGGGGTGCACCGAACAAATCTCGCTTCTATAGAAAATGGGGGGCCAGCAAAACATGGAAGGTGTTATCTTATTTGTCTTTACACAAAAGAATCAATGACATATATCTCAATTTCACATTTTGTATGTATCTCTTTCACCTATATCCACCATTAGGAGGTGGTTGGGGCTGTTGAGACCCGTATCCGCCGCCCGTATTCTGTGATGGATCATAGCCGGTACCCGGAACGCCAGGGCCAGGGGGCATTACGGTTCCTGGCCTCATAGCTCCACCTTGAACCATACCCATGTTCATTCCCATGCCCATATTCATCCTCATTCCCGTGTTCATCCCCATACCCATGTTCATTCCCATTCCCATTCCCATGTGCATCCCCATGGGTTGATTCATGACGCCGGGGTAACCGCCCATCGCGCCATATCCCATTCCCATGCCCATGCCAGAGCCCATCATAGGATTTGGAGACTGGGCCAGACCACCTGCACCGGCACGCCCAATGCTAGAACCTGATCCCATAGCTTTGCCCATTGTAGTAGTAGATATAGGAGGAGGTGCAGAGCTTTTGTTCTCCATTCTCTTCTCCTTGCGGTTCATTGCATCGAAGTCGATTCCGATGTCAGCCAAGGGATTTGTTTTATCTATACAAAGTATAAATTGACATAAGTAAATCATAAATGCACAAGTAGAAAGAAAATGAATGAATAGGATGCTTACTTCCAGAAATGTCAAGATTGATCAGGCCGCGACTCATTGTATCAGCCCAAACAGCTGATCTGGTTTCAAACTTCTCGTCCTGTGGAGGAGGTCTCGTAGAAGAACCTGACGTACATGGAGTTGCTTGAGATGCGTACTGCGGACCGGACTTATTAGGAGTCACTGCTTGTGATGAGAGAAAGGATCCTGACTGATTGGGCAGAGAAGCTGATGGAGAGGGATGCAAGGACATGTTTGAATGAGCAGCTTGCGACGGGAACATCGGCCCCAGCTGATTGGCCAGGTTTTGAGGAGCTGCTTGTGTTGGGAACATGTGCCCTGACAGGTTAGGCATGCTTGTTGTCTGTGAAGGGAACATAGACATCTGCTGACCGAGCATATTAGATGCCGGTGATGGGAACATCAACCCTTGCTGATTTGGCATGCTAGCGGCACGTGACGGGAACATGGACCCAGGCTGGCTTTGCATATTAAGTGCCTGTGATGGAAACAAGGATTCTAGATCATTAGGCAGACTGGATGTTGGAAATAAAGGCGTTGGCTGGTTGGCAAGACTAGGAGGAGCTGATTGTGAAGGGGCCAATGATCCCATCCCATTAGGATAACTTGAGGTAGGGAGAGATGTCTGTGATGGCAGTGCTTGCGGTCTCACGTGATTTGTCGGGAATCCCTCCTCTGTAGATGATCCATTAGTGAAGTGGTCCGGAATGGCAGCTTGGGATAGTAATCCTGATATTTCAAATGGGTTTTGTAAGGATTCTTGTGACCCAGAATGTCCCATCTGCGAAAAAGGGTTCGCTTCTTCGGAGTTCTCAGCTAACTGGGAGAAAAGGTCAGCAGGAGCTGTCTTGGACCTGACTGGTGCAGCAGGATCGGTTAGAGGAGCTGTTGCTGCAGGCCCCGTCTGTGGCAGAATATCAGCCAATACATCTATGCCGGGTTGGAACGCGGTTGAAAGCTCCATGGATGAAGACTGATCATTTGAAACACCAGGAGGACCATATGTGAAACCATAAAGGGGGTCTCCAAGATCAAATCCAAATGCATTTCCTGCATTAGAAACTGGCAGCGGTTGTTGCTCGCATATGCCAACCTGTCCAGAAGGCTGGAAGGTTGAAGAATTGATGCTCGTTTGCAGCTGAGATGCAAAATCATCCGAAGAAATAGCCTTAAAAGGGGCATCTCCGAAAGGATCTTCAGCAAACTGCAAGCAAGTTTAAGTAATATTTTTAAAAAAAGAGCAAAACAGAATAATGGGGCATCAAGTGCTACAAAGCTCCTGCTACGCGGGGTTCGAGGAAGAAGTTAGATCATTTTCCACCTACCATAACCCAACAAGAGTAAGACTATTAGAAAAGAAAATACGCACTTTGAACTTCCAAAAATCAACAAAAAGTCATATAATAAGCAACAGCTTAAACAGGTGGGATCAGCAGAAACACCTGATTCATCTCTGAAGATGCTGATGGGAGAGCGCCAAAGTTGTCCACAGAATTTGAATTTGGAAGTATGTCAGAGGCAGCTGTGTCAGCAGAAGGCACTATAGCGAGACTCAATGAGGTTACAGAATCGTCACACAGTAGCGATCCGAGTAAATCCACTGCATTATCACCCACGCCAGAAGAGGCGGCTGAAGAAGTAGATGCATACAAGTGCTCAATTGGGGCAGAAAATCTTTGTATAAATATCCTAAAGAAATCTACGTTGCATTGGATTGAACCTTTTTTCAGCAGAAAAAATTAACATCAAAGCAGAGACAACCTGAAAGTTTGATTTCTTTCGAACCAGGAAAATATTATATTCTTATAAGATGGAAGTATGCGAGTGAACTAGACAATAGCCTACGACCATCTTTGGGGAGTAGCCTGTCATGGCTAACTTCAGTCAGTCATTAGAATTAGCATTATCATTAGCATCATAGAATGATAGAACCGTACGACTTTGTTTGCCATCAGCATATGTGTTAAGTCAACCTTTCAGGACTTCGTCCTAGAGGTCAGTCAAGACCATATTGGCACGACTCCTGAAGAGGAGAATTAATGCAGCCAAGATTATTTTGTCCAAATGACTTTGAGAAAGAGAGCCTGTTTTCTTTGTTTCTTTCTGCAATGTACAGAAAATGTTTCCTTGGGAAACTCAAAAATCATCAGGTAGAAATCAGACCCAGGATTACGGACTAGGTGGCGATTGGGTTTATTTCTAGTCCAAGTTTTTTTTATTTGACGATTAATTAAATATTAAATTTGTCTAATTCTGCTATTTTTATAAATATTAATTGTCTCATATTATAGCTTACTGTTAATGATCGACTCGACGTATTCAACAGGGATGCATAATATAATTTAAGAGTAAATTACACAAAAGTTCCTAAACTATACTCACAATTTCAATGCCGTCCCTCAACTTTCAAAAGTAACAATGTGGTACCTAATGTATTGTTTCTGTCACAATGTGATCTTTTACTAATGGGAACATGTGACATTCGTTAAGTGATGGGTGTGAGGACAAAATTACCCCCAAGTAAAATCCTTCACCCAAAATCCCCAAATCTCAAACTTGACCAAACTTGTGTCCCCACAACTACTGCCACCTTCCCAAGCTAGGGTTCCAAGGCCGTATGGGGTCAACTGCCATAAGGGCTCTGAGGTACGTGACCGACAACAGACGTGCATGAGGGCTCGACGGCGAGGGTGTGCGACTGGAGGCGGAGGTGTGCAACCGACGATGAAGGTGCACAAGGGCTCGGCGGAGGGGTGTGCAAGAGTAGATGCATAGTTTAATGTTGACACCTATCAAATTTAAAATGATTAACATACTAACCAATGGTCAAAATCCCATCACATCATGACATTATGCCATGATTAATCTCCATAACATCATGACATTGTGCTTTTTAATGATACGAATAATCTCCGTAACATATCACGACAATATGCAACTGGATTTAATTTCGTGTTCTGTCTCAAATGGCTTCTTGGAATCTTTTAGACAAATTCTTTCCCAACCATTCACGGAATCTGTCAGATGAAAACCCATCACCTCCTGACGATGAAGCCCCTTCCTTCTCCTGGTCGAAGCACCTCCCTTCTGCTAGCCGAAGTCCCTCTGTTGGTCGAATCTTCTCCGCAAGTTGAAGCTCCTCCTCCGATCGAAGCCCCCTCCTTCGATCGAAGCCCCACCATCGGTCGAAGCCCCTCCGCCTGTCGAGCCCTCACACACGCCTATGATTTCTAGAACCCTATCTCGATTGAAAGGGAACATGTGGGGGTGCGTGTGGGTACGAGAGACGTATTGGAAATTTTCGGGATGAGTTAAGGATTTCGAATTTGGTTCAGCAGGTGTATTTTCATCCCACCATCATTAGAATTGACTGTCATCGCCTATTCCCGTTAGTAAAAGATCACATTGTGACCGAAACAATGCATTATGTACCACATTGTTACTTTTGAAAGTTGAGGGACAACATTGAAATTGTGTGTATACTTTGAGGACTTTTGTGTAATTTACTCTATAATTTAAGCTGATTTTAGCAATTGGATTTTTTATTTTTGGTGTATCACTGCACCAATTTTCATTGTTCTATGCTCACACGTATATGAAATACAAAGCATGTTGTAAAGTGGATGCCTACACTTGGAGAGAGAGTGAGGGAAAAGTCAAACGGTGGGGAACCGATGGTGCAGTGTATGCCACAGGGAGGGGGCGCAGCCGCAGCAAGTTCGCGAGGGAGTTGAGGGTGCCGCACATCAGAGAGGGAGGTTGGGGAACAACTACATTGGGCCCGCAAGGGAGTCGGTGATGCATTTCGTCCAAGAGGGAGGTGAAGATGCAAATTGCATCGAGTTCGTGAGGGAGCCATGGGCAGGATATTCCACGAAGGAGCCTGTAGCACATGTCCGAGAGGGAGGCGAGAGAGCAGCCACAATGGTCCATGGGCGGGGCATTCTTTGTGTGCTATATTCGTGCTCTTTAGCCATATGTGATATTTGTGCTCAAAGGTGATCGTCTTCAGTCTCGAGTAATTTCTATGCTCAAATTCGAAAGCTTGTGAATTCAATATTATTGCCAATATGTTCTCTTTTTAGTATATTGCAGACATGTATCCGACTTGTAGATCCATTTCTCTGTGAGAGATAATTTTCCTTTCGTACAAGAGGTTGTACTACCCTCAATTTAAAGTAGCGAGGGATAGAGGAAGAAAGCTCCTCCAAGAGAGTAGAGGGAAAATCCTAGAATAAGATTTAGGACATGGTTTTCATCCACTTGGGTTTCCACATTAAAGTGATTGCCCATTGTGGTCTGATTTTCTCCACTTATATCTTTTTTTGTGTGAATATTTTGAATTGTTGTTGTCATTGGGATTATTGTATATTGCACAATTCATCCCAGTCCCTTATATCAAACAAAGAGCAAAAAAATTGAAGGAGGAGATTACAAAAATTTCTTAAGGGGGGACTAAAAAAAGGAAAGAACAAATTGGTACATAAACATCTATCACGCCCAACTTGGAAACATAAAAATGAGTAATTGCTTTCTGGGAATCACCTTTTTAAATGTCTGTAAGTTGAAGTATCATAAAGATACGAGGTATAACAATCTTTCCTCGACATACTACATCTCTAAGACGTGATTGTCAACCTCAATGTGCTTGATGCATTATAAAAAAGTGAGATGGAGGCACACTTGTTGTCAGAATAATGAATTTGAACTTTAGCAGAAAAGCCAATCTCATCCAGAAAGGACATAAGCTAACTAATATAACAAGTGACTTGGGTTATGCTTGTGTTCAGGCTCAGCACTAAATCAAGCAAATGAGCGATGATAGTATGCTTATTGCATCTCCTAGTAGCAAGATTTTCCAACAAAGTTAGAAACCCTAGTAGTGAATGATTGTCATCTCGAAAGCTAGCCTAGCCCAAATCAGAATAATAATATATAAATGTAAAGAAATGTACTAAGCCTTCTCCCACTATAAGTAGGGTCGGCTACATGGATTCTTGCTCAAATCCATGTTGAAAGATTCAACTATTTTTTACGTTGGCCATTGACTACCTAACGCAACCACTGCAAGAGTGGGATTTGAACCCTGGTCTTTTGTGTGGTAGACACACTGTACTACCACTATGGACCAATAGAATCACAAGTAATTCATGTAATCTTTCTAGGTTTGAGGTTACCCAAGGAAAGCACACTCGATTGCACAATTAGAGAGCTTATCAACAAGATAGAAATTATGGATAAAAGTCGCGCAACCAAAGATGTGAAGTGGGAGAAGAAAAAGGCTTAGTGTTTAGGGTAAAAAGAAGAAAAGGCTTAGTGTTAGGGTAAAGAAAAGAAAAGGGTCAATCCCCTTCCCAGTAATAAAAGATGGAACCTTATTAATCAGGTTAATGCCAGTTAAGACAATATCACTCAGGAGGTCTTAGGAATAGGGATGAAAATGGATGTGAATATATTTGTATAATCGTATCCAATCTGTTGTCGTATTCGTTTTATTCATATTACGACATTCATATTCGTTTTAAAATGGATGCGGATATGGTTTTCACTTTGACATTCATCAATATTCACATTCGTATTCGTATATTCATTTTCATTCAAAAATATATTAATGGATTTATTTATAACTGTGCATAACAATATTTTATGATTGCATTCACCATTGTTAATATAATTGTTATGAAATTATTAAATCGGGTATATCTATTTTATGTAAATCATCCTAAACATGTATATTTTAGCAACTCTATTAAAAATTTATGTTATTATTCGCATCCGATTCGTATTCGTTTTACATTCGTATTCATTTTTAAGGATATGGTAATACATTTTTTCACATCTGTCAATATTCGTATCCGCATTCGTATTCGTATTTTAAAATGGATAAGGATATGATTATACCTATATTCATATCCGTATCCGACCGTTTTCATCCCAACTTAGGAAACTTAATTTGAGTTGTACAAGCAACATCATGGAGATGTTACATGTTCACAATAATACCATTTTGTTACAAGGTGCCCTTTTACATAAACTCTACAACATTATTATAATAATTTTGTGCACGAAGCAAAGAATGTCTTTATTTCACGAAAAAGGATTTCACAATGAAACTAATCTCATATTGTTTTTAGATATAATAGTACTAAGTTGGTCTGTGAAACTCGTCCACAAAGTAAACTAAACAGTAATAAAGAAATGGTATCAACAGGGTGTGAACTCAACACATCACAATATATTAAATTTGTTAATGCATTGGGCTAATATAGCCAACGGCATATTTTCTATTTATATCTTATTTCCATGTTAGCTATTTTTATTTGTAACCCTTCTATATTTAGGAGTCCTATTGAAGACTACTATGTAATTTCTATCTATATAGCCATAGGGTTTCACGTTATAAAAGAAACCCTAATCCATGAATAAAATTAATTCCATTAGTTCTCTTTTTTTCTTCACAAGGTATCAAAGTAAGGATCCTAGAACGGAGTTCATACCCAAAATCCCACCACCACTGCTATCCTCGACGATACCCCAGTACTGTTCTTGCCCTAAAGACATCCTACCGACGCCTTCGTTGCCATAACAACTTCCTATCGACGTTGCCTCCTGCCCTAACGGCTCCCAACCGACATCGCCCCCCAACCCTAGCAAGAATAGCACCACCATTGTCCTAACGATCCTCCTATTGGTGCCATTCTTGCCCTAGCAGCAGCCAGCCTTCCTCTAGTGCCTCCCCTCAATATACGTGTGGTCCAAGCGGCTCTTGTCACCACCATCAATGGTTTTACTACCGCTACTTCAAACGCCGGAGTAAATTTCTTCTGGATACCTTTGATAATATCTCACAAATTGCTATGGCCACTACTCCAACCAAGACTAAAGTCATGATATCCACATCTTCCATGGTGATTCAAGGGACTTCTGTCAAACTAAAGGGTGCAGACAACTATGTACTCTGGTAGGTGTTTACAAGTTCCTTGTCGGATTACAACCTCATTGTCAAACATTGAAGGATCAGATCCTATCACCTACTATTGTTCCTTCCATCAAGGTGATTTTTAGTCGACTACAGTAAATAGCGACTTCTATTGGACATATGAGTCCTATTCAGGCTACAGACAACACGAGCTTTCGTGTGATGTATGGATGTGGTGGTCGATGCAGTTCTCGAGGAAGCCAAGGTCATGACTCTAGTCATGGTCGTGGTCATGGTCGCACCTACCCCCCTTACACTCATGACCACATATGCAATAACCCCTTTGATAGGAGTTGGAAAAGTTTGGCAAGCCTCGACATGTCAATTTGGCATCATCTTCTGATTATGATGCATATGCGATAGAGGTGGTCCCTGATCATGTGTAATGCTTGGATCCAAACCACCCGAATCCAACCCGACTCGGGTCCACGTGAATCCGATTAAGGTCGAGCAAGCTTGGATCGATCCGCAGATCGTGGATCGGATCCTATTTGGGTGCGATCGACCAAAAATCGATCGCATTGCACCTCGTGTTGCAGAAAAAGCCTGCGACGCAACATGGACATCGATGTGAACGAAGAACATCACTAATTCTGTCTCGACAAAGCAGAACCAATGGAATTGACAGTTTGTCGATCGGAGGTCGTTCGACCGATTTTAATTGCAAAATTTAATAATAAATCGAAAACATATTTTGTCGAAATCATTTTGATCATCATTTCGAGATGATAATGGACCATTATATGCCTGAATCAGAGATTTAGGGTGATTATGGTGATGACTTCGAACATTTCATCAAGACTTGAAATGAAATGAAAAAAAATATCACACACGCATGCACCCCCCAGTCCCAACACATACCCCCTGCGCAACCCCATCCCCTTTTCTTGTTTCCAACAGAACCCATCCTTTCTGTTTCTCACGCCCAACCCTCTCTTCTTCCTCCTCTTTTCTTTTTCTTCTCCCTCTCTTCTTATTCAGCATAACCCATCTTTCTCTTCTCCTTCTCCTTGTTGTTGTTGATGATGTTGACGTATCTCCGGCGAGCATGGTGGCGCTCCGACAACAGTTAACATGAGCCTCTACCTTCTTCCTCATTTCCTCTATTCCTAGGGCTCAAGGTACAATCTAAAACTCTCCTCTTGATACCATGCATGTTGTTCTACACATTTTTAGATCTCTTATTTGATGCATTGTATCAAAGCTTAGAAATTTGCATGGTTTTTATTCATTATAATCACCAATTTTGGTTGAGGCATGCACTAAACTACGAGGAATTTGATAGAAAATCTATTTGAAATGGCGGGGAAGGATGAACCATGAAAAGTTTCACTGGGTATTGAACTATTGATTATTGCTTGTTAAGCAAGAGAATGGTGAATTGGATTGGATAGTAAACTTGCCTTTTATCAGTAATTGTCAACAATTCAAATTATATTGCTCTACTCTACCTATTTCTTTATGACATTTTTAATTAGATCCTGAGAATCAGCGATCATCATCGAAGGTCTTGATGGGATATTCTCATGCATGCTTTAGTTAAATATTATAATATTATACAATTTCTAGGATCTTTTTTTATGGCAAAAAGGGTGATCTCCTGAGCTGGGAGTCACCGCAAGATCAACTTCATTAAAAGAAAAAAACATAAAGTACATTACCTTGATATCCAAAAATAATAAAGCGCATTACAATGAGAAACGACATTTTCCTTGTAGAACCTCTGGTTGTTGAAAACCAGGTGATTCCGCCCAACCCAGATGGCCCATAGGACCGCAAATGGCTTGGAACAGTCATCCGTAGAGTTGTTGCCCATCGCTCGAACCAACCTCTAGAACTCAGCAGCCTCTCCGGACCTCACCCAAGGGGCTCCAACCTCCCTCCAGACGTGTATAGACGCCGAGCATTTGAAGAATAAATGGTTTGTAACCTCAATATGCCCATCGCACCTGTCCATGATGAACCGCAAAATCGGCCCTTTAATAGTGCAGAATTAGCACTTAGAATCATCATCGTAGTCGGGCCGAGTTGGGTCATCAAAAGATCATCTCATTTAAATATATGTCAATAATAGATCAAAATGAGATGATCATAATTATTATTTTTTTACTTGGCAAGAAACCAAGGTCGAACTCAGGGACACGAGCCTCTCTCATATTAATCGGATTTTAGTCTATTCAATTAAGTGTTGAATTGGAGATCTATATAGGTCAAAGTATGCAAAAAGACACAACAATGCAAAGCATTGTAAATAAACATGCATTTTTTATCAATTTTTTTATCATGCAAATAGATGCAATGAAAATATGCCCTAGGTTAAAAGGATGAGCCAACTAAACCACCAGTTAATTTCAGATTAAAATGAAGCATAATCAAAAAGGCATAAAAGACACTAGAGTTAATTAAAAAAATACATTGAGATCACAGTGTCAAATCAAGAGAACAAACACGCCATTAAAAAGTACATCAAACAAGCGTTGAAATGAAACTGAAATCAACTTAATCGGAGCTACGAGGCTCAAGATATGCATGAAGAAAGACAAGGGCATAACTGAAATAAAACATGAAAAGATAACTACAACCAGGTCCCTGGGAGGGACTAAATTGCAATAAAAACAAGTTGCGGGACCTTCCCTGTAAATAAACCATGCGCGCGGGGGTATATTTGCAATTATTGAAACCCGCAAGGGTATAAGTACAAATATCCCCAGGCGCGCAGCTGTTGCACGTGCGTCAGGACCTGGATGCGATATTGAAGAATGCGTGGGCTTCTCTGCAAATTGCCCACATGGCACGTGCTAGGCACGCGCCATCCAGGCTCGGAAGTCAGCTCAGGTTCGGCAGAGGTTGGGTTGTGCTTCGGGTCTGCTCGGGCGGTTCGAGGCTCGATGCAGGCTTGTAGAGGCTCGGGAGCATCCAAGCCTGGAGGCTAAGATGCTAGGCTAGGGGAGGCTCTGGCGTCGCCACGTGGCTGAATGTCGGCCATTGGATTGAGTTGATCCAAGGGTTGCTGGTGACGGTGTTCCCGGGCGACGTGGATGCTCGAAGGTCGTTGGATCGTCGAAGATCCAACGGCCTCTGGAAGAAGAGCTGAGTGTCGACGTGGCTGCATCGTGGCCGTTGGATGAACTCCGGGGCGGAGCATCCAATGGTGACTGCTCCTTCTCCATCAATTGCAGGTGGCAGCGAGTTTGGAGCTCCGGTGAGGGAGCTCCTCCTCCGCCACCTCCCTCCGGTGTCGTTGAATCTCCCCAGAGCTCCGAGACAGGTCGTCGAGGAAGATAGAAGCTCTGGGAAGGTCCTGGAGTGTCTGGATGCCGTCATCGGAGCTCGGATCATTGGAGCGACGCTGACGAAATGTTCTCCGATGGTACTCCGGCCAATGAATGCTTTGGCTAACCTGCAGTGTTAGTTGGTACCCGAAACCTTGGGTTTTATGAAGGGGAGCGGAGTGGAAGCTCGATGGGGCGAAGAAGACGGGAGCTCTAAGCTCCTCCGCCGCGAGGTGGCGGAGGAGATGGGTCGGAGATGGTTGAGGGTCTGGAGGAAAGAGGAGGTGAGCGGAGTGATGCGCGGCGAAGGGGGGTTGAAGGCGAAGCTTGGGGAGTCCTCGACGGAGGTCGAGGACGGTTGTAGAGACCTGAAAAATTAAACAAAA
Organism: Ottelia alismoides; assembly: GCA_037367405.1. NCBI lineage: Eukaryota > Viridiplantae > Streptophyta > Magnoliopsida > Alismatales > Hydrocharitaceae > Ottelia > Ottelia alismoides. The sequence goes on along the minus strand of JAZKJV010005889.1, from coordinate 100,090 downwards.
CAAGAGAAACAACAGAGAAAAGATCGGAGATCTTACCTGAGAGATGGCGGCGTGATTGGCTTGGGCTCGAGCTCCTAGGAGGAGCTCTGGGTCATCGCTGAACTCCCCCAGCCGTTGGGAGCAACTTGGCGGGCTCGGAGCGCCGCGACGACGCCATGATCGGCGAAGGGTCAACACCGGGGAAGACGGTCGTCTTCGCTCGATCTCTCTGCCTCCCCCTGTCACTGGGAGGTGGAGGAGGGCTGGGCCACTCCCCTCGTAAAGGTGGACAGCTTGAATCGAGGTGGGGGGTGGTGTATTTAAAGGAGAGTTCGGCGGAGAGGAAGGTTATGGGCGAGGTTTGCGAGGGTGTTATGGAGCGAGTGGGCTCACGACGAAGATCGTGGGATGACTCGCGAGGTAGAGGGAAGATTGGGGAAGGTCGGAGGGTAGTTGGCGATGGGAGAAGTCGACTGGAGTGGCGGAGAAAAAGGAAAGGGGCAGGCGCTTGTGCGAGGTGGAGAACGTGGGGACGAAGGGCAACCGGAGGTAGACGACGGGTTCTTAGCCGTTGGATCTTGCGATCCAACGGTCCTGATCAAGGCTCCAACGGATGATGACGATGAAATCTTGGGCGATTTGATCAAAGGATGTCAGCGCTCCACGTGGCGACATCTGGGCACGGCGCTTGCGGACGGTAGTGATGGGAAGGAGACTCTAATCGAATGGCTGGAAACTTAGCGAGATTGTGAGGTCGAGATTTCTGCTTCAAATGATGATCAGATGGCAAAGGACGTGACACGTGGCGTAAGCAGAAGAAGGCGGGCGCGAGCGGTTTAGATGGGAGATGGGTGAAGATCAGACGGTGCGCAACACGCCACGTGGCAAGCTGTGGTCTTGGCGCTAACGTGCGGTGAAGATAGAGCCCTGATGATCATCCGATGGCTGGGAAGAAAGGGAGGACGTGGACACAACTGGACCGTTGGATTCAAAGCAAAATCCAACGGCCAGGGATGATGGCGGATGAGACAAGAAGAAGCGGGCCACGTGGCTCACCCAGATTGGGCCACGTGGCCCAATCAGGTTATTCAGAGAGTAATTTTGATTTTTGAAGGTTTATATGGCCGAATTTGAGAAAACTCAAAACATGAAAGTTGTAGATCTTGACGAGATCTACAAGTTTCATGTTGGCCAAAACTGGAGATGAAGTCAAACAAAGACCCGAAATATTTTTGAGGGTACCTTTAAGTCTAAAAATACCACGCATTTTTACTTTGCCATTTTTTTGTGGTTTTTTAATTTATTTAGGACTCTGTTAATTACATGACATCAACTGGGTTTTATTGACACTAAGCTTAAGCAAGGGGGTTAATAATGTGAAATTATGATGATGAAATTGAGTTTCATCAGTCCATCAAGCCGAACAACCTCCCCCTCGCTTTAATGCACAAACGCTCTTCTCATACACCAAAGAAAGATCTTAACTCTGCAGGAAATCTTAGCTACCCAAACCACCTTCATGTTCTGGCAAAGCTCCACATCTTGTATTTCTGCCACTCTCCTTATTTCCTTATACGCCTTCTTAGTTGTGAATCTCGCACCAACCCAAAGCGGCGACTCAAACCGTACTCTCCCAGCCACCAACTGAACCCAAACTCTATAAATTTTACGCACAAGTTTGGCCGCCAGTGATGATGACGAACCCCATATCAGAATCACCAACTTTTCCAACTGAGCTTTGTTCATACAATCCACATCACGAACCCATAATCCTCCATTGCTACGCCCCTTCGTTACCTCATCCCCTCGCCATATGCAAGCCTGACCTCCGCTACTTCCCGTCCGATCAAAAGAACCTCCTCATCAGTGACTCAATCTTCTTCCTTACCCCCACCGGCATCAATCGAGTACAGTATAAGAAGATAAGGATGGCAGAGAGCACCGCAGAGAGCTCCCCAGACAACTCTTCCACCCCTCTCCCCATATGGAGTAGAAGAAGATGGATGAAAGGGTGACACACCGCTTCATCCACCCAACCCAAACTTTTGGGAATCCTCTCCGTTATATAGACACCCATAAGAAACTCCAGTCAATACAATCATACGCTTTGTCATAATCAATCTTCCATAGAACCCCCTTCTTCCTCAATCGCTTCCAATCAAGGCAGATCTCTGATGCCTTTACCAAGCCATCAACCATCTGACGCCATGGAATGAAAGCCGACTGACCCTGAAGGATCACAGAGTCCAAAACTGCCTTCAACCTGTTCGCTGGAATCTTAGCCACAATAAGATATAAAGCGTTGGATAACGCAATGGGCATAAAGTCCTCCACCATCACCAGGTTCTTCTTAGGAAGGAGTAACACCAGCACCCGATTGACCCTCTCAAAGCCTCCATTCCCTTTCTTGAACCCGTTAACCACCTCCAAGACCTCCTCCTTCAACATGCCCCAGAACTCATGGTAGAAACGAACTGGGAAATCATCCGGGTTCGAAGCACCCTCCGCATTCAACCCCCAGATAGATCTCTTCACCTCATCTTCTATGAAAGGAGCCAACAACCCCTTCGCCTGCTCCCTAGACAACTCTTCCACCCCTCTCCCCAACCACCGCCAAACGTCCTCCCTCCGCCTATGCGACACCTCCACAAAGTGGTCCCTAAGCGCACTGCCAATTCGAGCCTCCCCCCATACCCTCACACCCCCAACCTCGACGTCATGCAGATAGTTTCTTCTTCTCCTTCCGGAAGCCATAGTGTGCAAAACTTTGTATTGGCATCCCCTTCTTTACACCACCTTTGTCTAGATCTCTGCCTCCACTCCACATCTTCCTTTCGATCCTCCACTAGCAACTCCTCAAGAAATCCCATCATCTCTGCCAGCTCCTACCAGTCCAGCCCTCTCACATCATCAAGCTCATCTAGTCGACTCACCCCCACCTGAGCCTCCCTTCTCCTAGCCCTCCGCCTCACCTTCACCTCCCTCCTGAACTTTGTAAGGAAAGACCTCAATAACAATATCTTTGCCGAGAAACAAGAGACCACCGAGTCCACAAGGGTCCAGCTTGTCCACTGCATAGCGACCTCGTCCCGGAACCCCTCCTCTAAGAGCCAGCTCCACTCGAAACGAAAGAAGAATATATTATTCTCCCCTTCACCAGACGACCAAAGGATAAGCGTGTGATCGGAGTGAGCCTGCGACAACACCCAAGCACGAGAAAGGGAGAAGCCTCTGCCCCATCAAGGGACATGAGAAATATGTCGGCCTGGACCGCGATCTCACAATACGCCAAGTAAAAGAACAGCCAACCGCATCAATAATCGACATGCCCAAAGAGTGGGCCACATTTCGGAAGTCCATCAAACCAGGATCCCTGCTTCTAGGACCTATGTCTTGGTAGATGTTAGAAACTCACTATCAAACTTAGTTGTTGAAAAAGGATGCTGATGATATTAAATTTCTCGATCCTCTATGGCTCGTATATCCAGTATTATTTTTTTTATAGGCATCCTCTCCGAAATCTGCATCCTCTATAACAAGATGTGATAAAAATCCATTTCATGTTCTCATGTTTGTGTATTCGTGTATTCTGTCAACTACATTCTTCTCTTAGTGTTTACGCGAATCACGATTTACCATCTCATGTCCAAAATCCAAACGCCGCATTCATGATGGATAAGAAAAGAGGAGGCACATAGACAAGGATCCATGTTAAGCAAACTATTTTGGATTCCTTAAAGATTATCATATACGGGAATAGAAGCTGGGTTTTAATGTTTAATTAGTTGTAAATAATGAAAGATAGATATAACATGATATAGCATCACAATAGCTTGAAGAGCTGAGACTCAATTTCTCCCTCCATATGTATTAAATAAATGATTATCTAATTAATTAATCAACACTATCATGGTTTGAGAATTAAAATTTGTCCTATAAAAATCTAACATCATCAATTCAACAAATTATTATCTATCCAGATATTCCGGATTCCAATTCATTTTCAGAAAATTTGCTTCATATACTGTAGATATATATGTTATTCTATGTTATTCTCGTCTGTACCTTTTCACATTTTCTTTTTCCCGTTAGACTCTTTATGTATTTTACCCATAGGCTACTCTCCTATATAAGAGAGCCTAAGGCGTATGGAATAAACAAGTTTTCTCATTTTCCCAACATGGTATCAGAGCGACAGTCCTAGACCGGAGTTCTCGAACCAAATCCTAATCGTAGCCTCCACCCTCGAGCCCTCCGTGCGCGCCTCCCCGCCTCGCACCGCCTCCTGCTTGGTTTCGCGCCGCCCTGACGTCAGCGCTCATGTGCGCCTGTGTCTGCGCACTCTCCTGTGCGCCTGCACCGCTCATGTGCGCCTGCGCACGATCATGTGCGTAAGTGCGTGCTCCTGTGCGCCTGAGCGCCTGTGCTCCTGTGTGCGTGAGGTCGTGCGCCCCCTATGCATCGGTGCACGCTTCTGTGCGCCTGTGCGCGTGAAGCCATGCGCACTTCTGTGCGTGCCCATATTAGTGATCCTGCACGCACATCTGTGCGCATATCTGCACATGTGATTTCCGTACGCGTGCAACCCTAGGTCAGCGCGTGTGCGGCTCCAGTACTCGTTCCGCGCACGCGTTTCTAGATTAATGGGTTTGGTTGCTTGAGTCTACACATGCAACTAAACCCGTTAATATCTGTGTAGACAATCATATCTTCAGTCTACTCCCCTAGTCTTCCATTATCATAATGTCAGAAAGCAAGGCAAACATCCCATCTAAAGGCGCCTTCAGAGGTCCAGCGCCTATTGTGAAGATGGATGGTTCAAATTACGAACTGTGGACCATGCAGTTCGTGAGTATGATGAAGTTGACCGATAAGAAGCACATTCTTACTGAAGAAGAGCCTGCTGAGAAGACAGGGGTCAATGCCTCATGGGAGGTAGATGATGCATATGCTAAAGTTTGGCTATCCAAAACATTAGCAATTGAGATTGCTAACGATATTCTCCATCAGCCCACTGCCAAAGCAATGTGGGACATTCTGGCTGCCACCTATTCACAGGCAAAGAATGAGATGAAGATTCTGCAACTTCAGCATGACATCTTTACAATCAAGCAGAATGAACGGCCTCTATACTCATTGTACACGTCCTTACGTGGAATGTTTGAGAAGCTTTATAGCTTCATGCCTCTCACAACCACGCCAGAGCAACAGAAGACCTATCAGAATGCCACTATGGTGGGTGTATTTCTGGCTGCCCTTGATCCAAAGTACGAGGCAGCACGTTCCCATATCTTGGCAGATTCCACTATTCCTCCTATGGAGGAAGATTTTCACAGGCTGAGTCGTATTACTGTTCCTTCGTCTACTGCAAATCAGACCGTCTCAGCCATGGCAACAAATCGAGGTCGTGGGGGCCATCATCAGTTCCGTGGTCGTGGACCTCAAGGCAGAGGAGACCGTGTTCGGCAATCATGCACCTTTTGCCACCGTTCAGGACATACCAAAGACACATGTTATTCCAAACACAGGTTTCCTGCTTCTGCACGAGTAGCTAAACAGATTGAGCCTCCATCTGCTTCATCTATAGATCAACGCTTTGATGATCTTGTAGCCCGTCTGAGGGGTACTATTCCTCCATCTGGTCCTGTTGCTTCAGCGCCTACTTCTGAGAGTCACTCCGACGTTGTTGCTTCTGCATCCACCAGTACCTCAGGTAGCACTTATGCATTCACTAGCAGTAGTGGATCAGATACTTTAGAGTGGATTATGGACTCTGGTGCCACGCATCATCTGTGTGATGATCACGGACTGCTTATAGGCTACCGACAGGTTTCTCCAGGCCATACTGTGGTTATTGCTAATGGAACACATTCCCCGATCACTGGTCAGGGGGAGATTATCCTGACACCATCTATGCATCTCAAGAACGTATTGCATGCACCTGATTTTTCGATGAATTTGTTGTCCATTAGACAACTTACAAAGGATTTACATTGTCGAGCAATTTTTGATCCATCTTCTCTCATTTTTCACGACATCCTTACGGGCAATGTGATTGGGAGTGGCTATGAGCAAGGCGGCCTCTATCGTCTTAGTCGGACCACTTATGCTGGAGCCTCCTCTCTACCTGCTGGATCAATCTCCCCATTACTGTGGCACTTGCGCTTTGGACATCTACCGCTTCCGAAACTACGTCATGTGTTACCTCAGTTTCACCTCACACGTCCATTCAATGTGAGGCTTGTCAGTTGGGAAAGCACCATCGTTCTACCTTTCCCAGTCGTCAGTGTCGGAGTAGTACCTCCAAGTTTGAGTTGTTTCATATCGATATCTGGGGTCCTAGTCATGTTCCTGATCATCAGGGACACATGTTTTATATAGTTATTGTGGATGATTTCTCTCGTATGTCGTGGGTCTTTCTGTTAAAGAATAAATTTGAAGCGGGGAATATTATCATTGATTTCATCAATGAAGTTCGTAATGTTTTTTCTGCATCTGTAAAAATTGTGAGAAGTGATAATGCCCTGAACTTTTGTACTCATAGTCTCTCCAATTATTTTTCATCTCAAGGGATTATCCACCAAACATCCTGTGCATATACTTCCCAACAAAATGGGGTTGCAGAAAGGAAACATCGTCATTTACTTGATGTCACCAGGTCGCTTCTCATATAGAGTCATGCCCCTCATTCTTTCTGTGGCGATGCTGTTCTTACGGCATGTTATCTCATAAATCGTATGATGTTGTCTGTCTTAGGTAAGAAGATTCCTTTCTCTCTTGTTTTTCCTGACAAAGAATTGTTCTCCCTCACTCCTCGTGTGTTTGGCTCGGTTGCCTTTGTCCACCAGTTGTCTCCAGGGATTGACAAGCTCTCTCCTAGGGTTGTCAAGTATGTTTTCGTCGGGTACTCCAGAACACAGAAGGGGAACAAGTTCTATGATCCATTGCGCAGGAGGTATCTCGTTAGTGTTGATGTTACCTTTTTCGAGTATGCTACGTACTTCTCATCTACAGGTAATCAGTTGGTATCCTCTGGCACTATTGAAGCTATATACATGCCACCACCACATCACCACTACCACCTCCACCTCTACCATCTCCTACACCTCATGTCATTGTTCCTGTTTCACCATTGCCATTCCACTATACCCGTCGTCCTACTTCTGCTCATGGTCACCGCTCATCATCTACCTCGCCTGAGGTATGTTCTGAGAATATTATTAATATTGATGGATCTGATGATTTCCCTGAGCAGGATGTGTTACAGAGGCCAGATAAGGAGGCATGTGATTTGGATCTACCTATTGCACTTCGGAAGCAGAAGCGCAGCTGCGCATCATATCCTATAGCATCTACAGTGTCTTTGGATCGTTTAACTGGAGATTTCGGGAGCTTTTTCGTTGCATTATCGGCGGTGGATATTCCACGATATTACCAAGATGCGTTGAAGGATAGTCGATGGTGTTTAGCTATGGAAGAAGAAATGGTTGCTCTTCAGTCAAGAGGCACATGGAGCCTTGTTACTGCACCTACTGATGTGTCTACAGTGAGCTGCAAGTAGGTCTTTACAGTTAAGCAGAATGCAGATGGCATCATTGACAGATACAACGCAAGCATAGTTGCTCGTGGCTTTACACAGATATATGGGGTGGATTATCTTGATACATTCTCGCAGGTTGCTCGCCATCCCACCCTACGGATCCTCCTCTCTGTTGCGGTTACTCGTGATTAGCCACTATACCAATTAGATGTGAAGAATGCATTCTTATACCGTGATTTACAGAAGGAAGTCTACATGCAACAGCCACCGGGTTTTGCTGTTGAGGGGGAGTATTCTAAGGTGTGTAGACTTCATAAGGCTATCTATTGTCTTAAGCAGAGCCTCAGAACTTGGTTCCATAAGCTCTCAGACCTATTTGAGAAACATGGGTACAGACGTTCCAATGCAGATCATTCCTTGTTCGTACAGAAGACACCCAAAGGTATTATTGCAATTATGGTGTATGTAGATGATATCTTGATTACAGGTGATGATGAACAGGGAATTCAGAGGGCGAAAGAAATGATGGGTCATGAATTTTTCACCAAGGACCTTGGAGTTCGTAGATATTTTCTGGGACTGGAATTCACCAGAAATTCTCATGGGCTGGTAATGACCCAGAGGAAATATGTCACTGACCTGTTGAGTGAAACATGAATGCTTGGTTGCCGATCTGCCACTACACCCATGGATCCCAGTATGAAATTATATGGTGATGACACTAATGAGGTGGATAGGAGAAGATATAGAGAACTGGTGGGCAAGTTTCTTTATGTTACTATTACCAGACCCGATATCTCCTTTGTTGTGAGTTGAGTAAGCCAGTTCATGGAGCAACCACATCATGTACATATGGATGCTATACATGTGATACTCAGGTACCTCAAGTCATCTCTAGGTGCAGGTCTGTTGTTTAAGAAAGACACGGAGATTACTATCTCAGCATATGCAGATGCAGATTACGCTGGATGTCCTAAGGGTAGGAAGTCCACTACTGGATTTGCTGTGTATGTCGGAGACTCTCTGGTCTCATGGAGAAGCAAGAAGCAAACGGTAGTAGCAAGAACTAGTGTTGAATCTGAATATACAGCTATGGCCCAGGTCAGTACAGAAATGATGTGGGTAAAGGTTGTGCTCACAGATCTATATATAAAAGTCCCGCCTCCTATGGCTCTGGAATGTGACAATCAGGCGGCTCTCTATTCATTGCAAATAATCCAGCATTTCATGAACGAACCAAGCACGTTGAGGTTGATTGTCACTTCATACGAGATATGATTCAAAAGAGGCTTTTTTCTACATCCCATGTTAGCTCAGGGGACCAAACTGCTGACATCTTTACCAAGGCATTACTTCGAGGGCTGTTCCAGAAGTGTTCTCCAAGCTGAGCATGATTGACATCTATGCTCCACCTTGAGGGGGAGTGTAGATATATATGTTATTCTTTGTTATTCTCGTCTGTATCTTTTCGCATTTTCTTTTTCCCGTTGGACTCTTTATGCATTTTACCCATAGGCTACTCTCCTATGTAAGAGAGCCTAGGACGTATGGAATAAACAAGTTTTCTCATTTCCCAACATATACCAGTTTTGCTTTTATGTTGTTCATGAATAATGATGATTAATTCCCAAGGAAGTCTTCATTAGATTCATGGAATTTGTATAGGGGACAAGTAATGGATAATGTGATGTAAGTAGTAGTTATGATGAGATAAGGAGTGTGCGGGTATGCATTGGTTTTGGATTGGGTTATCCTTTTATGTCCGTTATGCATCCATCTGATAATGCATTTGAAGCACTTCTGAATAATGAGAGTAAGGCAGTATGTCGAAGCCTTAGAAGTTAAAGCCGCCCTTATCTTCATCTTCTAAAGGTCCGTTGGGTGAAAGTGGTTATGGTAAGATACTATGATGCATTGGATACTCATTGTCACATTTTAGCTATCTGGATGTTTCATTGTTCTATTTGCTATAACGGAATAGGTTATGGTATTGTTACGGTACTAGCTTTATCCTTTCATCTTATCTATTGACTAGAAACTATACATTCTTACATTACCATTTTCAATTAATTTGAGGAAACGATAACTCAGTTCTTATCTTCCACTACCAAGGATGCTCATAAATGCTCTAAAAGAATTTGCAATCAAACGCATCCTTAAGATTATAAATCAATGATGCCGGACATTTTGTCGGTCAAGGTGCCCCTTATACCTGGCCGTGCAAGGGTGAGGTGACCCTCAACTAGGCTGGAGTTAGGATGCCCAGATTGGGCAGCGGCCTCCTGCAGTTCCATTGACCCTATGTTCTGTTAAGGTTCCTGTAGAGAGAAAAGAATGAATAGCACGAATGAGAGGCCCTCGGATTCTCTTATATAGGAGAGGAACCTATGGGGCAAAATTACAAGAAGAAGAGAAAAGAAATAGAAAATAGGAAAACAATAATAAAGATAACAAATATCTCAACAAGCTGGAGCATAGATATCAATCAGACTCAGCTTAGAGCAACATCTCTTATATAGCCCTCTGGCTAGGGCCTTAGTAAGAACATATGTTGTCTAGTCTCCAGAGCTGATATGTGTAGTGGCGATAAGACCCTTCTGTTTCATGTCACGAGTGTAGGGACAATCCACCTCTATGTGCTTGGTCCTCTTATGAAAGGTTGGGTTGTTGGCAATGAAAGGAGCAGCTTGATTGCCACATTGGAGGTGTATGGGAAGAGGCACTTCTATAGTCATGTCAGTAAGAACAAATCTGACCCACATCATTTATGTGCTAGCATGTGCAATGGATCTTTATTCTGACTCAGCATTCGATCTAGAAACCACAGTTTGCTTCTTGCTCTTCCATGAAAATAGGGAATTCCCTATAAACACAGCTAAGCCTGACGTAGACGTCCTATCCTTTGGACATCTGGCATAATATGCATCTGCCACGTTGTAACTAAAAGAGATGTGCCTCTACTGAAAAGAAGTCTCGTACCTGGTGATGTCTTCAGATACCTCGGAATCATATGGACTGCATCCATATGTGCTTGTTTGGGCTGCTCCATAAAATGGCTCACTTTGCTCAAGGCAAAGGATATGTCGGGCCTGGTAATATTCACATATAGTAGCTTGCCAGCAAGTTCCATGTACCTCCTCTTATCGATCTCCTCAATGTCAACATCATAGAGGTTCATGCTCGGGCCAATAGGAGTAGTGGCAGGTATGCAATCTGCCATGTTTGCCTTTGAAAGAAGATTTGTAACGTACTTCCTGTAGATCATCACAAGACCTCGCTGGTTCTTAGCAAACTCCAATCCAAGGAAGTAACGTAAATGTCCAAGGTCCTTAGTCACAAACTGCTGACCTAGGAAGTCCTTGGCACCCTGAATGCCCTGCTCGTCATCCCCTATAACAATAATGTTATCAACATAAATAAGAATGACAATAGTACCTCTTCGGGTCCTCTGCACAAATACAGAGTGATCGACATTCAATCACACAAACCCATGCTGCTCTATCAAGTCCGAGAGCTTCTGGAACCATGCTCTTGGACTCTGCTTAAGGCCATAGATAGGCTTGTGTAGCCTGCAAACCTTCTGAGACTCCACGTCAGCAGTAAACCCAGGTGGTTGTTGCATGTAGACCTCCTCCTGTAGATCACCATATAGGAAGGCATTCTTCACATCAAGCTGGTAAAGGGGCCAATCTTGTGTTATAACAATAGAAAGTAGAATGGCAACTGGAGAGAAAGTACCCTGATAGTCCACCCCATATATATGGGTGAACCCACATGCCACAGGTCTCGCCTTATAACGATCCACACTGTCATCCGCATAGTGTTTCATAGTGAACACCCATTTGCTTCCCACAATGGATGCGCCAAATGGAGTAGAAACAAGAATCCACGTACCACATGACTGTAGCGCGGTCATCTCCTCCTCCTGGCTAACCTCCATTTGTACAGAACCATGACGTCGAGGACCGGTCAAGAGATAGTGGACTGGTTGGAACGTATCATGGCTACACTCACGGATCTCCAGCAACAACAAATTGCCATGACAGATCAACAACTGGAGATGAGAGGCTAGCAGGATCAGATTTTAGCTCGGCAGACTGAGATAGTTGATAGGGAGGGGGATATCGAGATGAGGTTTGAGGAACTATTGGATTTCACCTACCATCCTTCACAAGATGAAATACCACATGGACAACCTTAGTTCGTGGAGGTTCAACAGCCTCATATTGATGACGTATGTGATGAGGTACTAGCACACGGAGCATATGAGGGAGATTTTGGCAGGGGCAGGACCATGTACTTTTTGCATATGAGGGCGCGAACGAGCACTCTACCATACACAGGCATCAATCGATATTTACTCCATATCAATGAGCCAATTTGCCCTGTTTGAGGACATGGGGACATCAGATGAGGAGGAGCAATGGCTGAAGAGTGTGGTAAAGGTACTCTGTATGATTCACGCACCACAAGACATGTGGTTACCTTTTGGGGAGCATGATATATTCACTGTTAAACAGAATGGACGATCCTTGCATTCGTTGTGTACATCCTTGAGAGGGATGTTTGAAAAGCTACAAAACTTCATGCCTCTTACTGCCACCCCTGAGCAACAAAAGACATATATGAATGCTACCATGGTTGGTGTATTTCTAGCTGTTCTTGATCCTAAATATGATGTTGGTCGCTCCCAGATCCCTGCAGATGCTACGATTCCTCCCATGGAGGAAGCTTCTTGCATGCTTAACAGGATTGTTGTTCCGTCCAATACTAGTAGCCAGATTTCTTCAACGATGGCAGCCTTCCGAGGCAGAGGGCGCATTTCTACTTTCTGTGGATGTGGATCCCATGGTAGAGGGGGTCGAATCCATCAACCATGCATGTTTTGTCATTGTCCTAACCATTCAAAGGATGCATACTATTCTAAGCATGGTTTTCCTCCATCGACTCGAGTAGCGGAACACGTTGAGTCTCCAACAGTTCCTACCTCAGATCAACGGTTTGATGACCTAGTGGCCAAACTGATGGACATTATGCCTCCTTCTACTTCACATGGAGGCCATTCAAATGTGGTAGCTTCTGCTTCTACCAGTACCTCGGCTACAGCTAGCACCTCAGGTACTTATGCTTTTACATCTTGTCATGGATTTGAGATTACAAAATGGATTATGGACTCATGGCGATACATCATTTATGTATACACGGAAATAGCTTGCATCCTATAGACAGATTCTCCAACAATTGTGATAGCCGATGGGACTCATTCCCCAATCACTGGATAGGGGGAGATCACTTTGATGCCCTCGATACATTTGCAGAATGTGCTAATGCTCCTGATTTATCTATGAATTTGCTTTCTATTAGTCGGATTACAAAGGATTTGCACTGTCGGGCTATTTTTTATCCACCGTCTCTTGTTTTTAGGACAATCTCACAGGCAAAGTAGTTGGGTGTGGCCGTGAGCAGGGTGGCCTCTATCACCCAGTTCGGACTCCCTATGCAGCCATCCCCTCGCATTAGTTTGGGTCTATCTCTGTTCACTTGCATCTTCGGTTTGGTCATCTACCCCTTCAGAAGATGTGTCACGTGTTGCTGCGGATTTCACCAGAGTCTTCCTTCCAGTGTGAAGCATGTCAGTTGCGAAAGCAGCATCGGTCTGCTTTTCCTAGTCGTCGGAGTTGAAGCAGTATCTCCCTTTTTTAGCTATTTCATGTTGACATTTGGGGTCCGAGTCGTGTTCCTGATCACCAGGGACACATGTTTTATCTTGTGGCTGTGATGATTTTTTTCTCAGTTGTCTTGGGTGTTTCTTTTGAAAAATAATTCTGGAGCAGGGGATGCGATCAAAACTTTTATTAATGAAGTGCAGAATGTTTCACATGTGCAAACTGATAATGCTTTGGAATTCTGTACTCGTGCTTTATCTCATTTTATTTCATCTCGTGGGATTATTCATTAAACATCTTGTGCTTACACTTCTCAGCAAAATGGTGTTGTTGAGATAAAGCATCATCATCTACTCGATGTTACTCAGACTCTTCTCATTCAGAGTCATGCTTCACATTCGTTTTGGGGTGATGCGGTTTTTACAGCATGCTATTTGTTGAATTGCATGCCATCTTCTGTCTTAGGAGAGAAAATTTCTCTCTATAGCTTTCCCTGAGGAAGAGTTATTCTCGCTCACTCCTTGTATGTTCGAATCTGTTACTTTTGTTCACCAGTTAATTCCAGGTTGTTGGAGTATTTGGTTGTGTGCCACTTGAGTTGTAGATGGGTAAATGGATCACTCCAGGATCCATTTACCCCATCCCAGTGTTTAGTCCCACATCTACCAGTGGTGGGACTTGGAGGCTCTGTGGAGGCTATATAAGGAGCCCAAACCTCGTGTATCCATTGAGAGAAAACGCAATGAAGCATATGACCCTTTGAGGCCTTCTCCCGTGGTTTCATCCTGCTCCTTAGGGAGTAGGGTTCCACGTAAAAATATTGTTCTTCCATGTTTCATATTTCTTTATTTATACTCTATTTATCATTCCGCTTCCACATGGTATCAGAGCAGGTCGTTCTTGGTTGGTTTTGAGGAATTATCATTGGAGTTCTTTTTTGTTCAGGATTGATCGGAGTTTGTGATTTGATTTATTATTCAATCAAGTTCTAGGGTTCTTCTTATAGAACCCTAATATAGCAACCATGGCATCTCCTATTGCACCTCTCTTCTCCAGCATCGCAGATCAAAACCCCAGTAGGGTTTCTCCCTCCACGACACCCCAGCGGCGCAGATCAACCAGCAAGTCTTATTCTCGATCTCCCAAAAGTGATGCGAGATCTCTTCCAACGACATCCCTTGCCGCACGACACCCATCAGTTGCAGGGGTGCGTGAAGAAGATTCAAAGAAGACGAGGTGGAGAACCCACTACAAACAACACAGGCGGAGGCTCTCCAAGTTCCAGGCGCGATCTCAGAACAAGTGCCGGCAGCGCTCCAGGCACTCCATGCGATGCCTCATCTTCGTGAAACGCTAGCCCATCACCGGCTCAGTATGCCACCCCTCATCACCCCATCTGTGCAAGGATCTCCAGGCCTCCACTCGCGCGATCCACCCCTTCGCGCGACTCCACATCGGCTCCAGTGTCGTACTCGCATGTCCAGGCTCCCGTGCACGAAGGCCCCCTCCTCACAACACCCCTCCTATTCAGATCGGGCTTGGGGGGCTGAGGCAACGCCCTTTCCGTACGGAGGCTCCCACGGGAGCCTCGATTTCTTTCCTTGTGGCTACGTACGATCATAAGCAGCCAGGGGAGCGGCGACATTCTAAGGGTATGTTTGGTTGTTGGGTTGGGCTGGACGGGAGTACCCCTGTGAATAGTGAACTGTGAGGAGGGTTGGGAGGGTTGGAAGAAGGGGTACACTGGTGTACCCCAACCCAACCCTGCAACCAAACGAACCTAAGGGATCCCTAAGGGCTGCATATTTTAAAAAAAATTAGGCCCTATATTTCGACCGACTAAAAAAAGAAGAGGGGAGCTGCTATTTGGGGCCAAAAGTATGGGTCGAGTGTTATATAAAAAAAGGGAGAGAAAGGTGAGTCGGCTAAAAATAATAATATGAGAAAATAGTCAAAAATGCAAAAAATGGGAAAAAGGTGCGTACAAAAGAAAAGCGGTACGCATATTTAAAAAATGATTCCAAAAAAATATTTTTAAAAAAATGTGTGAGAAGAAAAGCTGAAAAAAATGATACGACTTATTTGGTTTTATTTTTCTCCCCATTGTCTTGTTTTCTCCCAACTTTGTCGATATCTCCGACAAGTATGGGAAAAAGGGGGAGTATTGTGTAGAGTCACAGGTTGATTCCAGATCCAGTGTTATATTCTCCAAACCATTCAGAATCCAGACTCTACAGCAGATATTCAGACTCGATGTCAGATTCAGAGTCTTCAGTTTTAGACACGTGCATGTATGCGGTCTTTTCATATGAGCACATGTATATCATATTTTGTCGTGGTCTCCATCATTCTTCTTGTTTTGTCGGCCAGAGTTTTAATGTGAGCCATAGGGACTTCAGAGTAGAGGACCATTCCCTATGCCATGTTGGCAAGGGTTTTCATGTGGTATCATAGGAACTCCATAGTAGAGTACCATCCTCTGTACCAAATGGGAGAGACCCGGTTCTCCGGTGAAGAAACTTCTTCAGACTCCACCATGGACTCCGAAGAGGATTGCACCCCACGGCCTTTTTAGTTCAGCCCTTTTCAGAAATGGAGCAGTTGTCCACATGTTCTAACGGGCCAGAGCTCTCTAGGTGGAGACTCATTTTCAGTTGCAGTGACTCCGACAGGCATAGTACAGAGCACAAGCTCTCTGATGAGGAGATTCAGTTGACTCACACTCCAACCCATTCGTCCTCCTCACACGTACGGCATGAGAAGCAACGTCCTCGACAACATGCGACAGTTGTGTGCGTTGAGTTGATATTGTCTGTAGTGTCATGTAACGTGAGTTGAGTTTCTTTCTGTTTGTTCAAGATGAGCATTGAATACTGCAACTTGAGGGGGAGTGTTGGAATACTTGGTTGTGCGCCACTTGAGTTGTAGATGGGTAAATGGATCACTCCAGGATCCACTTACCTCATCCCAGTGTTTAGTCCCACATCTACCAGTGGTGGGACTTGGAGGCTTTGTGGATGCTATATAAGGAGCCTCGGACCTCCTGTATCCATTGAGAGAATACACAATGTAGCATGTGGCCCTTTGAGGCCTTCTCCTGTGGTTTCATCCCACTCCTTAGGGAGTAGGTTTCCACGTTAAAATCTTGTTCTTCCATGTTTCATATTTCTTTATTTATGTTTTGTTTATCATTCCGCTTCCTCATTCCTATTTTCTAGCACAGGTCCTAACAAGCTCTCCTAGAACTGTCAAATGTGTGTTCGTTGGGCACTCCAGGACCCAGAAGGGATACCAATGTTATGATCCTTTGTGCAGAAAATACTATATCGGTGATGATGTCACCTTGTTTGAGTCTGTGATGTATTTCTCTCCTATAGGTGACAGTTTAGCTTCATCAGACTCAAATGATGAGGTTTACATGCCACCCCCTCCTACGAGTAAATTGCTTCCCCTGTGACTATGGTTCCACCATCGCCATCACCTCCACCACCACCAGCTCCTCCTCCACCCCTCCTATTATTGTAGAGATATATGTTATGTTATATTATTATGTTATTTTGTATTGTTTCTTATTTTCTTTCTTCTTATGAACACTTTATGTAATTTACCCATAGGCGCCTCTCTAGAAAGCCTAGGGTTTGTGGAATAAACAATGCACTCATTTCTTCCAACATGGTATCAGAGCGGTGGTCCTAGACCGGGGCTCGAATACCTAAGCCTAATCCCCACCCGTCGGCCTTCTCTCTCTCCCCTTTCTTCTCTGCCAGCGTTGCCTCCTCCGCCAATGTGTCCCCCTCTCTCTCGCGAGAGCGGTTGTGTGCCACCCGTCTATGCGCTCGGCATCTGTGCGTCACCATGCCCTAGTGCGTGCGATTGTGCGTGCAGTTGTGTGTCACCGTGCTCTAGTGCACCACTCGCATGTCTTCTATCTCGTGTGTGCGGTTGTGCGCACAGGACTGTGCGATTGCACGACCAGTCCTGTGAGCAACGTGCGTCGGTGCACAGTCCAAATCGTACACCAATGCACATCCAACCAAGTGCACATAAGGGCCCAGTCCCGTGAGTAACGTGCGCCGGTGCACGGTCCAGATCGTGCACTGTGCACCTCCAACCCATGTGTCTTCACGCGGGCTACTGTGCAAGTCTTCATCGTCGTCTAGCCCTGTATTCATGCTGAGATTGGTTGCATGAGTCTACGCATGCAATCCAATCTCTGTACGTTGGTGTAGACATAATCATGTCAAGTATTCAGCACTAGTCTTCTCAAGTGGATATGTCAGAGAACAAGGTCGATATTCCCTCCACAGGCACCTTTAGAGGTCCAGCGCCCATAGTCAAGATGGATGGATCAAATTATGAACTATGGGCTATGCAATTCATGATTATGATGAAGTCTACCGGTAAGAAACACATTCTTACCGAGGAAGAACCGACTGACAATGCATATGCCAAAGTATGGCTCTCATGCACAATTGCAATAGAAATTGCTAATGATATACTCCATCAGCCCACAACCAAAGCGATGTGGGATATTCTTACTGTTACGTACTCACAGATAAGAACGAGATGAAGATTTTACAGCTCCAACATGATATCTTCACCATCAAATAGAATGGACGGCCACTACACTCTTTATACATATCCCTACATGGGATGTTTGAAAAGTTCTGTAGCTTTATGCCCATCACGTCTACTCCTGAGCATCAGAAGACCTATAGGAATGCCACCATGGTTGGTGTATTCCTGGCAGCACATGATCCAGAATACGAGGCAATACGTTCTCAGATCCTGGCAGACTCTACTATTCCTCATATGGAGGAAGCCTTCTGCAGACTCAGTCGTATTACTGTTCCATCTTCCACTACAAATCAGACATCCTCAATAATGGCAGCATCCCGAGGTCGCAGTAGTTCTTCTTTTCGTGGTCATGGACCTCGGGGAAGGGGAGGTCGTGTTCGCCAACCATTTTTTTTCTATCATCGCCCTAGACATACTGAGGATACATGATACTCCAAGCATGGATTCCCGGCTTCTGCACGAGTGGCTGAACAGATTGAGCCTCCATCTGCTTCCTCTTTGGATCAACGGTTTGATGATCTTGTAGCTCGCTTACGGGGTATTATACCTCCATATGATCTTGTGATGCCTTCGTCATTATCCGAGAGCCATCCCGATGTTGTTGCCTCAACCTCCTCTAGCACCTCAGGTAGTACTTATGCTCTCACTAGCAGTAGTGGATCTGATACTATAGAGTGGATTATGGACTCCTGGTGCTACATACCATCTGTGTGGAGACTGGAGTCAACTTACAACTTACAAACAAGTTCCTCCAGGACGCACTGTGGTTATTGCAGATGGGACACATTCTCCGATTACACATTCTCCGATTACTGGTTAGGAGGTGATTAGCTTGATATCCTCTATGCATCTAAAGATGTGTTGCATGCACCTAATTTTTCTATGAATTTGTTGTCGATTAGCCAGATTACGAAGGATTTACATTGTCGAGCCATTTTTAATCCATCTTCTCTTATTTTTCAGGACATCTTCACAGGCAATGTGAATGGTCATGACCGTGAGCAGGGGGGTCTCTATCGATTAGTTTGAACTCCTTATACCGGAACCTCCTCTCTATATGCTGGATCTGTCTCACCATTTATGGGGCACCTGCGCTTTGGTCATCTCTCGCTTCAAAAGTTGTGTTGTGTTCTGCCCTAGATTTCACCTCAGACGTCCTTTCAATGTGAGGCTTGTCAGTTGGGAAAGCATCATCGGTCTACCTTTCCCAATCGTTAGAGTCAGAGTAGTGCCTCCAGATTTGAGTTATTTCATGTTGACATTTGGGGTCCGAGTCGTGTCCTGATCATCAGGGGCACAGGTTTTACCTTGTCGTCGTTGATGATTTTTCTCGTCTGTCATGGGTATTCTTATTAAAGAATAAATCTGAAGCTGGAAATGTTATCAAAAATTTCATAAATGAAGTTCGTAATGTTTTTTCTGCTTCTGTGAAAATTGTGAGGACTGATGATGCCTTGGAATTTTGTACTAATACTCTCTTCAGTTATTTTTCTACTCAAGAAATTATTCACCAAACAACATGTGCCTATACTTCCCAACAAAATGGAGTTGCAGAGAGAAAACATCGTCATTTGCTTGATGTCACTAGGACTCTTCTCATACAGAGTTGTGCTCCTCATTCCTTCTGGGGCGATGTGTTAACGGCTTGCTATCTCATTAATCGCATGCCATCGTTAGTCTTGAGTGAGAAATTCCTTTCTCTGTGGCTTTCCCTAAAAAGAAATTGTTCTCACTTACTCTTCGTGTGTTTGGCGCGGTTGCCTTTGTCCACTCCTGGTATTGACAAGCTCCCTCCTAGAGCTGTCAAATGTGTTTTTGTCGGGTACTCCAGAACACAAAAAGGGTACCGGTGTTATGATCCGATGCACAGGAAATATTATATCAGTGCCGATGTCACCTTCTTTGAGTCTGTTATGTACTTTTCTCCTACAGGTGACAGGTTGATGTCTTCTGACACTGATGAAGTCATATACATGCCACCACCTCCACCACAACCATCTTTGGCACCACTACCACCTCCACCACCATCACCCCTACCTACATCGTCCCTAGTTCCTATTAGTGTTCCTGTTCCACCATTGCCACACCACTATACCCGGCGGTCTGCTTCTGCTTATGGTCATCGCTCATCATCTAGCTCGCATGAGGTATGTTCTGAGAATATAATTTCTAATTATGGATCTAATGGTTTACCTGAGCAGGCTTCGTTATAGAAACAGACGAGGAGGTTACTGATTTGGATCTACCTATTGCGCTTCGGAAACATAAGCGTAGTTGTACGTCAAATCCTATAGCATATGTGTTTCTTTTCATCATTTGTATGGTGAATTCAGGAACTTTGCTATTACCCTGTCTGCTGTGGAAATTCCACGAAATTACCAGGATGCTTTAATGGACAGTAGATGGCGATTAGCTATGGAGGAAAAAATGGTCGCTCTTCAGTCGAGAGGTACCTGGAGTCTTGTTCCTATTCCTACAGGCGTGTCTACAGTTGGTTGTAAATGGGTGTTCACAGTTAAGCAAAATGCAGATGGTAGCATCGACAGATACAAGTAATGCCTGGTTGCACAAAGGTTTACACATACATATGGGGTGGATTATTTTAACACATTATCGCTTGTTGCTCGTCATTCCACCTTACAGATTCTTCTATATGTTGCGGTTATTCGAGATTGGCCACTATTTCAATTAGATGTCAAGAATGCATTCTTATATGGTGATCTTCAGGAGGAAGTCTACATGCAACAACCACTTGGTTTTGCTATTGAGAGGGAGTATTCACATGTGTACAGACTTCATAAGGCGATCTATGGCATTAAGCAGAGTCCTAGAGCTTGGTTCCAAAAGCTTTCGGACTTGTTTGAAAAACAGGGCACAAACGCTCCAATGCAGATCATTCTCTCTTTATACAGAAAACATTCAGAGGATGGTTGCAATTATGGTATATGTTGATGATATTTTTATTACGAGAGATGATATACAAGGAATCAAGAAGACAAAAGAAATGCTGGGTCGTGAGTATGTCACCAAGGACCTTGGAGTCCTTAGATATTTTCTGGGGCAGGAATTTTCTAGGAATCAACAAGGACTCGTGATGACTCGGTCAGAGGAAATATGCCACTGACTTACTGAGTGAAACAGGAATGCTTGGATGTCGGCCTGCCACTACACCTATGGATCCAAGCATGAAACTATATGATGATGATATTGACGAAGTGGATAGGAGGAGATACAGAGAACTGGTTGGAAAACTTCTTTATGTTACCATTACCAGACCCGATATATCCATTGTTGTTAGTCGGGTGACCATATGGATGCTATACATATGATACTCAGGTACCTTAAGTCGTCTCCGGGTGCAGGACTACTATTTAAGAAAGGCAAGGAGATCACTATCGCAACATGCGCAGATGCGGATTATGCAGGATGTCCTAAAGATAGGAAGTCCACCACTGGATTTGATTTATATGTTGGGGATTCTCTCGTCTCATGGAGAAGCAAGAAGCAAACTGTTATAGCCAGATCCATTGCATAGTCTGAATATAGGACTATGGCCCAGGTCATTACAGAAATGATATGGGTTAAAGTTGTTCTTATAGATCAATACATAGATGTGCCATTTCCTATGGCACTGGAATGTGACGATCAAGCTGCTATATATATTGCAAATAATCCAGCATTTCACGAACGAAACCAAGCATATTGAGGTTGATTGTCACTATATACGAGATATGATTCAGAAGAGATTATCTCCACATCTCATGTCAGCTCCAAAGACCAGACTGCAGATGTTTTCACCATGGCCCTACTTAGAGGAGCATTCCAGAAGTGCTCATCCAAGCTGAGCATGATCGACATCTATGCTCCATCTTGAGGTGGAGTGTAGAGATATATGTTATGTTATGCTATTATGTTATTTTGTATTGTTTCTTATTTTCTTTCTTCTTATGAACGTTATATGTAATTTACCCATATGTGCCTCTCTTATATAAGAGAGAGTAGGGTTTATGGAATAAACAACGCGCTCATTTCTTTCAACAACTACCCAGTAGCATATGCCCATTGTTCTACCATTACCTAAATTCTACACCCGTCGGACTACTACTCATGGACATCGCCCATCATCCAGTATGCCCCAGGGTTGTTTTGATAACATGGTTTCTAATGATGGATCTGGAGATATATCTGTGCAAGAATCATTGCAGGAGAATAGCCCGCAGTTGGAAGAGGTTACCAATGACCTGTATATAAGATCTCCTTTCATCGTCTAAAGGGGGAATTTCAGATATTTACAGCGGCTTTATCTGTCGTGGAAATTTCACAGAATTATCGGGAAGCATTGAAGGATAGTTGTTGGCGCTTGGCTATGGAGGAAGAAATGATTGTGTTGCAGTCACGTGGTACACGGAGTTTGGTGTCTGCTCCTCCTCGGACGTCTGTGGTCAATTGCAAATGGGTGTTTAATGTAAAACATAATGCAGATGACAGTCTTGAACGCTACAAGGCAAGATTAGTGGCACGAGGCTTTACTCAAACCTACGGTGTGGATTACTTGGACACGTTTTCTCCAGTGGCTTGTCACTCTACACTACATGTCCTACTTTCAGTAACGATGATATGCGATTGGCCTTTGTTTCAATTAGATGTTAAAAATCATTTCTATATGGAGATCTACAGGAGGAAGTTTACATGTAGTAGCCTTCGAGGTTTGCTGCTAAGGAGGAGTGTCAGCAGATTTGTAGACTCCATAAGGCGATATATGGCCTTAAGCAAAGTCCAAGGGCATGGTTTCAGAAGCTCTCGGACATGATTGAGAAGCAAGGGTTCAAGAGGTCTAATGCAGACCATTCACTCTTTGTGCAGAGGACACCTAAAGGTGTTGTCATCATAATGGTCTATGTTGATGATATTCTTGTTATAGAAGATGATATGCAAGGGATAAAGACGGCAAAAGAGTTCGTAGGTTGTCAGTTTGTTACTAAGAATCTGGGCACCATAAGGTATTTCTTAGGGTTGGAATTTGCTAGGAATGCGCAGGGTTTTGTGATGACCTAAAGAAAACATGTTACATACATGCTCGTTGAGATGGACATGATTGGGTGTCGACCCTCTACTACTCTTATGGATCCTAGCATGAAGCTATACGATGATGATAGAGATGAGGTTGATAAGAGGAGATATAGAGAGATGGTGGGAAAGCTCCTTTATGTTACTATTACCAGACCAGATATCTCTTTTGCAGTGAGTAGAGTGAGTCAGTTCATGGAACAACCTCAGCAAGTACATATAGATGTTATATACATGATATTGAGATATCTAAAATCTTCTCCAGGTGCAGGATTACTTTTCAGGAAAGGAGCAACTCTCTTTGTATCTGCGTGTGCTGATTCTGACTATGCAGGATGTCCAAAGGATAGGAAGTCTACTTCGGGCTTTGCAATATTTGTTGGTAGTTCTCTTCTTTCTTAGAAAAGCAAGAAACAAACAGCTATGACTAAGCCAAGTGTTGAATCTAAGTATAGGGATATGGCGCAGGCAAGTACATAAATGATGTGGGTTCGTGCAGTGTTAGCATATTTGCATGTAGATGTCCCTCTGCCAACGCAGTTACAATGCGATAATCAAGGTGCCTTATTCATTGCAAACAAACCCATATTCCATGAGAGAACGAATCATATTTATGTAGATTGCCATTATACTAAAGACATGATTCAGAAAGGTTTGATTTCTACCTCTCATGTTAGTTCAATAGAGCAAACATCAGATATCTTTACCAAGACATTATGCAGTGGGTCATTTCAGAAGTGTTCATCCAAGTTGAGCATGATTGACATCTATGTTCCATCTTAAAGGGGGTGTAGAGATATTTCTATGTTCCTGTATACCTTTTCGATTATTTTATTTCTTTATGTCTATCTTATGTAATTTATCCATAGATCTCTCCTTTATATAAGAGAGCTTAGAGTTCCCTGAAATAAACATATCGATTATTTCTTCCAACAGAGCTCTTTGTATCCTGTTGGACAGGTTATCCACTACTTGTTCTAATTTAGATGCAAAACAAACAAAATCCTAACATGTGGAGATATATAACATATTGGCCAAGTAAGGGGCCTAAGAACAATTATGTTATTTTATAAAAAGCATAATCGACTCAAAGGACGTAGTGAGTGTACGCATGACTGCTGGAAATGACAAACTGTAGCTAGATCCTTAGAGAAAACAAGAAGAATCCTAGAGTTTTTTAAAAAAATACCCAGTAGAAGAAATTAAAACAGCAATCTGACAGCAGAATATTTGTAAATTTTGAAAACATAAGTGGCTTGCGTTACCTGAGATTGCAGACCGTGGATCAAACTCATTAAAAGTCTCAATTTCCTTGTTGTCTGTAGATGTCGATTTTACAGCAGCATCTGAAATTTGGCCTTGGTTTGCACTTCCAGAAGGAGAGGACGGTTTCAATTCATCCGGCGATAGTGATTCCGGTTCTGCCTCTGCCGTTTTACTATCCCTTGGGACAAATAGGGACATCAGTACCAAATTAAAATTTGACTTTTTTTTCAGCAAATACAGTAAAAATGGACATACTTTTCATCAGAAGAGATGCTTGGACCACCATTTACTACCTCTTCATAGCTGGGTGGTGGACCGCAACTTTCCGAGGGCTTCTGCTCAAGATGGCTGCCAATCACCGTAGTGTTGTTAGCATGACTTCAAAGCAGGCAATAGCTTTTTCAGTCTGATTGCAACTCATGATATGTATATAGAATGTACTAGGTATGACCTAACAGTTTTAAGACTATTGTAATCAGAAAGATAACCAAATCAAACCAATATTACACGGAAAATCATCAATGCAAATTATTTATCCAGTGGCGATCTGCAAAATATATTCAGATACTATTTCAAAAGTACAGACATAGGATTTTTTTACAGATGGGTATTTATAGCCTTGTCAATGTTGCCATAGCTAAAACAGACATAAGAAAATAAAAAATAATGCCTTTCAAAAAGAGAAAATGAATGGATGCAAGTATTCTGGAAATAATTTGATGTGAAAGATTATGTAGAATCCAGAAGAAGATGAACACATAAGTGCGATGTAAAAGCGGGGAACATGGTAAGTAGCAGCAACATGGAGGCCAAAGAAAAAACGTACTCAGACAGATATGTATCATCCACAGAACTGTCATCAAATCGACGATCTTTGACTCTGTCAGCACTCCTAGCTCTTGAATGGTTACGATGGTCGCCATTTGCACTACGTCCTCTGATGTTGTCATCTCTGGAATAGTGCTCATTGACATCCATACTGCCCCTGCTGTTTGGTCTCCCACCTTTCTTCTCATCATCCTTACTTCCATGGCCCCAATATTGGTCGGTATGCATCCCATTACGTTGCCTACAAGGAGAGACATATATCATACAATAGCAAACAGAAGAATCTCATTCTGAAGCAGCACACCATATTTACCTCTCTTGATTAGCTAAAGCTTTCCTTCTGAGTTCATGTATTCGTTCCTTATCATTGACTAATGCAACAAGGCTTTGGGATTTCTTTCTGACGTTGCTTCCCTGATCCCTCCCACTTGAATCAATGTATTGAAAATCAGACAATGTCTGGTACATAAGCATTTGTGCAATCATGAACTGGGCTGCGCTTCAATACAAATATGCAAACATTTGGAGTTTTGCCATTTTTATAAAAGGAAAAGGTAATTACAGAGATCTGGTATGCATGCTCTCTGATTTCATCTATGACACGTTCAGATCCATGAACCACTAGATACTCAAGAACTGTCAATCCCTGAAACAAAAAATTCAAAAGCATCGTGTTAAGAACCGTCGGCAAAAAGATCACAGACAACAAAGGCTATTGGTACCAAAAAAGAACAATAAATCACAATGAGTGTGCCTTCATTTAGAACAAAATGAAAAAGCAAGAGCAAAAAATTCCAATAATCTTGGCAACTAAATTACAAGATAATATTAGCACGTTATATAATAGTTTTAAGGGATTTTTACACCCATAACCCCAAGAAATTTCGCAATAACATTCATAACCCTGTATAATCACGACTTACATGAGAAACCTCGAGTAATGCTTAACTCTTACATGACATAACCCTGTGTTATGTTCCGATTGAGATTCCCATTATATTTGACAGTTTTAGTTAAAAGAAGACAAAATTACTCCTAATTATCATTCTTATTAGCAAATTATGCCACCACCTCTCTCCATCAGGAGCTGGCGGCCATCACGGCAAGAGCCTCCGCGGCAGGCCGTCCGCACAACTCCCCTGCCTGCAGCTCCCTCCCGGACCTTGCCTGCTACCCCTCGTACAACCCGCAACCGCCGCAACCCTGGGTCGCTGCAAGCTCCTCTACCCGCAACCGCCACCCCCTCAGACGCTTGCAACCGTCGTGTCCTCTGCACGACACCCCCTCCCTCCGCCACAACGCTACAACTCCCCCCCCCCCTGCCACAACTCTGCAACTCCCCCCTTCCCCTGCGTCGCAGCTCTGCACGACCCCCCCTTCGCCCGCTGCACCTCTGCAAGGCTCCCTCACCGTGACCCCCCACCTCGGTCGACGCCCCCCTGCTCCCCCCTTCCCCCGCTGCATCTCTGTAGGGACGGGGGAGGGAGATGGACTGCCACCGGAGGGGAGGCTCTGCAGGCCGGTGGCGATGGGGGAGGGAGGTGGGTTGCCACCGTGGGGGCAGGGGGGGCTACAGGTCGGTTGCGGGAGAGGGGGGAAGGGGGGCCTCCTGCAGGTTGGTGGCGGCGGGGGAGGGAGGAGGGTTGACACCGGGGGAGGGCTACGGGACGATTGCAGGAGACGGGGGGCTACGGGGGGAGGTCGGTTGCCATCGGGGTGCGGGGGTATCTGCAGGTAGGAGGCGAGCTGACGGTATTGGACATGTGAGCCCACGGCGAGCCATTATGCAATAAATGTTATTGCAAATATCGTTTCCTGATCTGAAATGAAGAATAAATAATTTGCATAATAGGTCCCTCTGTACAATTAGGGTTATGTACCATGGCTATCTTAATGATCATACAGTTGTTAGTTCAATTATTGAATCATAAAGATTGGTGCTTGGATGAATAACTAAAGAGTTAGATTGAGGACTCATCAAGCACCGTCAAATGATTGTTAAGATGTGATCTCTACCCTGAGTAGGAGATGGCAATCCTTTCTCACATAGGCTGATATCTGACCGACCTCTTGATGCAGGTCCTCTGCATAGGAATAGAGATTCGGAGGTGTCAGATTAGTTAGGTCAAAGAGTTGACTTAACGAGATCGAGATAACCAAAGTCTTATGTTGAAAGTTGTCACAACATAGGTACGCATCCTCTGACCGGAGACAGGTGTATTACCATATGTCTGAATATGTACGTTTGGCAGACCAATAGGTTGATGGCCTAACCAAGGTGTATACACCGGCGAGCTGGTGTGCATATAAGGGCATATGAGTAATACGTTCTCTCAAAGGGATCATACAGGTTCACTACTGAACCGGAAAACATGAGCTCACTCATGAGATATTGAGAAGAATCAAATTCCGTACACGGTCGTCTCGCTTTTGAAGCTTGACTGAATTTGCAGGTTTGATATATACTTTTGGAAAGTATATGATCAAGACCTAGGTATGATATATGTTTTTGGAAAGTATATGATCGATACCAAATCCCAATGATCAAATGAGAAACTTATTGATAAAACCCTTAAGAAGACAGTATAAAATTGATCTTGATCTTCGGGTTGATCATAGGTTTTCCAGTATGCAGGATGTACAGGTATTGGGAATATCTGAGGGTGATGTGATCATAAATGATTGTATAACCATGACGCTTCCATTCCGAGGGAGTGATGAAACAGGTCTGGATTTTAGTGACTCCTCTCAGTAGAGAAGCAATCTGATCTTGGTCCAAATGTTGGACATTGGTCTGAATGAGATTCAGGTGCAATGAGAAGATTAGATTTGCGGTCTTGATTTAATCAAGCATCTGTGGGAGGTTCGTAAGATCTGGATTTGAGATGAGATCTCAACATCCAAGTCACTATATATGGAACAATACAATCGCCCTGTCCTTATCTCCAAGTATCTGCGGAGAAAGCACATTATTCTTGAAGGAGTTCAAGAATAATTCATTTGATGAATTATGTATCCAAGCATCGAGAAAATGGATGATTAAATATGATTTAATTATCATGAATAATATGAATTTGATTCATATTATAAGAAGAGATATCTAAGATAGTTAAATGTGATTTAATTATCAAAGATATGAATAACGTGAATGTGATTCATGTTATTTGGGCACATGAGAAAAGAGATCCAAGATGATTATATGTGATTTAATTATCATGGATATGAATAATGTGGATAGCACTATCCATATTAATCATATATATTATAAATATGATTTATAATATATTAGATAGAGAGAAACTATGTAAATAGCATTTGTTAATTATTAATGTGAATTGGATTCACATTAAGTAATTAATTGGAAATGTAATTTACAAATTAGTTTGGGTTATGAATGTGATTCACATATTTTCAATGGCATGATTGAAATATTCACAAATTAATTTAGAATTAATTTGGTGGATAATTATGTGATAATGGTTATTATATATTATTAAGAGACGATATGACATAATAAAAAGGAGATAATAGCCACCTTTGATGAGGTGGCGTCACCCATGAAAAAGTCATGGGTGACGCCCCATTTTTTAGGGAGGCAACATTATCTTCTTCTTATTATCTTGATTAATCTCTTAATTAATTGATTTATGTTAAATTAAATTATGTTGATAATGTTGCAACATATATTTAATTTAAATATAAATTAATGTTGTTGGCCATTTGAATATGCACGTATTCACAGTTGCGGGAACTGCGGATCTAATCGTGATTAATGAGTTAATTATTGTTTTGATCCACCTCGAAATGCATGAATTATCACTTGGGTTCTTTAATAAATCAAATTGGCAATCTTAGGAAACTGATTTTGCAATTTTTGGATTTAAATTGATCAAAATAAGTTAATTTTAGTGATTGGGGGTCACTGCTGGAAATTGACATCTTTTGATCATGGACCTTGTGATAAGTCATTCAAATATGATGATGAAAATTAATTGTTAATTTTCTGAAATAATTAGGGATAAATATTTGTGAAATATTTAAAGAGATAATTATTTCATTGAATGACATTTGCCTAAACCATAATGATAAGATATTTGATCTTGATCATTGGTTGATATGAAATCATCAACAAACTCTTTTTTTTCATGAAGAACCTTAGTTTATCCTACAATAGTTCTAGGACAACTTTTACATGAAAAACCCTCTTGCTTGAATAGGATTGGGGATTTGTTTAGCAAATATCCTTATAATATAATCAAAATTGTTTTGATGTATATTATATGGTATAATTTCGGTTGAAAACCGATGAGCATCTCAAAGTACATGATGATCTATCTGGCATTATCCTTTCCTGAGGTGGATACGGTGCCTAGTCGGAGAGCATTGGGGTCACGGGTTGCAACGTATGTGGTCCGTCCCACTCTCGTCGGTACTGGCCATGACAGCGGGTAGGAACTCGATAATGCCGGAGAAGTCAAAGTGTATTTTTCTAATTATTAAAATTCGAATAATACGTACTTTGAGATTATACCTACTATTCAAGTAATAATCAAGATTGTTGATTGATAATTGGATTGATAATTAATTTAATATGATTAAATTGATTATATCCAATTGAAAACACTCTACTATGAATATATGTGTATTTCCCTTGGAAGAATTAATTATGTGAATATGATTCACGATAATTAATTATTACAATTTGAATATGAGGTGGAGGATCACATAAGTGACATCCATGGTCTCCCGTCAAGGCAAAGGATTCCGTCGCCAGTTGTTGTGTATAGGAGACGCCTGTCCGAAGTGACAGATCCTGTATATGATTTAATTGGATCGGGTTCTTTGCTTCTAAAAAGAGTAAGGCCGTATACGTAGTGACCCCAATATCGAGTCCTTATATTATTGGGGCGATATTGGATTGCGTATAGCGAGTATTAAGCTTGTTGACGGTTGGTTCAATTAATGACGGGTCAACATCATCTTAGGGGTGGTGGGCCCGGGTGTTAAAGACCGAATTGGGAAATGCAAGTTGGACATGCAAGGCAAAATGTGTTCCCGCTTCTTTTTATCAGAGACGCAGGTTCTCATATTATTGGGATGTGACAAAGATAGGAAAGGAGATCCCAGATCTTGCTAGAGATATAATGGTAAGAATACCTCTTACATTACATTGAAAGTGATTAAGGGAATGAACTTTCATTGTTGACAAGGCAAGACAACTTTGATATAAAAATTCCTAAATCAAAGTAAAATATGTATATATAATATATATACACTTATGCAAATTTCTTATTTCAGATAATCTTTCATTAAACCCACTCGATGTTATACTCAATGATAACCAGTAAAATATCATGGATTGGACTCATGATCCAGATATTGTACTTGCAATTGAACACATAATGTATGTAGTTGCAATGTGCAAGTTTCCTCAACATAATGAGGAATGACAATTAAATAAGACATCACCTTAGGGTCCGTATGTCTCTATCGTCTTGATCTTTCATCGAGTGTCCTTTGGAAGTGACATGCCGATGGTGATCGTAATTGTCGAATAATCCTTATAAAATAAAAGAAGATATTTTGGCATACATATGTGCTCTAGACATTTAATCATGAATGACATGGTTCTTTGCATTATGCAGAATGGTGGCTCGAAAGAGATGATGTATTCAAAATGTTTGAAAACCTACCTGAACCTAAGTCTCTAAGAGTTGAGATGTATGTAGATATGATGAGTGTCATCATTCTACTATCTATACTCAAGTCATTCATGAAGCTTAATAATATTCATATTGTATGAATTTAATGAAGCATGTATAAATGTTGAAATGCTCTTACATTGAATTCTTTTGAATTCAACATAAGAGATTCTTTGTCTTGAACAATGGTTGTTTATAGATGAAGAGAGCACAGTGGAAGCGTGCGTCGGACCCATGTGAGAAGGAAAGTCAAAGAGTTGATTGTACTTCTGTGACTTCCATATGACATCCAAAGAGTTGGATGAATGCCAATACTGCAATAAGTTGATGTGTTGGTAGTATGACTAACAAATCTGTCTAAAATCCTTAGTGAAGGACTCAGATAGAGCATCAGAATAATCTACATATAATCATTGACTCTGACTTTCTTATTTCATAAGATAAAGTCTGACAATTGTATCCCAATATTATAATGACATTTGCAATTGGTTGCATACATGTATTAGAAGATTATAAATTTGATCTTCAGGTTTAATAGTCATCTACATGGATATTGATGTAATTGTTGCAGCAATCTCTGTTGGATAGATGGACTTGATATTCTCAATGGGAGAGCCCGTAGTCTTAGAGAATGTCTCTATGACCTAGATATTAGAATACCGTCATTGTTTGTTTCTAAATGTTGGAAATAAACATGAATTCTGAAATAGAACTATCATAAAGAGTTATGATGGATATATTTCAGATAGTAATCTAACATCTAGTGGACTCCACAAAATTAAAAAAATTAATGAATGGTTCATTAATATTTCTAATACTGAAAATCAAACCTTATAAGATCAATAGGAGGGTGAAGATCATTTGACAATGATCTGGCATCATGCCTTGGACATTTGTCTGTTGATTTGATCAATAGACTAGTAAGATATGAATCTTTAGAATGTCTAAAATTTCAAATCTTACATACTTGTGAATATTGTATTCAAAGTAAAATGTCCAATACACCCTTCTCTGGGAATGGTGTTAGATGTCGAGGTATTCAAGATCTCATACATATTGATGTATGCAGATCATCTATATCATAGTAAACATTATGGATATGTAGTATATATTGATGATTATGTATGATATGAGATTTCTTCTCTTCACCTGAGAAACCTTTGAAATGTTCAAAGATTTCATAATTTTGGTTTAGAACCAAAGTTTGAAGGAAGATTAAATGAATTTGATCTAACCAAAGTAGCAAGTACCTGTTAGATGAATTCAAAGAATACCTTATGAAGATATGAATATCATTTCTATCTCAATCCTCCTAACACACCTAAACTCAATGGAGTTGTAGGGAGATACAATTGGATCATGTGTGACATGATTTGATCAATGATGAGTTTTAGCATAATTATCCCTTAGTTTCCAGGTATATATGTGTAGTAGAGACTACAATATATATCCTTAATGAGGTTCCATGCATGTAAGCTGGAATCTAGCACTTGAGAGTGTTGCTTCATTAGAAAAATAAAGGATGATATTGGATACCTACTTTATAAACTTGAGATTCTTAAAAGATCTCATCTCTGAGAATGTGATTCTTAGAGGATGACTCTCTTGAGAATCAAGATGAAAATGAAGTGTAGGAACTCATTTAATCTTGAGAAGATAATGAGGCTCCTGAAATCGGAAACTTAAAGGATAATTAAAGATGAAGGACAAATACCTCTTCAAATGAATTTGAGGATGTATTCCATGTGTCAGTTAAGTCTGACAATGATCGGACTTCATGTGATGAAGCTCCTGAAGATCATGACATGGAAAGATGGATATTAGCAATAAAGTCTAAAGTAGACATCATATACAAAGTGTTGTATATGGACCCTAGAGGATCCACCTATAAGGGTTAGACCTATTAAGGTGTAAATGGATCTTCAAGAAAAGAGGGAACCTGATGAGAAGGTAGAGACCTTCAAAGAACGGTTCGTAGCCATGAGCTACATACCGTAAGAGAAGACATTGCTCGCAATGAGACTTGCTCTTCGGAAACCATGCTTGAAATCATCATAATATTGATAACCCTAGCTACACAACTTGATTGTTGCATCTTTAAGATGTAAGTCAAAGATTGCATTCCTCTAAGAATACCTCTCTGAGGATATTCACATGAAGTAGCCCCAGGGCTTCATGATTAGGGAAAGTAAGGTGTGAAAGCTAAAGAAATCCATATGTGGACTCAAATAAGCTTCTTGAAGTTGGAACATAAGATTTGATGAAATCGTAAATGTTATGATTTCAAATAGAATCTTGATGTACCATGTGAAGCTTAGTGGGAGTGCCATTGTGTTCATCGTGCTAAATGTAGATAATATCATAATCATTTGGAATGATATAAGGATGATAATAAGTGTTTTATAGACTGGCTATTCCATACCTTGAGATATGATCTCAAGAATACCTCTTAGATCTTAGTTCTGAAGTTGTTTAGAAAGCAAAGAAAAGAGGGTATTGGGACTGTCACATTTGTAGTACACCTTGAACATATTCCATTCTTGAAAATTCCAAGAAAGGCCTCCTTCCCTTAAGATTTGGTACTGACCTATCTAAAGGGATAGCACCTCAAAGAGTTGAGGAAGTGAATGCTAGAACTGCTTGCACTTGTGTATCAATTACGAGAAGCTAAGTGTATGCTAGATGTGTACAAAAGCCAGATATCTGCCATGCAGTGGGAGTAGTAAAGTGTTGCTAATCCTATTATGGAGAGAAAGAACACATGATTGCAGTAATAACAAAATCTTCATAGATGACAAGATTTTTTGAGATAGTGATCTCAAAGTCATATCTTCAAAAGCTTAAGATTTTATAGATAGAGATCTAAAAGGTCTTAACTGTGGATACCTTGAGAGATAGTGATCTCCCAGAATAAGGGTATTCTGATAAGGATTATGGAAATACTAGTTATAATAATTATTGAGCAATAGTGTCAAGGACACTATAATTGCTTTATCAAGATTGAGTAGTGGTTGCATAAGATGCAACATTCGCATTAGATGCGAGCACTGTTACCTAGGGATATGCAAGTGCCGTAAAAAGACTTGGCATAGTCTTTTGGGAACAGAGTGACTGATCAGCTTACCTAGCTATTTCTAAATAGCCTATGATTGTCACATGAGTGTGGGTTAAAATTATTAGCCCATTAATGGCTCTTTGGCTAGTGGGAGATTATTGGACATGTGAGCCCACAGCGAGCCATTATGCAATAAATGTTATCGCAAATATCATTCCCTGATTTGAAATGAAGAATAAGTAATTTGCATAATAGGTCCCTCTGTACAATTAGGATTATGTACCATGGCTATCTTAATGATCATACAGTTGTTGATTCAATTATTGAATCATAGAGGCTGGTGCTTGGATGAATAACTAAAGAGTTAGATTGAGGACTCATCAAGCATCGTCAAATGATTGTTAAGATGTGATCTCTAGCCTGAGTAGGAGATGGCAATCCTTTCTCACATAGGCTGATATCTGACCAACCTCTTGATGCAGGTCCTCTACATAAGAATAGAGATTCGGAGGTGTCATATTAGTTAGGTCAAAGAGTTGACTTAACGAGATCGAGATAACCGAAGTCCTATGTTGAATGCTGTCACAGCATAGGCACGCATCCTCTGACCGGAGACAGGTGTATTACTAAATGTCTGAGTATGTACATTTGGCAGACCAATAGGTTGATGGCCTAACCAAGGTCTATACACCGGCGAGCTGGTGTGCATATAAGGGCATATGAGTAGTACGATCTCTCAAAGGGATCATACAGGTCCACTACTGAACCGGAAGACATGTGCTCACTCATGAGATATTGGGAAGAATCAAATTCCATGCACGGTCGTCTCGCTTTGGAAGCTTGACTGAATTTGCAGGTTTGATATATACTTTTGGAAAGTATATGATCAAGACCTAGGTATGATATATGCTTTTGGAAAGTATATGATCGATATCAAATCCCAACGATCAAATGAGAAACTTATTGATAAAACCCTTAAGAAGACAGTATAAAATTGATCTTGATCTTCGGGTTGATCATAGGTCTTCCAGTATGCAGGATGTACAGGTATTGGGAATACCTGAGGGTGATGCGATCATAAACGATTGTATAACCATGACGCTTCCATTCCGAGAGAGTGATGAAACAGGTCTGGATTTTAGTGACTCCTCTCAGTAGAGAAGCAATCTGATCTTGGTCCAAATGTTGGACATTGGTCTGAATGAGATTCAGATGCAATGAGAAGATTAGATTTGCGGTCTTGATTTAATCAAGCATCTGTGGGAGGTTCGTAAGATCTGGATTTGAGATGAGATCTCAACATCCAAGTCACTATACATGGAACAATACAATCGTCCTGTCCTTATCTACAAGTATCTGCGGAGAAAGCACATTGTTCTTGAAGGAGTTCAAGAATAATTCATTTGATGAATTCTGTATCCAAGCATCGAGAAAATGGATAATTAAATATGATTTAATTATCATGAAAAATATGAATTTGATTCATATTATAAGAAAAGATATCTAAGATAGTTAAATGTGATTTAATTATCAAAGATATGAACAACGTGAATGTGATTCATGTTATTTGGGCACATGAGAAAAGAGATCCAAGATGATTATATGTGATTTAATTATCATGGATATGAATAATGTGGATAGCACTATCCATATTAATCATATATATTATAAATATGATTTATAATATATTAGATAGAGAGAAACTATGTAAATAGCATTTGTTAATTATTAATGTGAATTGGATTCACATTAAGTAATTAATTGGAAATGTAATTTACAAATTAGTTTGGGTTGTGAATGTGATTCACATATTTTCAATGGCATGATTGAAATATTCACAAATTAATTTGGAATTAATTTGGTGGATAATTATGTGATAATGGTTATTATATATTATTAAGAGATGATATGACATAATAAAAAGGAGATAATAGCCACCTTTGATGAGGTGGCGTCACCCATGAAAAAGTCATGGGTGACGCCCCATTTTTTAGGAAGGCAACATTATCTTCTTCTTATTATCTTGATTAATCTCTTAATTAATTGATTTATGTTAAATTAAATTATGTTGATAATGTTGCAACATATATTTAATTTAAATATAAATTAATGTTTAAATTATGTTGATAATATTGCAACATATATTTAATTTAAATATAAATTAATGTTGTTGGTTTTTAACCAACATCAATCTTGACCATTGATTAATACATAGACCAACTTGGTCGTTGGATCTATGTGTCCCATGGATTGAGATCCATTGGATCCTAAACTAATATAAAAGGAGGGCTAGCCTAGCCTTTAAAGGTACATTATTTAGAGTTGTAGAAGCCTACTAATCTTTCTCTCTCTAATTCTCGTTTAGCCTCCCTCTCTCTATTCAAAGTGGTCGTCCACTTTGTATGTTGAGAAGGAGTGACTCTCGCCTTCACCTTCGACGACTCGGGGATCTCCTTCTTCTTTGGGGCGACTTGCTATAGAGGAAGACGACGGATTTTGTTTGACAAAATCAGGGGATTCATTGCTTGGATCTTCATCGAGGATTGCGGGAGGAACGTGCTCATCACCGCGCCCGCAAGTGCGTTCTTCGTGGATCGAACTTAAGACAGGAGGATCTCTTGCTTGGGATCTCACGATTACAACCACGTTCCAAGAGGTATTCCTTATACTTTGTGGTTTGATGAAACGATCTGAGAAGTGTTCTCGTGATCATGTGGTTTCATCTTTAGTTTTGAAAAATTTTAATTTCCGCCGCATCTAGCGACTAGTTGCTCCGATTGCATACGATGCGATCGACACGCTTCCGTGATGCGCTTAAGGATTCTCAGTATCCTTCAGATGGCGCGGGAAGGGGTCGTCGGAGGGGGCTGCAGCTTGGTCTGTCGGGGCAGGGGAGGGAGATGGACTACCACCGGGGGGCGGGGAGGCTCTGCAGGTCGGTGGCGGCGGGGGAGTGAGGTGGGTTGCCATCGTGGGGGAAGGAGGGGCTACTGGTCGATTGCGGGAGAGGGGGCGGGGGGATCAACACTTTTTTATTTAAAAAAAAAATAGCAGCCATTGGATAGGCTAAGGGTTGGATTAACCCAATAGTATGGTTGAGTTAAGGAGAAAACTAACGGAGGGTCATGAGTGTGAGACGGAGTGACTACTCAAGGTTTCTTGTGTAATTCGCGATTATACATGGTCATGAATGTTATTGCGAAATTACTCAGGGTTATGGATGTAAAAATCCCTAGTTTTAAATGGGTATATTTCAGACAGTTAACAAATTATTGCAAGTTGTGTTAGATGGTTAAAAATGACTTCATGACATATTGTTGACAAAGTGCGAAAAATACAGTTAGTACCTTGTAGACATGACGCCAATTTTTTCCAGTATCGTTGATCCTTTTCCAAATGACAGACATGATTAGCTGGTATTGACTGCACGATTGCAATTTGTGTTAGATCTAATTATTTCGATTACGTGGTAAAGAATGAACGATGTTGATCAAAGCTAGGATGAGTGTAATATCAATCTACTTACTGGTTTCGTGAGGCTTGTGCAATTTCTGCCAAATGTAATCCATGAGGGCCCCAAGGTTCATTGCTTGTTGCATCCAGGACCTGGAAAAAAGAAAGGGAAGAGACGGCAAAGAAAAGATTTATACATCAAAGATCTAGTAATGTTTATTCAAGAAAGATAAGTTGATATAAGTATTAGAAATATCATTACTAACATTTAGAATCTACAATTCCGCATTGATCCATTTTATAGAAATATATGGATGGCATCATTCTTCGACGATTATTCTGCAGTACAGAAACTTTGGTTCTGCTTCCATAAATATTTAATATATAAAAAAATCCAATGAGGACAGGGAATTACTGGAAGAGGAAACACTATGTTGCCAGGGGTTGCAGACCCTGACAAATTGTGACCTAGACTTCCTTCGACTACAGTTTGAATCAGGAGGTTACAAATGCCATTAAAGCCTGATGTCAACTAGAAGATCAGCAACCAATTACTCAGATGCTACTATACCGCCATTGGAGGAGGCATATCGCTGGCTGAGCAGACTCAGCATCTCCTCTTTTGCATCTTCTCGGACGTCATCGGCTACAGTAGCATCCCGTCGTAGAGGCGGCTTCGCTCACACCAACCATTTTCATATTATCACTGGTCCGCTCGGAGGACACTTGCTATTTTAAGCACGGCTTTCCACCATCAGCTCATGCTGCTGAGCAGGTCCATACTATCCCAGATTCTACCGATCATCGTTTTGATGACTCTGCTGCTCGACTGAGAGAGATACCAGCTACCGGATCTTCTAGTGTTTCTACTGTTCCATTAGATTTTGTTGCTTTTGCCTCCACCAGCACTTCAGGTATTACTCATGCATTTACGAGTCGCATTCGATCAGATTCTTCAGAATGGATCATGGACTCTGGGGCTTTTCATCATCTTTGAGGAGATAGCACATAATTCGGTTCTTATAGCCATGTACATCATAGTAGATTAGTGGCCATTGCTGACGTGACACATTCTCCCATTACTGGGCATGGGAGGTTCATTTGACTCCCTCCATGCACCTACAAATTTTTCTTCATGCACCAGAATTCTCAATAAATTTATTGTCTATTAGCATATTACAAAAGATTTACAGTGTCGTGTCATATTTGACCCTGTTTCCTTATTTTTCAGGATATACTCAGGGACAGGGTGTTGAATCTGGCCGTGAGCATGGAGGGCTTTATAGGTTGATCTAGTCTCCTTATGCTAGTGTTGGCTCTACTGGATCGATTTTGTGACATCCGGATCCGAATAACTCGAATCTGACTCGATTAAGAGTCTACAAATTCAGATAATATTCAATTAATCTTGAATAAACTCAGATCGATCTATAGATTGCAAATCGAATCTCGTTCGGACACAATCGATCAAAAGTCGATCGTATCGTAATGCGTGCTATCGGAAAAGCTGGGACGCAAAACCCAAATTATAAAATAAATTGAGACCATCAAAAAATCTGATTCGACAAAATAAGACCAACAAAATCGATCGTTCGTCGATCGAAGGTCGTTTAATCCTTTAAATCACAAAAAAATTGACCAGAAATGAAAACAGTATTTCATTAATTTCTTTATCCATCATGGATCAGAAAAGTATGAAATTTATATCATTTGATCATCATGCTCGAAACAAGATATTGTACATCAGAATCAGAAATTCGAGGAGCAAATATGGACGAGTTTGGTATCCATATAAGAGAGAGAAATAATGTATATGAATATATATACACACATATATAGGTGACAAAAGTCATATTTTCAAGCCACCACTTGGCTCTTTTATGTTCTTCCACTTGTCCCAAAAAGACTCTCCACTGGGCAAAGATAAAAAGTCACTTCTTGGTTATATAAACACAACCCCCTTTTATTCTTTCCTATTTCTCCTCCCCAAACTCCAGTTGAAACACCCTCCCCCCTTTTTCCATCGAACAACACAACAGACAGCTGCTTCTGCCATGTTGTTGTTACAGCCTCTTTCCTCTTCTTGTGCAGAGATGTTGTCCAAAGCAGCAGAGAATTCAACCTCCATCAACAGCCTGCAGTGTTCCAGTCCTCCCCTGCTACTGGAAAGTTCAGCAGTTGTGTTGTTGCTACATAGCAAGGCTCGAAGACTGTCGAAGCATTCCCTTTTTTGCTATTGCTGCTTTCCAAGCAACAGCTTCTTCTGCTACCATCGAGGTTGCTGCAACCTCCTTCTGTTGCCGCATGCAGCTGCTGCTGTAGCAACAGTTCCGCCAAGCAAGCAACTGGAGTTGCTAGCAATAGCAGCAGGTGCAGCCCTCATTTTCTCCAAATTTTAAGATCCAAAGAGGTAGAATTCCCCCTCCTCTTATTGCCTTTCATGTAATATAAGACCCAAGTTCTGAATCTCCATATTTAGCTTTTATGAAATTAACTTGCCAACTATTTTTATTAGAGATTTTTACCCAATGAATCTTATAAACTTTTTCAATTACCTTCGCAACCTTTGAGAAAATATAATTCCTCCATCGACCCCGTAAATTTACCCCGTCTTACCCTACAGACCTTGCCGTATTTTTACTTTTACTTGAGTCAATAACATGGGTTAATCTAACTATAGGTGCATTGGATGGTGGATCTTCTACCTCCTTATATCCTTATTTTTCTTCCTACATTACTCTTCCTCTTCCTCCTCTCTGTATTCTCTCTCTCTCTCTTCACCGCATCTCCATCCATCCACCAAATCACATTTTTTTCTATTTTCGAGGATAAACCATATTTTCCGATTAAGAAAATGATTTTAAAAAAATAAATTGAATTCTTGAACGTATTAATCGAGTTTTTATCACTGCTAAATAAATGCAATGTAAGGGAGGAGGAGGAGGTGGATGGGGAGGGGACAAGAGCTCCTACAGCAGGCGGAGGCAGGGTGGAGGGATAAGGGGAGAAGGAGGTGGTAGTGGAGGGGCGGGTGGAGGAACAAGGGGAGGAGAAGGAGGAGGCGATGGAGGGGATGGAGGCGGAGTAACAAGGGGAGGAGGAGGCAGTGGAGGGCGTGGGGGCAGGGGATCCTACAATGGGTGAAGGTGGGGGAAGAGGGTAGCGAGGGTGGAGGAACTAGGGGAGGAGGAGGAGGCAGTGTTGGGGGTGGGGCAGAGGA
This sequence comes from Ottelia alismoides, assembly GCA_037367405.1. Taxonomy (NCBI): domain Eukaryota; kingdom Viridiplantae; phylum Streptophyta; class Magnoliopsida; order Alismatales; family Hydrocharitaceae; genus Ottelia; species Ottelia alismoides. The sequence goes on along the minus strand of JAZKJV010005889.1, from coordinate 59,736 downwards.
ACAAGGGGAGGAGGAGGCGATGGAGAGGGCGGGGGTGGAGCAATAAGGGGAGGAAGTGGAGGCAGTGGATGGCGTGGGGGTAGGGGTTCCTGCTGTGGGCGGAGGCGGGGGAGGAGGAACAAGGGAGAAAGAGGAGGCAGTGGAGGTGCATGAGCTCCTGTTGCGGGCAGAGGCAGCAGGGGCTTCTGTTATGAGAAGAGGCAGGAGAGGAGGGGAGCTCGAAGGCTGCAGCCGTCCCAACGACCGCATGCTCACCTGCAAAATGCGATGTATGGGCGTCGTTGTAGCCTTCGATCTCGGAGGAGGTGGAGGGTCGGTCGAAGGAGGAAGAGGCAGAGGGGATGGGTGGAGATGGTTCTGGGTGGGGAAATGGAGGCGAGGAGGAGGGTGGGGGAGAAAGGGAGAAGGGTAGTTATTTTATTTTTTTCAAAATGAAAGTATTATATATAAGAAACTAATGAATATGGTTAGTTTTAATAGTTCAATTGATGAGAGTTAACCCCAAGATTCATGGGGTAAGAGTTGGCAAGTTTACGGGGTCGAGGGAGGAATTAGGTTGTTTCAAAAGTTGAAGAGGTAATTGGAAAAGTTTATAGGATTCCTGGGGTGAAAATCCCTTTTTATTATTGCATGTCCACACCATTTTCATTCTAAAAGCTCTAGGGACATCTTTTAAACTACTAACACCCAATCCAGCCTCCTTCAAAGGAAAACTAATTTTGATCCAGCTGATCCAATGTTTAGACTTGCTATAATTTTATGGTCCCCAAAAGAAATTAGAGAAAACATTTTCCAATCTGAACATCATAGACTGGTAGAATAAATAGGCATCCTGACGAATACGTATTTTATTAGCATTAATTTACCACCATGAGAGAGAGTTCTAGACTTTTATCCATCAAGTTTTTTAACATCAACAATCAAATAATAAAAAAACTTGATTTTAGCCAATCCATGATAAATGGCACAGTTGGGATAAGGAAAGAACTCCTATTCATCTGAGTCTTCACTCAATGCAACTTATACTCCTTACTATTTGAATCAACAAAGATCGGATTCGGAATGATGCAATCAGAAAGAAAGTTGGTGTAGCTCCGATCGAGGATAAGATGCGAGAAAACCGCTTAAAATGGTTTGGTCATTTGCAAAGAAGGTCAACTGATGCACCAGTTAGGAGATGCGAGTGGTGGGATGTTGAGCCGGCTAAGAGAGGGCGAGGATGGCTCAAGAAGTGTTGGAAAGAGACTGTACGAAGGGATCTTAGTTTTTTGGATATAAGTCCGAGATTGATCCAAGATTGATCTGAATGGAGGCGAAGAATCCATGTAGCCGGCCCTACTTAATTGTGGGAAAAGGCTTTGTTGTTGTTGTTGTTGATAGTATCATCAGCAAGGACTAGGAGAAGGTGAGAAATACAATTAGCCTTCTAATGACCATAAAAAGCTTTGGTATATACATTTTGCAAAAGATAAGTTAGACATTTATTTGGAACAAGTTGCGATGTTTAAGAAAAATGATCTATCTCTAATCCTATAATTTGTGAATAGAGTAGGAGATCTAACTTCTCCGATGGACCCTTGAATACGTGTATCTTTACGTGCTACATGACGATCTCCATCATATTTATGATCGCCTTTAATTAAAATAAAATGATATAAATTCTAATTACTCACATGTATTAAAATCTGATTGTGTTATAATGATGATGCGAACCTCACTTCACTATAAAGAAAGACCAGTACATTATTTTCTCACCATATGCTATATTGTAATCACGAATGCTCTATCTAATACTTGGGGCTTGATTGGTGAAGATCCTTATGTAAATAAGGTATGGTTTATATATCCCAGAAGGATTGAAAAACCTATCTACATTTAATGTGACTGACCATTTGGAAGTCATTTTGACTCGAACACATTCTGAGATAGCAAACCTCTCCCATTTTCACCATGCCAAAGTTGGGAGAAAACTATAGTTAGAAATAAGAAGATGGAAGAGAGTTGGAGAAATATTTGGGTGAGAAAGGAGAAAGTTAGTCATGGAAATTGGCAAAGAATGAGCTAGCAAGAGAAAATAGAGGAATAACATTAATAAAAAAGGGTGTCAATATCTAGGAGGTTCGCCTATTTTTTTAAGGAAATAATTCAGATATAATTAAATCAATCAATAATAACATGTGATCACAACGATCGATAATCTTCATAAAATAATCCTTTAAGTCGAATCTATTAATTATATTCAATATAAATAATATCATTGATTGGATGCCTAGATCTGTAAAGTCAACCACAGAAAGGATTGAGAAAGTATAAGAAATCAAGTCAGTGATGGTGATTCAGTAATGACTGATAATTAAGAGTGCCAGTTATGGTGACCCTTACACCTGACTGTGCGAGGGTACGGTGACCCTCAACTGGGCAGGAGATAGGAATCCCAGTTAGGGCAGCAACTGCTTAGTACGCGGGTCTCGGATCCCAGTCTTTTTCTCGATTTTTTGCGAGCGCTCGCAGTTTTACGCCTCTATGGGATCCATAGGTTTTCTTTTAGATCAGTTCCACTAGCCATGTGTTCTTTAGGGTGCTTAGGTTGGAGGGCCCATAGTTTTGATTTTTCTTACGAGCTTGTTTGTCCATGCCGATCGGGCCCATTTTTTGAGTGACTTGTTTTGGAATTTCTCTCCCCATCTCAGGGGCGTAGTTTTGGAGTAGGCCTAGCTCTCTCCTGACTGCATTTCCACTGGGAGGGCAAGATGGAAGGGTCTCTTCGGAGGCTTTCTCACCGCTTGATTTTTGTTACTGTTCTTGAGCTTTGGTTACAATTGAGAGTTGGTTACAGTTGAGTTGATTACAGTTGAGTTGGTTATAGTTGATTTTGGTTACAACTTGAGCTTGGTTACAATACAATTTGGTTATAGTTGAGCTTGGTTTCAGTTGAGCTAGTTCCTGTTCAACCAGTAGGTCCTTATATAGATGATATCTCTTGTACAAATTGAGCTTGGTTACATGTCCACTAGTTTCACAAAGCAACAGCAGTAATATCTCTTATATAGATGATTTTACGTCCACTAAATTCACCTAGCATCTGTAGTAGCAACTCTTATCCTAATATAGATGATTTCTGTAACACGATCTTTTCCCTCGTCATGACCTACTGGCGAAACAGTAACTAAACTCAAGCGGTGAAGAAGCCTTCTAAGAGACCATTTTGTCTCGCCTTCCCACTAGAAGAGCGGTCCAGGAGAAGGTTAGGCACACTCCAAAACTACGCCCCTGAGACGAGTGGGAGAGACTCTCCGGTCCGAGTCACTCAGTCCGGCCCACCTGGTGTACGGGAAAATCGAGCTCGTAATACAAAACCAATGGTCCTCCAGTCTAGGCACCCTACTGAAAATAGGGTCAGCGGAACTGGTCAAACTAAAGCACATGGATCCCAACAAAGCGTAAAAACTACGAACTCGTGAAAAACCGTATAAGAGACTGGGATCCTAGACATGCGCACTAGGTGGTCAATGCCCTAACCAGGCTTCTTATCTCCCGCCTAGTTGAGGGTCACCGCACCCTCGCAGTCAAGTGTAAGGGTCACCAAGATCAGTATAAAAATCAATCATCACTGATTCATAATAACCAAATATCTCTAAGATTTCACAGAAATGTAGATCACTTAATTCCTTGCTTCGTTAAAGCATTGAGATTATTGGATTCTAATTATTTGGTCTGGAACTTAGTGTTGATTTCATGCATAGTCCCTAATTTTTTCATTTAAAAAAACATGATATTAGAAGTTGTTCGTTGGATCTGGATTTAGGTTCAGATTAATGCAAAATTCCCCTAATGTTTATTCTTTAAAGCATGAGATTAGGAGCTACTCATTAGATCTGGATTTAAGTTCAATTCTGTGCAAAATCCCCAGTTTTTCTTCTTTCAAAGCTTGAATTCTATAGCCTAAACATTGGTCTGAATCAAGATCAATTGCATGTGAAATTACTCTCAGTTCTTTCATTCTTAATGCATGAAATCTGTAGTTAATTGGTTGTCTGAAATTAAAGCTAATTATATGCAAAATTACCCCCAAATCATCTTTCAAGTATGAAAACTGTAACTTAACAGTGGTATGAACTTAGATCAAATTTCATGCAAATCACCTCCAAATCCTTTAATTTTAATCATGAAATCAGTAGGCTAATTAATGCTATGAAATTAGATCAATTGCATACCAAATTGCCCCCAATCCTTCAATTTTAATCATGAAAACAGTAGTTAATTAGTGATATAAAATCAGGTCTTAACTGCATGTTAATCACCCCAAAATCTTTCAATTTTAAACATGAAATCAATATCTATGTAAGTGATCTGAAATTGGGTCTAATTGCATGTTAAATTACCCCCAAATATTTCAATTTTAATCATGAAAACATGAGCTAATTAGTGATCAGAAATTAGATCTTAATTGCATGCTAATTACCCTCAAATCTTTTAAATTTAAATATGAAATCAGTAGCGAAATAAGTGATCTGAAAATGGATCTAATTGCATGTTAATCACCCTCAAATCTTTCAATTTTAAACATGAAATCGGTAGCTAAATAACTGATCTGAAATTAGGTCTAATTACATGCTAATTACCTCCAAATCTTTTAAGTTTAAACAAGAAATATGATAGCTTACTAGTGGTCTGAATTTAGATCAATTGCATGCAAATTTACCCCCCAATTCTCATTTTAAAACATGAAATCGGTAGCTAAAAATGGATTTTGAATTGGGTCTTTAGGAAGCATGAATGGCAGCAAGAGGTGGCCAGAACTGTACCTTGAATTTCTACAAAATAGAGGATTTCTGGGCATACATGAAGCAGCTCTAATGCTGCTGGACAGCAGCTTGCAGGCTACAGCATGGGCTCCATGCACCTCAAGGGTAGCAGCTCCAGCTTGGAGCAGTATCAGCACCTCCAGCAGGGAGGGGCAACAGCAGATCCTGTACTGTTGGATAGCTGCTCCAACAGAAGCAACAGCAGCAGCAAAACTCCTACGCTTGGACAGTCCACCTGCTGCTAACAGCAGCAGCAATTCCAGCAAATATTGGAAGCAAAAGAGGGGGCAATTGGGGGTTCCCTCGGTGGAATAGAAAGGGTCTTTTGGGGAAATATAAGAAGAATGAAGGGGGTTTGGGTTGATATAAATAAGGGGGAGACGGAAATGTGATGTTGACAAATGGAGGGAGAGAAGACCCCACATGTGGGCTACTGGAAATTTGTAAATAATTTTTTTATCCTATAACTCTAACCCATTTAACTCAGCCATGGCCGGTCCCAAGCCCGGGTAAATGAGGAGGGTTGCGCGTTAGGTAGCCGACAGCCAGCGCGCAAGAGAGATAAATTCGTAAATAGTGTTCTTAAAGTTCTTCTAAGAACACTATTTATGAATTTATCTCGAAACCATTCGGATCTTTTAAACATGGATTTAAGCAAACATACAGATTTCATTGGGGCGTTCCCTACTTGCGACACGTTGCATCGCCCGAATGCAATGAAAAATTGGCAAGGGCCGCTACATCGCAGCCTGGATGTAGTTCAAATTTTGCAAGGGTTCTCGCATGAGGAACGCATGCGGGTAAATAAGCTAGTTCCGCTGTATCACCGCCCAGATGCAGTCCAAAATTTGCAAGGGTTCTCGCATAATGGACGCATGCGAGTAAAGAAGTTAGTCCAAAAGAGAATGCAGGCTGGCTAAAGTGGAGAGGAGCCTCTGCTGTTCTCTGTGATAAGAAAATTCCTTTAAAAATTAAAGGAAAGTTTTACAAAGCAGCCGTGAGACATGCTATGCTTTATGGTTCTGAATGTTGGCCTGTGAACCATAGACATGTGCAGAGAATGGTTGTAGCAGAAATGAAAATGCTAAGATGGATGTGTGGACATGCACGTAAAGATCGGATTCGGAATGATGCAATCAGAAAGAAAGTTGGTGTAGCTCCGATCGAGGATAAGATGCGAGAAAACCGCTTAAGATGGTTTGGTCATTTGCAAAGAAGGTCAACTGATGCACCGGTTAGGAGATGCGAGTGTTGGGATGTTGAGCCGGCTAAGAGAGGGCGAGGACGGCCCAAGAAGTGTTGGAAAGAGACTATACGAAGGGATCTTAGTTTTTTTGGATATAAGTACGAGATTGACCCAAGATAGATCTGAATGGAGGCGAAGAATCCATGTAGCCGACCCTACTTAATTGTGGGAAAAGGCTTTGTTGTTGTTGTTGAACTCTAACCCATTTGAAATATCAAAGTCATTCAAATTTCCACCACGAATCTCTTATTCAGATGAATAATAGCTCGTTTTAACCATCTTTGAATGACGATCAAAATGAGTATAATATTCATATAATTTTGATCTAAGATGAATTCAGAAAATATCGATATACGGTTTTAATTTGTGATAAAATTTTTGTGATTTAAATGGTCAAACAACATAAGATTGATGAACGTTCGATTTTGTTGGTCGACGATACGAATTTTATGATGGTCTCAGCTTATTTTTTTGTAATTCTGATTGCGCCATGGATTTTCCGATGGCATGAGTTACGATGCAATCGATTTTCGGTTCCTTGATCCAGAACAAAATTTGATTTACGCTCTATGGATCAATTCAGATCATTTAATATCGATCGAAAGTTTTGAGAGATCACATGTACCTTAATTGGGTCGAGTTCGGTTTCAAATCCGAGTGTTACAAAGGTTGAGGTCATAGATGTCGGTGCGACGGAAGGAGGTAGGTTGGTTGTTCGAAGACAACGTTGCACGTCGTAACTGGTGGAGGAGAGGGTTGATGGGATCGGAGACAACATCACGACCTGCACTCCGCAACTGTTGGAGGAGAGAGTCGAGGCCTAAGGGGGTCGGGTGGGGAGACTGGAGAGGGAGAGGGTTGAGAGGGTCGACTGGTCGGGTGGGGGTTGAGGGAGTATGGGGTCAAGTACAGACAATGCTCTAGTCTGTAGGAGGAAGGATTTGAAGGGGAGGGGGGTCAGGATTCAAATTCGAGGGGGTCAGGTGGGGGACATGCATCTAGGTCGGTTAGGGTTAGATTCTTGGTTGAGGATGGGCCCAAGTTCATCCAAATCCAGGCCGCAAGTCGGTTCGTTATACAGGTCAGGCAATCGGGCTTCATGATTGGGCTAAGTAAAGACTAAGCCCAGCTCTATATATGAAATGGGCCTAGTCTCACCCATTATAAGTTCAAGCTCGGGCCTGGATTAAGTAATACCAAGCCGTACATCGAGTTGGGTCGGGTCGACCCTAACCGATACTCAATCCTATCGATAATCAAAATTATAGTATCCCTCTTCGTGTTTGATAATTGTAAGCCCATGGCTTCTTCATTACGTTTGGATGATTTGAGCACCTTTCCTGTCTCATGCGGATTAATCATTTCTAGGGTCAAAGGAATTGATAGGATAAAGAAATGGATGGAACTGAATGTATTTCTTAGTATGATATTAGTTAAATGATAGAATCTCTAAAATATGAAAATTTTGTGGAAGAGGCCAACAACAATCTCCATCAAGAATCGAATAACCATAGGTGGATGTAAAATGAGAACTTTAGCAAGAAATCGGTGAGTGCAAAAATCGATATCAACAATAAGTGGTTTCAAAATGCAAATATGGATATTATAGGGATGCCCTTCAACCTTTGTAGGATAAATGGCACTCAAAGTCAATAACTGTCCATTTATTCCAATTCAGCTAAAGAAGTGAGCTCGATATGAAGCAAAAAAAAACATAACTCCACTATCTTTTTTATGTACTTGTAAGATTGACATTGTATAGCTCGGATAACCGCTTTCATTTAACTTCAAGTATATATTACATGAAGTTTGAGAAGTTAGGCATATAGCCTTTACCACAAAGTTTGGACAACATAGCCTCGAAGAAATAAAAGTTTAACTATGATATGGCTATTCATGGCCTTCGAGGAAAGAAAGAATATAACTGAGCTATGACCATAATGGCATTTTAAGAAAAGCATACAAAAAGATGAGGCTCAAGAATATACAATCAGCTCAAACTCCTCTAGCGTTAGAAGCATAGAACTTCTTTGCCGATTAAGTATATAAATTAAAAAGAGAGGAATTATTACCTAAATATGTGAGGGAAATGGAACCAGCTTCGTGTTAAGATAGAAGAATTTATGCAATAATATGTTATCTGCAATAACCGGATGTATTTGCAAAAATATTTTGTGACTGGATCTCAAGTCCCTGTGATTTGAAATTCGCCGATGATTGTGGCTAAATGAGGTAAAATGTGTGGGCATTATAGTAACCCCAGCAAAATGGATCTTAAGAAGACAAACAAAGAGGTTTTCACACTTGAAGGGCCCTTTTTTGGATGCCTATAAATTGATTATGCAGGTGTCGCATGCTCTGCTTCGTGTGAATAGCCGTACATCCTTTTTTGATACAAATGCATCAGTTTCTAAGAGGGACATTAAAGTTAAGAGCACCATATAGTTTTTTGTGTTCTTGGCTTGTGATTTCTTTCTAGGTTTCTGTTTTTTCTTGTTTTCCGGTGACTATCATTTCACTTCATTCTCATTACCTCAAGAATGACGTGTATGATATATATGAGAAAAAGTGTATGATTTCTATATAACCATTTTTTATGAAAAGCCAAAAGGATGACTACCAGATGTTGGTAATAGTCCAATGAAATTTTATTGATAACAGGAGAACAGTTGATTAATCATCCAACATTTCTCGCAAAATGTGTGTTTATCAAGGAAATAATTGTGAAGATGGGTTGACAATAGAGCCTACTTTAATACTTCCCAGAGAAAAATTTGTGTTGTGCATTCAGAGGTTGAGTTCATTAATACAATTGTGCATATGGGTAATATTTCTTATTGATGCAAATTGGCATTGTAATTGTGGAACCGGAAAAATTACCTTCTGTTCTATTCCGGGGACCTTCAAAACTTTCTTGTTTACCTCCCTTTTGCTGCAAAGCATTGACAACATGATACACACAAGTTAGACAAAATGCAATCTCATACAAATCGGCGATTTGCAACGTAATCCGTAATCCTGGAAATGGAGGAACAATTCCCATCTAAAATGGATGTTTCGGGAACATAACTATATAGGTAAGTGTACTTTTTAGCCAAAACAAAACTAAAAAGATTATAAATGATATATTTGAAGTGTTCTATAACCTGGTCTTTGCAAGAAAAAAGGAATTGCAGCACTTACAGATCCCGAACAGTCTGATCGAATGCCTTCTTCATAGATGGAGCCCCTTGTGTCGTGTCTCAAATTCTCAGTTACTCTCTGACTTGGTTATATATCAACGCCAGAAACATCTACCTGTTGAGAGCTAACTGAGATGAGAATTACTCAGCAGCATGCACACAATTCTTCAAAATGCATCTTTTGCAACTCAAGGCCCCGTCATTCGGATTACCATGATGTTAAACAATTACATGTCCTCTTATTCAGTATAATGTAATTGAAATGAAATGTGAATTTAAGATAATGTGATCAGCAGAACTAATAAGGCATAAAAAGCGATCGCAAGACATGATCTAATGATTAAAAAAATGATACAGTGATATGTACGGTTAAACTATATCATCACATAATGTATTCCATTCAATATGAACCCCCGGAATCTAAATCCTTGCAGCAATCCAAAAAGGGACTATGGGGCATCTCTGGAGCTACGAAAAAACTAGCACTCAGGTTGGCGTGATTTGCAGTTGCAACATTATCTCATAACCTGATCTCATCACAATGACCCTTCAAGAGTACTAGATTTCAACCGGATTGTGGATTACCAAGATTACTATATTTTATATTGCAAGCAAAAAAATCGTGCAGTTGCACTGCACAGGATGGTCTATCACATGAAGGCTGTGCAAATTATAATCTCCGTTTTGTATTCGAGATTTGGGTGAAGGATTGAGCTAAATCTGCCAATGTGACTAACAAGGACGAAACTTTTGATCGAAAAAAAAAAGAGAATTTGCTCCCGAAATTTCCAAAGTAGAAAAGAAAGATTGTTAACCATGGCATCTTTTTTTCCAATCAGGTTGCGTGTTCTTGATCGGAAACAAGAAGTTGATCGTCCGGACCTGATCAGGGACGTGCCTATCCAAACCAAGGTCGCATTCGGGAGGATCTTAGACACGAAGAGGGGAAGAGATTGACGATCAAGGGGGAGAGGGAGAGATTTCAGCTATAGATAGAAGAGAGAGAAAGGATGTGAATGGAGGACGAGAATGGAGGGAGCGAGCGGTCTCCCACTCTTTTCTTCCCTCCATCTCTTCTCTTCCTCTCTCTCTCTCTCTCTTCAATTGGTTTATTATTTTCAAATTTTAAATTTTAAATAAATACAAGGATGGGAGTTTTTTTATGATTATCAAACATAAATTAAACAATGTATCATCGGTGTAAAAAAGTTTTCTTGTTGAAACTTGCATGTTAAGTATCGGCACGTCATGAGATTAATATAGTCGATAGTGAAACAGTATTGACGGTATCTATTTCACCTTTTAAAGGTAATTCGGTATTTGAAACAGCATCCACTCCTTGTGGTGTACTTCATGGATCACATCTTCTCCTTACATTTCATATTCTTCTTCCCTAATTCGTCTTCTTTGCGTGTGAAATCATATTATTTAAAGATGTTGCCAACACTTGTGTTAACATATTTATAGACATGTTTTAAATGAAGTTACTCGTATTAGAATTATTGGTTAGCCTTGTATATACTTGGAAGTAATGCAAATTTTGTAGAATAAAATTATATTTAGTTCAGTTATTGTGATATCGATATTCCAAGAGATTGATATAGCTAGACATTCATATATGTGAATAAACAGAACGATTGCTACCTGCACAATATTTATTTATTGCCACAAAGCCTAACCAATCAAGCACATGAGACCAAGCAACTAAGGTCTAATAATTATTGGATAAAAGCAAAGTTCTCAAAATCGAATCGGATGGATATTGAACCGGTCAGTCTTCGATTTGGTCTAACCGGGTCGGACCGTTGGTGCGAACCACTCGGACCGATGATGATGCCAGCATGATGTCATCATTCCTAACAACTCGAAAAAAAATCAAACTAGGCTAAATTTACTAGTCGAACAAATTATTTGAACCGATAAAATCGGATACACACATGTAAATATGTATTTATATATCAATGAAATAATCATTTAATATGTCAAATCTTTCAATAGAGTAAAATAATTATCTATTTCGAGTAAAACTCTACAAAAGCTAGTCACATTTTCTAGCATTATATATGACTATAATATTGTAATAGGGGACCTTTCAAATGAGGTAGGGGCTTTTCTGAAATTATAAAGACCACTCTGAATTTAGTAAAAACTTTGTAACAGTTTTGTAAAAGTATAAACTGCACATTGTAGAAAAATGATTTTTGTAAAATATAGCATCCAAATTTAAATTAACATATACATCCAATATGATAATATTTTAATTATTTTATTTAACTATACACGTTGTGTTAATATTTATTATTATATGTATGAAACAAAATTTTATAAAATATATTAGAAAGATGTCTAAATTGAGGGTGGCTCAACGTATATATGGTGAAACACCGCCTCATTTGAAGTTTCTCATGTCGTAATAATTTATTTACAGTTGCTTCTATAAAATTACTCTAAGAAAGTAGTGACACAAGTTATATTCCAAAAAAGAGAGGGACATAATTGAAATTGCAGAAGTTAAGAAGGTCACAGGTGATAAAAACCCTATTCTTTCATTATTTAAACCTTTATTTCTAGAAATATACTAAATCATCAAAATTAGGTCAATCTGGATCAACCCGATCCAACCACACGGGTAAAACCGGCCCGACCACAAGTCAGACCTGATTTTTTTATTTTCTTTTTTTAATTAATTGCATAAAATCGGCTGAACTGACCGAATCGGGGTCAGTTCCCGGTCCAACCTGTCCGACCAGCCAGTCCAATCCGATTTTTTAAACAATGTATAAAAGTAATGGACGAGACCAACCATGTCATTTTATACAGCCTGTCGTGACTACCAGTATATTAAGGGTGTGTTGCTCAGCAACGTCAACACATGCTCTATGTCATCGACGACTAGTAATAATTTCGGGATGTGTACAAGGAAAATGAGTTGTGGCCACAAAAACATGCATACGGATTTGGAGCTTGTGGACACAGAATTGGCTCTGAACAGCATTTTGTGGCATATAATCTAGCTACAAGTCTCTCCACAAGAGTTCCTTGACCACGAATATGTCGTGGCCACTACAAGTAACCGCAAAAATTGTCGTGCCCATTGTTTTGAGATGAATGTCCTCTTTCCGTCTTCGAAGGCTCTGGCCAATAATTGAGCTATAGAAACTAGTAGTAACAGAATGATCGTGACCATAAGTTTCAGTTGCTACATTCTGTGGCTACAACTCGTTTTTCTTGTAGTGTTAAGGGTGGTCAAGTCAACAACGATGATGGTCAATCTGCTAGAAACATGCACTCATGTATATTTCGATGATGGTAAAATATTGCTATCTGTTTAAGCTTGTGTTTTAGCTAGCAATACAATGATGAATAAAGATGATATGGTGAAGTTCAAGCTAAAATTGTTACAATATGCGATGAAACTAGCGGAACCATAAGAAGATACATCAAAATGATAACAAAGACAGTGATGAAAATAATAGCAAAGGAATCTGAAAATGAAGACATGTTAGAGCTCTTATAATTTGTTGTCTCACTCTCTGAAATCCAATTCAGTCAGCTAGAACCCAGGCCGAGGGAGGCTAGCCCTATCATGTTTAATACCTTCACTTCGGAATTGTAGGGATCATACCCCCTTATTCGAGACGAGCCATATTACGGGCTACTAGTTTCTCGTTCCATTTAGTCGGGTGGGCATCGATCGATCAGACCCCCCTTCCAAACCAATGTTTTGAAAATCAAACCAAACCAGTCGGTTCGACTGGCCCGACCGGTGAACCGAGCATGGACCAGTCCAGTTAACCGGTTTATACATGTTCGGTTCGAATATTCCATTTTTTAATCAACCCGTTCAGTTCAACCTATTATTTTTAACCAGGTTTAACCAACTTCAACTGAAGTTGAATAGGATTTATTTTTTAATTTATTTAAAAATAATGCAAGTAATTGGAGCTGAAGCCATGACCTTTGGTTATTTATTTCAAACTCCTAACCAACTACACTAACACATCTTTTTTCATGTAATGGATTTTAGATATAATCAAATTACTATTATGTTATAGAGCAACTAGTCTATATAATACATACATATATATGATATGTATATATTTGATGGTGTATACGGAAAAATATTTTATGTATAATGTGAAATATATACATTGTTTGTGTATTTTATTTGTAGTTCAAGTATATTTAAGTGTATGTTTTTTATATATTTCATTTCATTTCGGTTTGACTAGCCGACTCAATCACTTTTTTCTCATCGGTTCGGTTTAATCTGTTTTTAAAATAATGATGATGTCATCATCCGGTTGAACCGATTTAATTACATGGTTCAACCCGATCCGACTATTTCAATAAGGTTTCCAGTATGGTGTCTGATTCGGTTTAAAAAACACTGCTCCAAACCGTTTGTACGGGTTTTTGTGCATGCGGCTCACGCCATTCGAGGTGGTCAAGAAGAGAAAAATATGAGATATTTCCATTGTAATCATTGTGTTACACATAAGTCATCAAACTGTTTGGAATTTCAGTTGGATAATTTCCTGTTGGCCGATCGAGAGCATCAATTAGTCGAATAATCCCTTGACCATCGGTTGGCTCAACAATCACTAGACCAACAATTGTTTTTAAGCAATTGATCAACCGATTAGCCAACTTACTAGTAATAATAATACTAATAGTAAATGTTAGATGCATTTGTGTTTTACTATATCAACCTTGTGCAACATCGATCCAAAAGATTGTTTTGTTTTACCTAATATCACATTGCATGTATTTTTGTGATGAGCAGGATGCCATTTCATGTATTACGGTGTGAGCTGCTCTGACACTACAAGAAAAGTGAGTTGCGACCACAAAACATGCTTACGGATTTGGAGCTTGTGGCCACGGAATTGGCTCTGGCAACATCATTTTGTGGTATATAATCGTAGGTACAAGTCTCGTCGCAAAAGTTCTTTGACCAAGAATATGTCATGACCACTACAAGTAACCACAGATTTTGTCGTGGCCACAGTTTTGGGATGAATGTTCTCTTTCCATCTTTGAAGGCTTTGGCCATTGAATTGGGTTGCAGAAACCAGTGGCCACGGAATTATCATGACCACAAGTTTTCGTGACTATATTCTGTGGCCACAACTCGTTTTTCTTGTAGTGTGATCGTGGAGGTTCATCGTCTTGTTTGGAAGTGAAGTTTAACTTTATATTTTCCAATATTGTAATGTGAGTGAGGAGGAAATGCCCATGTTGAAAGTATCTTGATAGTGGAAAAGGATCAAGTGATTTAATCAGTTGAAATGCAGGTTACGATGACTCTGGTCGAGGATTTTATCCAATTAAGCCTCGTCGTAACTAAAAACACACATGTCCATATGTTCTTGCTTTTATTATACATGTGATTGAACTATATTATAGCCACAGTTGTTCATAACATTCCGCATGCTAATTTAGTGTAATTGATCGATCATCTTGATCCACACTTTCGAGAATCAAGTCTTTATTTTCATGATCCAAAGACGACATGCAGTGCTCAACCGCATCAATGTACCTTCTTCCACATAAAAATAAACATGTGCAAAAAAGGGAGACAATCCTATAAACAAAGGATAGAAGTCTTCTATTGTAACGCCAAGAAAGTATCGATGGCCGAAATCTCGATCAAGAGGGACACCAGGAGAGCATCTCGCTTCAACTGTCACTACAAAAAAAATGAGCTATAGCAACGATTTTGAAAAAATCTGTCACTAAATTAGCCGTTGTTAAATATATAATGACGATATTATTCATTGTGAAATGAGTTTTTTTACTCAAAATTAGCAATGAATATCATATCTGTCGTTATATCATTAGCAACGGTCCACATAGCGACGCCTATTCGTTACTATTTTTCAAAAAATAATTAATCGTCGCTAAATTTTGAACCTTAAAAATAGCGACGATTAGTTGATATTTTGAAAAAATAACAACGGATAAGCATCGCTATGTGAACTGTTGCTAGTGATATAACGACAGATATGATATTCTTTGCTAATTTTGAGTACGAAAACTTATTTCACAATGAATAATATCGTTATTATATATTTAACAATGGTTGATTTAGTGACGGATTTTTTCGAAACCGTCACTGTAGCTCAATTTTGTTGTAGTGCGTATAGTGAACTTGGAAATCCATGTGTCTCACTTAAACGTCATCCAAAAACAAATAGTTTGAATGTCCATCGTTGTGATCGTAAATGATACAATTAGGGAGATGTACACTTGCTCACCCTTGTGCTCAGACCGTAAACTTCCTGACAATGTAAGTGCCACAAATATACCCACAGTTTGAATGAAATTCAAACGTGGAAATATCAAACTAAATGTGATTGAAATGAAATATAATTAATCAAAATTAAATAGAAAATATAGCTAAAAGTCAACAATTAAAGGAAAGGAACATGATGAAATTTGCTAAATCCTCAGTCGATTGAGTTAACATGCACCTAATTGAAAATGTGGCAAATGACTGGATGAACTCAGGTGCTTTTAATGTTGCTATTGTAACTCTTTTTTAGCATACAATGCACTTAAAAAAGCAAATTGATGCAATCAATATGTTGCCATACATTTTATCAATGAATTCTTCGAAATACATTTTTTGATTTATTTAGTAAATCGCAAGCTTGTTATGTTGTGTGGAGGGGAGGTTGTGCATACAATGCATCATAATAACATATATCAAGAATCTTTAAACTATACGATGAATATGTGATTTATCATTTTTATACCTATTGCGATGCGATTTATCATTTTTATACCTATTGAGCAAAGTATTATGTATTTAATCCATGCATTTTTTTAATCTGTGTATAATTTTCAGTTTATAATTTTTATACTCATTTCATTCAAAATCGTATAAAATAATTACATAACGTTCATTGGAAATTAAATCAAAACATAAAAGTTGCATCAATTAATTTTCAATAAATATAGGCTCCACACCCATGTTAATATTTCTGACAATTTTTTTTCTTTTACATGTATGCTTTAGAAGAGACTCGAGGAAGTTCTCCAATTCTCTCCTCTTCATTTGCAAAAAAAATGAAAAAAAAATCACTATGTGATAATTTAGTTGATGTTATTTTGACGTCAGGAACTCAAAAAATAAAAATAAAAAGTGTTGATGTCAGTTGCCCCCTTCGTTTCTTCTTCCTCCCACGCACGAACCAGGTCGTTGCGCCTTCCTCTTCACCAACTGTAGCAGTCCCTCGTCGCCTCCCTTGTGTCAACAATCGTCACCTTGATTGTCGCCAACTTTCGCCCCCTAGCCTCACTCGACGACGCCTACAAAAAGGGGAGGGCAAGGGTCAGCAAAAGGAGGACTGATAAACACACAATAATCATTGGTCGTGCATTCCACACAAGGCGGGAATGCATTCGTTGTGGTGACCGAGAAAAAATTCGTATTTAATCGACAATTAACCCACAAGATAAATAAAGCAATGAATCTCAAAAATGTGGAGTTAAAATTTAGTATAACTATGTATACAAATGTTATAGGTGTAAGTACAAGTAGAGGTCAACATTGGGAGCAAACGGGAGGAGAAGTCGACATAGATGCACAAAAAATTCTGTCTCTTATATCTTGTCCAATCTATTATTTTTGTGGGTTTTTAAATTTATATATCTTTTTAGTTTTTTTGTTTTATAAATTTTGTATTTTTATATTATTGAATTTTTTATTTTTTCTTTCTTTTAAATATAATATGTATTTACTTATATATACATATGAATATATATATAAATACAATATAAGGTATATATAGACACTATATAACTAAAAATATGTAAAAATAGACAAAATATAGTAAATATTTTTTTTGTGATTTTTATATTTTTCTGATTTTTTGTTATTTTTCTATGATTTGTGCTCATTTGTATGTATATTTAGAGTCAAAAACATCCCAAATATGGGCTTAACAAATAATCCAAAATTAATATGGGTTTTAAAAAAATAGATAAGTCCCAAAATTACCCAAATTAATTTTAATATATAAAGAATAGTATATAGATAATTATAGAATAGAAAAATATATTTTGGTTTTTTTATTGATTTCTTATGTTTTTTGTTGGATTTTGGAGCTTTAAGATTTTTTATTTTATTTTTCTATTTTTAGGAGTGTTTAATTTTTAGACTCAATAATTATCAAGATATAGTATATATAATTTTTTTGTAATTTTTCAAAATGTTTTTTATTTTTTCGAATTTTTATATATGAATAAGGATTATTTAGGCTCCTTTCTAATTTTAATAAATGGATAAAATGCAAAAAAATGCCAATTAAAAATATGGCTGTGAATCTACAAGGTATAAAGCATTTATCCATATTTTTGTGAATTTTTAGGAACAATATAGGTATTTTTAATAATTAGATAAAATACACAAAATACATGTACTAGCAGGGGCATTTTTTAAAATAAAAATAAATACAGGGGGCTTTGTGTAAAAATACCAAAAGTATACAATGTTTATTTAATTTTTAATGACTAAATTACAATTTCAAAACCCGCCAGGATATCCACGCAATTTTACCAACACGTGACTCATATAGACAAGGGACAAAAATGCAAATACGTGATCGTTAAAAGACCTGCTTGCAATTTTTACAAAAAATTACAGCATTGAATTAAATTTATTGGACTAAACATTAATTTACAAAACTGGTAAGGGTATCCCAGTAATTTAGCCACCTTACGTGGGACGGCACGTGAGGTGACGTGGAATGGACCCAAATACAAATAAAATAAGTGCATGGGCCTAGTTGCAAAAATTTAAATTTTTTAACACTAACTTTTATTTACATGGCTAACTAATAAATATAAAAAGGCAGGGACTAGATATGCAATTTACCCCTAAAGAGCTCGATGATGGATGGTGGATCTTTCTTCACTTAACAACGTGTCATCCATCTGACGACCGAGGGCAGTTTGTCGATGGGCGTCGAAGATTAGATCACTTGGGGTGATCGGATGGTCATGATTGGGCTCCATCCTGCAGCTGAGGTTCAATCTGGGCCACTGCATTTGATCCGATGGTAGAAAGGTGATAGGGAAGTACGTGGAAGAAGGCCGGCAAAGCTGAGCTTCCCCTCCCCCGATCTCCCTTCTCTTGCGTTCTTCGAAATCAGCTCCTAGCGCTTCTTGGCGTGCCTAACCTGCACAGGAAGGGAATACGGCTCGAGGCGGTTCTCCTTGATCGTAGGTGAGGCTATTACACGTCGAAAATGGAGTGGGCGGCGAAGCTCCGACAATGCGTGGTAGATGGGCTTCTATTCGTGGAACGAGGGTGGTTTCGGTAGGTATAAGGTGATTGGGAAGTGGATAAACGTGCGAGCAAGAAGATGAAGTGGATCGTGTGGTCGGAACAGGTCGTTTGGATGCCGCTCCGACGAACTACGAATCGGTCATTTCACGCTAAACCACTATGCTAATCATTAAACAAAGTACGGAATTAAGATGCATGAACAAAAATCTACCTAAAAATGATAAAGTACGCAGCTCTAACTTGCCGACGAAGGCAGGGAGCTGGGCCGTCGGAGTAGGTGGTCGTGGGTGCACCACCGCCCGCCGTCGACCGCTGCAGACCTCAGGGGTTCTCCCTCTGTTACAGGGATGCTCTCTTTGGCCGAGGTTGAGGGGTTTCAGGGGTTGAAGATGACCAACAATTCATGGAGGAAGGATGAGGTTTATTTATCAACAAGTATGGCACCCTTATTTGACCAGCCAAAATTGAAGAATCAATGATATATACATGTGATCTGAATAGCTGGCGTGGATCTATGATGAGCCATGATGATTTTCTTTGAAGGAGTTGAAGACGGATGATCGATGGATCATGCATAAAAAAGGGCGGAAGTTCAGGGGAGAGATGGTTCTGACACGCCAGGGAGCAGATGGGACATTTGACCATAGGTCAACAGTCCCAACGTTGCCATTGGGCCACGTAGGCTCACTAAAGGACAAAATAGCTAGTTTAATAAAGAATAATTATTTAAAAATAATAAGTAATTTATTAATTTGTATGTATAAAATAAAATAAAAATGTTTATTATTTTATGTAGTATTTTATTTTGATTTTTATTTATTTTTTTGACGTTATTTGTTAGTAGTTAATTTTTAATAATGTTTATATAGGTATATTCATTTATGTTTTGTGCATTTTTATTTTTAATTTGTATATTTTATTTTATTATTTTATCACATTTATTTTATATATTTATAACTTATTTTTTAGTATAAAAATATTTTTATTTTATTTTTATGATGTTATTTGTATACTTAAAGAAATAAATATGTATTTTGTATAGGTATATCCATAGTTATTTTACCTATGTTTTATATATAAGAATTTCTTTTAATGTATTTTGACGATTTTTATTTTAGTTTTGTATTTTTAATAGAATTTATATATTATTTATAGTTACAAAAATATAAAGAATAAAAGAATGAAAGAATACGTTCCCCTTTTATTTTATATACACATAGGGACATAGGTACTTCATCTATGTTTTCACATAGACTTATTTTATTTTTACCCTTTTCTTTTGGTTTTTATTTAGTTTTAATACACACGTATGCTATAAATAATATTTACAAACTTATAAAAAATATAAATTTGTAAGAATAACAAATAATGAATAAATTAAATATTTTTAATCAGGTTTATATACAATAGGGGCTTTAAATTTAACTTTCACCCAGTAACTCCAAAAAAATATAAAACCACACCGTTAAATAGCTTGTGAAAAGTTATATACAATTAGAGTGATTTTGATATGTTTTAATCTTTTATTTGAAAGATATGGGTATGCGAAGTTTGATTTTTTGCTTTTTATTTTGTGCATAAAATGAACACAATGTATTATTTTTGTACAACCTCAATTTTGTATTTTTATTTACATTATTATCTACAATTTTATGCATAATTTGACGAATAAATAATGAAGAATAAAATAGGTGTCAAGATGCATAATTAAATAATTAAATAATTTGGGTTTTATTGTACTTTTGGCCCTTATCTCATCCTACTTTATTCCTTATCGACCAACTCAATTCTTAACTTAGTCTCGGGGTTAGGGTCATAAAATGTTTTTAATCTTTTATTCCTTTTTCTTTTATTCTCTTTATTCTATAATTTTGGCATTAAAAACTTTATTTTATATACAAATAATACAATAAATCATGAATGCTATTATGCACAAATTAATGTTATTTACATGCATTAGATAGGGTTTTAAGGCCAAAATGATAGAATAAAGGCGATGAAATAGAGATTCACTAAGGACCCATCAAGGGCGTTGAGCCCTAGCCCCATCTCCGCTCGTCGTCGTCTTCGCCGCCCCTCATCGTTGGTGCAATTGTGAGTCACCTCCACCGTGCCTCACTACCACCTCGCTGCACCTCGACCTCCCCACCGTGCCTCGTCACACGTTGCGCTGCCCTCCGCGGGGTGCACCGTTCATCAAGAAGAAGGGGTCCCAAGGATCCCTTTGCATTTTTCCGTAGTTTTTAAATTGTTTTGGGACATAATGAAAATTTATTAAACTTTAAATTATTTTATGAATTTTTTCATTTTCATTTTTTATTTTTCATGATATTTTTAATTTTTTATTCAAATTTCTTTTAATTACATTTCAATCCTCTGGGGACTATTATGAAATTTCTTAAAGTTCATACCATTCTATGAAATTTACTCTATTGGCAAATTTTTCTTCCATCCAGATAGTTTTCTTAATTATAGTCATGTCCTTAGTTTTTTGTTAGTTCACATTCAGGACCCTATGTTTTTTAGAAAATTCCTCCCAACAGTTCCAAAAATCGCCGAAAATAGTAGAAGAATCGAAAAAACTCCTAGAAAATTCACGTGCAATCCCTATGATGTCAAGAGCTTTGCGTTAGAAGTTACAAAATAGTTAAGTCCATAGAATAAAAATAAAAATAGTATTTAATTTGGATCAATAACGTCAAAAATGTCATGTAAAAATATCCGAGTCCTTACGTATCGATCCTCTACTTGCCCTAAAAATATTTTGACATTTTCTATCTCGTAGTTGAATAAATTTTATCAGAATAACTCATTTTCTGTGTGTGTGCACACGATGACGCATAAAAACACACTTTTAGCGTATCGAAATTCGTAGGTCATTCTGGCATCGTTGTTGAGGGCTCGACAACTTTACATAATTTATTTAGCATTCTGGTCTTGTTTTTTATTTTATTATTTATAAACTAAATTTATTTATGTGAGTACAAAAAATACAAAAAAGGATCTCTCTCGTTCTCTCTCATTTGTTGTTATTCGATCAAGTATCCACTAAGCACAGATTTCGAAATTATCAATTACAAAACAAATCCTGTAAGATCTATCTAAACTCCTAGGCATTGTTAGGTTATTGCATTTTTTTGTGCTTGAATATTTTCTTGAGAACATAATATCAAGTTCCTATGTTGCATTCATCTATGTGGATTTCTCTTCCTCTGCTCACCAATTGAATAAGATCTCAAATTATTGCTCGCATAAATCAGATAAGATATGAAAAGTCATCGCATGGCTCGGACGAAAGCGATTTGAAGTGAATAAATTATTTGTCCTTTTAACACAATTTCATGTACATAAACACAGTCATAGGTCAGAGCCCAATACCTTGTGAGATTTCTGACTAGTGAAAACTAAAAATGATTGGATACTTCTCAGCGAGGAAACTATGACCCCCTAAGGATATTGGGTAGTTAAAAGACATCGTGTAAGGGATCGTCCTCAAGTGAACACAGGTAGACGTTCTACGGTGCATACTTACACATATGCTGGCTGGAAGTAGATGCAACTAGTCGTATCAATTCGAGACGGTCATTATTTCACATGTAGATCTATCTAGGATACATGTGTGCTTGATTTATTGGACATTGAAATTAAAAATCTAAAAGATAACTGCTTTGCGACAACCTATGTCATGTTGACGAATCAACATTTGTCTTATGTTTATGATGGATGCAAATTTTGACATGTCAATCGGTCATGGATCTTTAACTAAGTTTGTTTGTTCAAATGACTTGGTCAATACTATGCCCGAAAGTAGATTACAAGATCTCGTCTCTATAGCTTTTTGCAAAAAAATGATCTAGGAGACAGTACTTAACCCTCCTCTACTGACCAAGCAAGTATCTAAAATGATATGTTCATTGAATGATGACATTAATGAAATAACAAGATTCCCGGAAGAGAAAGAAAAAAATGTCCCCAAAATCATTAAGTTTGCCAAACATCCTCCTTGATGCCTCTCACAAGGATAAATTTTTATATGTTGCTAGATCCATCCATCCTTTATCTTCTTTCACATCACTTAGATTTTCATAACCTTTTATTGATGAGATGTATCATTTCGAGGATGTCAGTCGATCATCCTTATATAACATCGAGTTTGCAAACTTGCCTTTCAACATATATATGAAAGTCACATTTTATACATGTACACTCTTGATACCCAAATGCCAGAAATTCCTATAAAAACAAGGATAACAGGGGATGCATATTCCCAAAATGCACATGTAAAGCAAAGATCTACCAAAGAAAAATCTACTCAAATAATCTAACTCTAACAAATAAGCCGAGTAGCAGACCAATGTTGCCACTAGTTTAAAAGAGGCTAAAGAGGATCAGGTTTATGCTCTGCAAAAGTAAAAATTAGAGCAACAGACCAAATCAGTCTAAGAAAAATCCCAGAAAATCCAAAATATGTACACATTGAACCCATATTCTTTTGTTGTCAGATTCGGGTGAAATAAAAATAAGCCTATACTCAGAGAGAATAGAATCTTTAGATTTTGTCGATCTCCTGGTACCTTGCTTAAGGTTGTACGATATGCCTGTCTCGCAAATTGGAAAGAGTTATAACTTTCACACATCGTTCAAAATCAACTCAAGGTTTAAGAGAATATATGTTGATCAGGATGACCTGACCTGACCTAAGGATGGAACCGACTAGAATTGATAGAATTCGAGGATTGTTGAATTTAATACTTGAATATAAAGGGAGCTTGGACACATTATTAATCTAAAGGTCGAATACGTCTATGTTTGTTATTTGTTTGAGCCTAACTTTAAAATCTCATAACTTTGTGCGCTTGTTGCAAATGCTCTCAGTGCATTCTTTAATATTTTTTGTTTCTTTTTTCATATCATTATTTTGCTCGAGACTAGTAAAAATTAAGTATGTGCATAAGATAAATGTGTCATTTATCATGTTTTTATACATTTTTAGCAGAAAATTACGTATTTAATCCATGCATTTCCTTAGTTTTGTGCATAATTTCATTTTTATAATTTTCATACTTATTGCATTCAAAATCATCAAAAATAATTGCATAACATTCACTGCAAATTAAATCAAAAAATGAAAAAAAAGATTTGCAGTAATTATTTTTTAATAAATACGAGGTCTACACTCATATTAAAGTTTCTAATATTTTTTCTTTTCCTTTTTTCTTATCTACTTTAGAAGCGGCTCAAGGAAGTTCTCCAATTCTCTCCTTTTCATTTGCAAAAAAATGAAAAAGATAATTATACGACAAATTAGATAATGTCATCAACTAAAAAATAAAAAGGGGTGCTGATTAGCCACTTCTTTCCTTTCTTCTCCCTCCCATGCACAAACCAAGTTGTTGCCCCTTCCTCTTTACCAATCGACGTGACCCTTCATCGCCTTTCTCGCATCAACAACCGTCACAACTCGACACCCTCTCCTCTCCCTCGATGATGCCTAAAAAAGGGGAGGGTGGGGCAGAGAAAAGGAGGACCCATCAAAGCTCCATGTACGCTTGTCAGCGTCTCCGTCGCCCTTTCTCCTCGTCGGCTGCGTGCTACCTCCACCATGCCTCACCACAACCTTGTCACACCTCGGCCTCCCCACCGTGCCTCGCCACGTGCTGCACTTCCCTTTGCGCGTTGTCCTCCGCATGTTGCGTCGCATGCTATAAAGAAGAAGGGATCCCAAGTTCTCTTTTACAATTTTGTGGTCTTCTATATTTTTTAAAAAAATATTTTTGACCATAATGTAATTTTATCAAACTTCCGATTATTTTGTAAAATTTTTCTATTTTTGTAATTTTATATGCTATGGCATTTGTAATTTTTTTTCAAGTTATTTTAGCTACATTTCAATCCTTGAGGGACTTCTCTACAATTTAAAACTCATTCCAGTATATGCAATTTACTCATTAAGATTTTTAATTTGTAAATTCCACTTCCCTCCATATAGTTTTTATTTACAATCATGCCCCTATTTTTTGTTTATTTACATTCATGCCCTTATTTTCTTAAAAAATTAAACTTATGCCCCTAATAGTTAAAAAATCACCAAAAATTAGAAGAAAAATATGAAAAATTATCTAGAGCCTAGAGATAGAGATTTCAAATTCTTTTAAGGTCCCATGAATAAAAAAAATTAATTTGGATCAATAACGTCAAAAATATCTTTGTAGATAGAATTAAAAACGTGTAAAAATATCTGGGTCTTTGTGGATGGATACATTACTTGTCTGATACAAATTTTGATATATGTTGGCTTGTGGTCGAATAAATTTTGATTTGAATATCTCAGTTTTTGTGTATGCACACTGATGAATCTGCATTTCATCATCTTTATTCATTTATTTTAGCTTAAAATCCCTTCTAAAACACATGTAATTATCAATAAATCTATTCTTTTACTAACCACAATTCTTGTGTAAATATTATATATTATCACTATTTTAACCTAAATTAAATAAATAAAAGAAAAACAAAGAAAATAAAATACTGCATGAATGTAATAGACACAGACCGACTCTGACCCCGAGAGAAGGTCAAGACTTGACCTGATCAATCAGGAATAAAGTAGGGGGAGATAATGCCTAAATAAAAGGAAATCCATACAATCAATTTCTACATGTATACATTCATCACTTGTATATTATTGTATATAATACACATGCTTTGCATTAATTTATTTATACCCAAATTCAACTTAAACACAATTGTCTTCTTCACGAAACATGTACATAAAAAACTTGTGTGAATAATAAAAATAATTGCAAGAATAATAAATGTGCATTGTTCGAATTATGACATTTTGAAATAGCTGCAAAGCTCAAATTTTTATATCCGTATTTTCTCCATCAAAAATTAAAATTAATCAAACTCATTTTCATTGTACTCAAAATTAAATAATCTTTAAAATGAAAGTGGTTTCATAAAAATTGGAGTTAAGGTGTGAAATATGGCTTCTTGGGGAATTATTGTATATTATACCAATGTATACTATTTGCATATAATTTGTATATTTATTTTATTTATATTTCCATATAAATTATATTTTTAATTGTAAATATTGTACCCGACTTATATAAAATTTTAATAGAAATCACAAAACCAACTATCAACAAAAATAAAATCTTATATATATCGCATATATAGCACTATATATATATTGTAAATGCCCCTAATTATTTAACCTCATAAATCACTTCATAAAAATCAAAAATATAATTAAAATCCTTGTAAATTGATGTAAATTAATAAGTTGTGAAATTATGCATATAATTGTAAAAATAATAAATTAAAATCAAGATATTGTAAATATAGGTATATATACATGTAACTAATACATTTTATTTATTTATACCTTTTGCACATGTATTATTTAATTAATAAAATATCACCATAATTAGTTAATTAAATTACTCGCCTTTTTGTTTATATTATTTTTATTTTTTATCCATTTCTTATTTTATTTTCATTTTTTCCTTTTTTTACCTTGTTTTGTTGTTTAGCATGTTTTGTCCTATTCTGTGCACCTCGTCGTTGGTTGGACCCAAGTTTGTATCACCAATGAAGCTTTCCATCATTCTAATCTCGACATGCATGCATTTTGAATTCAAAATCCGATCGCACCCTATGCTAGTATATACTTCCATATCATCACCCGCCGTTGAGGATCCAATTTCCCCCGAGTTTTCAACCCGTGATCGGTCTTGGTGCGACAAAGTTTTGATAGAGCTTCGTCCCCTTCGATTTGGAGTACGAGAGATAAGTGGAGACCATGATCCAGTACGTGTCTGGAGTCCTACATCGCCTCGTTTTGCCTCTTCGTCTGTCGCATGGGATAGAGGCCGATTACCTTCTCCCTTTCACCGTAGATAATTCAGGTTAATGACTTTCCCGTTTCACTTTTAATTTGGCAACTTTAAATTCTATCCTTGGATTGGATTCATGTTTGCAACCATCAGCTCAGATATGCAAGATCGTAGCTCCATCTGATCACCTCCTCCCATTCCGGTCATTGCTTTATATTCGCCTCGACATTCTCCATCTTCTTCCACATCTGACCCACCCTTAGATCACTCCAAATCTGAGGTACGACCTCCTCTCCAACCACCTTCATCGGAGGTCTCCATTCCTTCACTGTTTCATGTCTTTTTATGCTTAATAAGTAGGCCGGAATGTTGCCTCCAAGCAGTGGAATATTTTGATGGTCGCAGGAGCGAGTAACACGATTGGGAGGTCCACTTGGAGCTTCGTACTTTCAGATCTCTAGACTGTGTTCTAGTCATTGTCGACCAGTGTTGATCCATCGAGATGATGGAGGAGCATCGCGGGAAGCTGTAACACCACTCAGAAAGGGGATGCAACATGATATTGAACGAGTTCTGCTCGATGGAAGCTCGCTGAAGCTGACCTTCATCCCAGTTCTTCCAAGAGGCTCCTGCATCGTCCGATCAAGAACCTCATCTCCATATTAGATTTACGCCATCCAACCGCACCCAATTCCAGATCATTAGATCAAAGCTTCATATTAGATCCAGACCGCTCGAGCAATCTTCATTCTCTATCGTTTGATCAACATCCAGAGTTATCTCCGTCGTTGATCATTAAGGGGAACATTACGCTCCAACCCCTGTCGTTTTATTGACATGTCTGTTTGCCATTAATTGAACAATTGCATTTCTTTCTTTCATATTTATTTTAATTGCTTTTTAGTCATGCTTGAATTGAACAACGTGTGCCACACATGAGTTTTTGTGAAAATTGCAATAGAAGCTTGTGTCTTTCTTTGTTATTGATTGGCCCCTATAAATAAAAAATCAATATTTTGGTCCTATACAACACACCTCACGTGCAGCAGCACAAGGATTTATGGAAAATTTGCATAAAAGCCAACACAATTATTTATTTATTACTAATTCAGTCCCAAGAATAAGTTTTTTGCATTCTAGTCCCTGTGCATTTGCTTATGATGTTGCATGTTAAAATGGAATAATAAAATAGTAAAACTACATTAAAAATCCATAAAACTTCTTAACTTTCTGTTAATCTCATTTACTCATGCTAATTTTTATTTTGCATTTTCTCATTTTTTTCTTATTTTTAATAAAGCAAAAAATCACAAAATTTGCTCATGTTTACATACAAAATTCTATAAAAAAATTGCTTTGAAAATTACAAAACAATTCTTAGTTGATTATTTTGAATTCTTTTATTTTTTGACCAATTTCATTCGCTAATTCTACATAAAAAATCAAAAAATAGAAAAAATATTAACAAACGCTCGAAAATTCATTTTAAATCATTGAAAAACTCGAACTGGAAAATTAAAAAAATCTTTTTGTTTATGCTTATTTCTTTAATTTTTTGTTTCATTTTCCATTTTAAAATCCAAAAAATATACGCATTGTTTTTTATTTACATTATTTTATATTTTCATTTATTTTACTACCTTTAAAATTATAAAAAATATTGGAAAATAAACAAAAACATCAACAAAACATTGAAAACCCAAAAAATAATTTTATTTTAACCTTCTATGTATTTTGCTATATTTTTAAAAATCCAAAAAATTGCATTCTACTTCTTTTCTCTTATTTCCTTCTCTTTGATTACATTTTCTTTTGTTTTCAAAAAATATTTAAAATATTTGAAAAACTTTAAAAATCATTGAAAAATATAAAATCAGAACAATATAAAAAAAAAATTTAAAATTCCATGAAGAAATTAAAAAGATAAAAATCTCACAAAAACCAAGTCGAGTGTGCATAGAAGTTCCTCTTTTATTTCAATTGTTCTTCTTTGAATAAATAACCATCGGGATTTATGCAGCCTCTCTGAGTTCGAGCGTGTATGCTATATATGTAAATTAAATAACAATCACTTTTTCTTGCTTATGTCCTTTTCTTGCTTGTTGGTTTGAGCTGTGGATAATCAAATTATTTTTATTGAGGGATTTTTAAGGTTGCAATGGCGTTGCAAATAATTTTTGTTAATCAAAACCATGAATTTCCCTTATCAACAAATGGCATCGTTGCCGGAGAGGCATGACGAGGGTAGCTAGGACCTAGGTGATGAATATGAGATTCATCACTCTAAAAGTTGAAAATATAGCTTTGTTCCCGACTAATTAGTTGCATTTTATCATTTATATTGCATAATTAGCATTCATGCATGTGTAAATAATATTTGCATTTTAGCATTCATATTGCATTAAATAAGGAGCCAAGATCACTTGTAATTATTCACTTGTATATTCGCTAAAATGATATATTTGTATCTATTTTATACTAACTCCAAATCCAATAAAATCAATCTATAATGTACATATTACTAACAACAATAAAATAAAAATATCAAAAAAATACTAACTTGTAAAATTATCCAATAAAACCCAAATCCAAGTTTAAGACTATGAACCTTAAAACGTGCACATCTCTCTCATACTATATCAGATTTAGGTCTACTCATTTTTAAAGTAATATACATTCGAAGACCATCAAAACAAGACCAAATTCATTAGAGTCGGATATCGTAGGTGAAATTTGGATTTTGGGCCCCTATTGTATATTGTACTTATTTGTATTTTTACCCTTGAATTTTCTACCTTCATTTGACCTCGTTTCCATTTTTGGTCAACATGCAGGTTGTAGATCTCATCGCCATCTACAACTTCCATGTTTTGAGTTTTTCAAATTCGGCCATTTTTACCCTCTTTTTTGAGGTCTTTCCTCGAAATAATATGATTGGGCCACGGGGCGCCCCTCTGGTTGCACCATGCGACCCATCTATCTGCGTGCCACACGCCCTTTCCTTTCCACCGTTGGATATCTTCTGGACGCCTCCATCTCAGCCGTCACTTCTCGCAATCTTCAGTCAATCCCACATCGAATCATGGTCGCCCACTAGCGCCTTGCCCTTAGCTCGCCCCGCGTCACATCCTCCACCGCCGATCTTCTACAAAACCCTCAAATCCCCGCCATCGGTTCCCCCCTAAATCATCGACCATCCGATCATACCCACGATCTCAACACCACTGTCCGTTAGTACCTTCATCAAATGTCGCCACGTGACGCTCCACTCGACCATCCGATCGTACCGCCCGGGATCTAATTTTGTCCATTGTTTAGCGCCCATCGCTCCATCGTTGGATCTCGTTATCCAATGGTGGAGGCTTCGTCTTCCACCTCCGAACTTCCCTCGCCCACGTCGCGTACCTCTCCAACTCGTCGTCACCTTTTCATTTCCTCCGCCTCGTCAGCCATCTTCTCCACCCACCAACCACTCGTCTCATGTCTTCTCTCCACTCGCTCCGTATCCCCATGCAAAACTCGTCACCACGACATTGGAACCCTAGGCTTCCCCTATAAATAAACCCCCTCCGCCCCTATTCCAGGCATCCATCATTATCACGAGGGTAGAATACCAGCTCGACAACCTCGTTGGTGACAGCGACGAGCCTTCAGCCTTGAGCGATGATGACATCCCCCATTCCCTGCGAGATCCAAGGGCCTTGCCCTTGTTGCAGCTTCTTCACGCAAATTCTCGAGCTCAAGCATTACCGTGCTCTTGAGCAACGATCGGAGCTCCCTCAGTGAGCCTCCTCTACCAGGCACAACGACCACCACCAGGTAAATTTCTTCCCCTTTATTCTTCTTCCTCCTTCCTATGTTTCTTTCTTTTTCCTCTGTTCCTCGATTACTTTCTTTGTGCACCACCCCTATCGATCACTTTCGCCTTCACGATTACATTTTCGAACTCCTGATCGACGCACACCCCTTCGCTGCCCCGTCCTATCTTCCGAACACCTCTGACTCATATACTCCACCGCTCACGGCAGAGTAGCTTTGAGCCTCCAACATCTCTGCTCGCATAGGCTTCCACTCCACATCGCCCATAGCACGCCACATCACGCTTCAGCAATAGCTCTAACTTTGCATGTACCTAAGAGCTCAACTGCCGGAACCTCACCGGAGAGGAACTCGCAACCTCCACATCCTGCATCCGAGCACCGACAGCCTCCTCCAAACGTCGTGGTGCCTCGCCCTTGCTTCGAGCTTCGTTGACCAGCTTCCAGGACACTCCAGGGAGCTCCATCGGGCCTGGCGAAGAGAGGCAGAGCGTGGAGACCATCAACGGAGGTCCATCTCCACCATCGGCCTCACAGAGGAGGAAGAATGCCATAATCGCCAACGACCCTCCGATCAGCAAGATCAGACAATACTCAGATAACCACGCCTCCTCGTCATCTTCGTTCAGCCACCGTCTGATCTTCATTGATCAGACGGTGGATACGTGGCCACATCATCACCTCCCCGCACAACAGCCACTGTCGGACCTGTTGTAATCTGATGGCCACCAATCGACCACGTCGCTTTCTCCACAGTTCATAGGAGCCGCTCGATATCTCAGATTCGATGGACGACGATCGTCCACATCGGTACCCGAACCTCCTCTCCTGACCTCAACTTCGAGTTCCACCGAAGCATCAGTGGAAGCCACGTGGAGGTCCGTTCCGAAGCAACCGTCGAACCAGCATCTCACGTGACCTGCTCGCGTAGACGATGGGTAATTTGCAGTCGTACCCCTACAAGTTCTGGAAATTATGTTTACGTCCCCGCCAAGAAGCATCACGTGATGTGCGCGTGACTTTGTGGGTAATTCGCATCAAATTCCTCATCAGTCTAGGTAATTGCACTTTAGTCCCGTAAGCATGTTTCTTTTAATCAATTTATTTTTTGTTTTACATCCATACCCCCGTGCTTGCATGTTTATTTAAACATTCGTTTAGCATTATTTCTTTATTCTAAAAATTACATATTATAGAACATCTTAGATTTTATCATTGTGAAGGCTTGTTATATTTTTGTGAGCTTCAAAGAATTTAATATAATTCTTTTAGTGAAAAACATCGTATTTTGCCCACTGTGTGCCTTTAATTGATTATTAAATTGATTATTGCTCCAAAAATCACCAAAAATTGCATTAGATATAATTTAAGTAGTTTTATGTTATGCTAAAAAATCTCATCATTTGCACGTATAATGAGGCCTTAATAAATTAATTGGTGTTTTGCTTCATTGATTTTTAATAGGTCCTAAATTAATCATTTTTGATGTCTAGTAATTTTCATGGATTTGTCTCATATAGAAGTATCTAGGATAATTTTTATCTCTGAAAATGATTTAATTTCGTATTTATTAAAATTAATAATGCAAAAATTACCCTGCATTTATTTGTAATTCGTATTTAATTCATCTAGAGTCGAAAAATTCCAAAAAATATAGTAGCTTAATTTCATTGCATTTAACATTCCGACCAAGTTTCATAATTTTTGGACTTAATTTGATTATACTTTACATTTTAACCTTCGAATTTGGTCTGGATTGCATCGCATTTTCTTTATTGCATAAAAAATACCACAAAAATTTTCTCCTCAAAACCTAACATCGGATATCACTTTGATTTAATATAAGAAAAAAGTTGCCTCCCTGAGTTCGACCTTGGGTTTCCCAAGTAAAATAAAAAATTGTTGCCTGCATTTAATTAACATATTAATCAAAGTGGTTTTGATAAGTCCGATTTTACCCGACTACAACAAACATCACTAAATTTAATCGTTAATCCACTTGAATTAAGAAGGGTATAATTCAGTCAATCAAATAGCGCCATCGCCGGGGAGGCAAATGGCTTAGGATCACTTTAGAAAATCAGATTTACGTTTTCCATTCATTCGGGTAGTCTGACCCCCGAGTCACCTTGTAATTATCATTGTTTCTCTCTTAATTATTTTTCTAATCATTGTGTATATATTTTTATATCTCTCTCTGAAATAAAATTCTATCTTTTTGTGCGAGGACCCGGTGGACTTGGAACGGCTTTCTT
This sequence comes from Ottelia alismoides, assembly GCA_037367405.1. Lineage (NCBI taxonomy): Eukaryota > Viridiplantae > Streptophyta > Magnoliopsida > Alismatales > Hydrocharitaceae > Ottelia > Ottelia alismoides. The sequence continues at coordinate 27,288 of JAZKJV010005889.1, read as the reverse complement.
GAAGTCGACACACGAAGAGCATCAGAGGCTGACGATTCGTAGATCGAGTCGGTTGTTGAGATGCCAAGAAGATCATGTAAGAGAGATTTTCACTAACTTGTAATTGCTTATTTAAATCGGTTCCCGTTTGGGTTCTCGCGCGTGTAATTGAATAATAAAAAGACTCTATGTGTTTGTGTGGTTGCTTGACGTAGGATCGAACATGCACTTGTGGCTCTTAGAGCTTCCTAGGACCGTTTGTGCTCGTAATATATAGGACCACACTTCACCATCAAAAGACACACTTAGACCGCAGAACTTAGCCAAATTCAAATTTGTTCTTCACTCGCTAATAGAATTGTCTGTCTAGGAGTGACTTTTCATCGATTACAATCATTTAATGTAAAATTTCAATTCAATATTACATATCGCATTGTAGAGAGCAGGAGGCATTGTAAGTCTTCTTACTCAAGCATTCATCATCGTTTTCTCGATTGCATCTTCTTTTTCTGATTCTCTCTCTCTCTCTCTCTTTCTAACCTAGGATGAAGGAATTGGGACTGGACGGTAGACGTGATTGCTTGTGTGGATTAATTACAGTGACAACTAATCTCTAAAATCATGACTGCTAATTGAATTGGACAAAAAATTGACTAAAATCAACCCTTGTTTGCGAGAGAGTAACCCCAACATTGATTTCAAGATGAGTAAGGGTACAGAGTGTGCGTGCACACCCTAAGGCAGAGCCAAAATCAGGACTGCTAATTGAATTGGACCAAAAAATGACTAAAATTAACCCTTGTTTGCGAGAGAGTAACCCTGACATTGATTTCAGGCTGAGTGAGGGTACAGAGTGTGTGTGCACACCCTAAGGCAGAGCTAAAATCCCCACCTTCCATATTGCGTACCCCGATCCTAGGAAATAACACAGGATGAATTCTTATAGGTTCAACTGACCAGCACCAAGTAGCCTCTGCCTGTTTCGGCAGGTAGATAGAGACGGAGCAGCAGTGCACTGCGACAAGTTGCTAGCAACCCTTCGGGGTGAAGTTAAAAGCCTTGTCAACCTCCACCTACTTCGGTAGGTAGATAGGGGCAGGTCCTTGAACTTCTCAGCTGGTGATAGGAGTGAAGAGAGGAAGGGCGTTGGTATCTTAGGCGATAGGTTAAATAGGGTTGACGCATCCGACTTTGAGCCGACTTCTCTATAGGCCACGTAGTCCTTGCTATTTGCTTGAAAAATCATACTTAAAAGCAACGAGATTAATCAGACCCAGCTTCGGGTCCTTCACTGTGTTGAGTCTGAACTCATGATTTGCTCTTGTGTTTGTCTTTGTGTCTGTCAGTGTGTGTTATCCTGTGTAATTGCATGTTTTCTACCTTGATCTGCTTACATTCATCCTTCCTCCTTAAGATGTTGGGATATTGGTCCCCATACCCTGAGACCTCTGGTCATTCCTCCTCGACCATATACCGTTCATCTTCGCCTTCTCCCTCTTCCATGTATCCTCCGCCATCCATGGGAGACCCTTACACATGGTCAGTTCCACCTCGACCCGATTATGAAGTCAGAACTTCGGTTGACTTCTCCACTTCTTCTCATTTCTCGCCTATTCCATATTCTAACACTCCGGATCCACTTCCATCTTGGGTTGTCTGTCCTTATTCTGGAGATCTTGTTGGAATCAATGAACCATACAAAGAGCAAGCCACTGCTAAGACAGATGTCGAGCAGAATTACTTGGTTGATAGAACATACGAATGGAGAGGCATGCACCTAATGATCTACTTGACTTTATTGACCCTAGTAATCAAGCCTACATTGATCAGCCTTCATATCACACATTCGGAGAGCATGTACATTTACAGAATTGGACTCATGGATTTAATCTGCGAACCCCTCTTTATTGACTCCATCATATGAGGCTCCGAGCAATATCTGCCATTCAGATGGTCCATACTCGACCCAACATTACATGTCAGAGTCTAGGTATGTTGAGTATGAGACCCCAATATCTCAGCTGTATCCTCCAATTGAGCAGAACTCTTCCATGATTCATCATGAGATTTTTGTGGAGGATGACATCTCTAGACTTATTGAGAAAAATGAATCATTTGGTAACAAGTTGAGACATGTCTTCGACATATTGCACTCAATTTCTGCCAGCCTTGGTATGAAAGTGGAAAAGAAAGTAAGTAGATCTGATGTTGAAAACCGATCGATCATTAGGGAACCAACACATTTTATACAACAGAGTCTATTCTACCTTCCTCTTCTACTACCCACTTACCCTCCAATCCAGACTCCGGGCATTTGTCCATCAAAAACACCAAAAAAAAGTCGAAAATCTCAAAAGGACATAAAAATAGAAAATGAAAATGACCTAAAAAAATTGGATCCTGCCCTAAGGGACGCACTCGATGAAGAAATGATTTTTAATCTTCCCTTAATAAAGGCCATAGATCACTTCCCTGACCTTAAGAGATTTGTAAGGAGTAAATTGATGCGCAAAAGGTCGGTCAATGAGAGGATAAGGACTGAAATACACATAGTGTTTATGACCACCTCCTTGGTGATGGGGAGAAAGACCAAGAGCTACAGAATGAAGCGGTTGCCCTGAGTTGAGTGTGAAATCAAAGAAACCATTTTTACCCATGCGAGAATCGATGATGACTCATCAATAAATATTATACCGACCTTTGTGCCTGACATGCTCAAACTCAGATCACTTAGGAAGTCTAGAACGATCGTTCAGCTGACTGATCGATCTATAAAACAGGCGAGAGAAATCATTTCAGTCACCATTACTCTCCAAGGTGCTCTACTCCAGATAGAATTATGGTCATTGACATTGAGCACCGAGGAGAGTTTACCAAGTCTCATATTATTCTCGGGAAGCCGTTCTTAGCCTCAGCTAAGGCGACTATAGATTACGAGATTCAGGAGATCGATTTTATAGCACTAGGAGCGCAATAGACCACACCCATTCTTTTATACACTTTACTATCAAGTGACCCGCATATCCGCAGACAGTCGTTACCACTGAGAGATGGATGAGTCCCATCTCTCTACTATACTCGAGACACCGACTGTCCGTGCGACCATTGGTTCAAAGACTCTTCACACCTCCACTTCACCAACTGCATGCACCAACACCGTGACAACTTCTAAGGAGGACTCAGACCCAAAGCTATCATTGAGTCGGGCGTGACTTTTGCTGGTTGATGATCCGACACAAGAACCCACTTATATCAAGCCAATTGAGATCACTAGCACCTTCCTGAGACATGCGCTGACCCTTCAGAAATATTATAATCTATATGGTGACTCATTTGATGAGGAACCCATGGTCAGCACCGCATCACAGCCTGGACCTTCAAAGCAGACAATTGGAATTGAATTGAACCCACACAAAAGCACGGTTGCTCCCTCCTCTAGCCGATTATCTAGTGAGAGGAAGTCGAGAAATGACTCCTCGAGGAGTTCCCCCGAACTTGTCAAGGCGCGTCGCTCTCCACTCCTTCTCAATGATTTAGGTTCTAGTAAATCGACTAAGAAAGTTTCCTTCAACATAACCAAAAAGATTTTTTTCGAGGAGTCCTCATCAGGACCGGATGAGGTGATTTATATGAGTGATCTCAGTTCGGCTGGTCTCAAACCATATCTGAGTAAGCAACCGTGTGTCAACCCTCGTTGGACGATCCCTACACATCACTATTATTCATCTGAGGATGATTCCGACAGTGACACATATGTATATTATCCACCTCCTCGATCCCATAAGAAGGTTCGTCACAAACCTTCTTGATCCTTGTACATTCCCACTCCTTCTTGTATATATGTTCTTTCCCACCCACCCCAGTGATTCAGATCACTCGTCCCGTCTCCATATCATTTCATTTTATGGATATATTTAGGATGACCAGATCCTGAGTATAGGGGAGAGAGTGACCCGAGTATCTTCACCATGCTCTGTATATTCTCCAGATCCCATCGGTCCTAATACCCAATCCTGTCCTATACTTAGGCTGACCAAAGCCTAAGTATAGGGGAGACCAATGTTCGCCCTGTGTATACTCATCCATTTCCCCTCTTAACCCCGCCCACCCCATTTTTTCATCTTCTTCTACATTTAGGCCGTCAGAGCCTAAGTATAGGAGGGCAGAGCGACTTCTATACTTTTTGTTGTTTAGCTCTCCTATGCTTAGCACGAGCTATGCCTTTTTCCCCGCTTTTCATGCTTTGAGGACATAGATGATAACGTGAATCCGACCTACGGTTAAAATATGTTTGTCGACGGTGTAGAGAAAACCACATAGAAGGATCCTCGTTGATCAAACAAAAATCGATAAAATTAGAGAGAGAGAGAGAAATTTAATTGCATAAAGTGGCTTCTCTCCTATTTTATCTTACACTGATTATTTTACCAGGTAAGTGTGCACGGGTTGAAGTCAAGGAGGCAGAATATTAAAGCCGTGGTTTTTGAGACAAGAAATTATAGAAAAATCCTCTTTATTCTTGATTTTACAAAGGAAGAAATTCGGCTCAAAACTAACTCGAGATGATGAAATTCAAAACGACACAATGAAGCGACGAAAAATTTTGGAAAAATGCTAGAAAAATGTCTTGGTTAGTTATCAGGCTACCCTAAAAAATCATGGAAAAATACGGAAAAATAAAGGTCCAAACAACGCCTACAAGCCAGGGGTATGACTGCAGAAAAAATTTTATTGTTTTCTTACAAAATGGTCCCAGAAAAGGACTGAAATAAAATAAAACTAAAGTAGTTACATTTAGGTTCCTGCGTGGGGATCTAAATGTAATTTCTGGAAACTTTGGGGCACGACTGAAAATCTGGAACTTCGTTGGGTTTAGTGTGCAAATTCTCCACCGTTCCGCTGTTGACAGTCAGGATTAGAAGTTTCGACGCTATCTAGACCGTCCTTGGATGCCACGTGTCGCACACGTGTACGTCCTGGTGTTCTTATTGTTCTTCCGATCTTGCGCGCAACTGACGATGAGGGTGTCTTCTCCGAATTTTCTCCGGCTAATGATTCAACTCTTGGGCCTCCGACAGGGCCAGAGGGGTGACGCCTTCACCCCTCGAGCTCGCCCGTGGTGGAACTCCTCTGTAGGTGGCGGAAGGTGACGGTTCTCCGCATATAAAAATAGCGGTCCAGCTGTTCCTGGAAGATGATGTTGCGTTGGATTTCTTGTATCTCAAAGCTCCAGATGGACTTGTTTGTTGCGCCCAAAGAAGGATAGACATGCAATGAATAACTTTTGTGCTTGATTCACTCAAGAATCGACTATAGTATTAAGGATTTTGCCTCAAGGCATTAACGCCAGACTTGTCGCTTGGCTCCTCATTCATGAGGATGTGCTTCTTGCCATTATACTGCATTCATGAACTGCATGGCCCATCATTCATAATTCTCTCCATCCATCTTGATGATGGGTGCTGGACCTTTGAAGGCACCCAGGGATGAAACATTTGTTTTATGACATGATGATAACAATCTCCAAGACTAGGTCTGCAAACAGAAATACTTGCATCTACACTGACATACGAGAAGATGGTTGTAGGTGTAGACTCATACCACAACCTCTTCCATCCATTGGAGGCCTCTTTGGGTAACTGGGGGGGTTTAGACGATCAAATCACATCTTAGAAGCCCATAAACAAACCTAACAGGGGACGGAGCATGCAAAAGACAACAAGGGTCGTGAGAGCAAAGGCGACGACCTTTGGGCTCCACCGCAGGGCACTGGTGGCGACGACTTGGACTGCTGCTAGCGGTTCGGTGGCGGTGGCGGTGGCTGCAGCGGCTGTTGTGCTGCTACTGACGACGGTGGTTGTGATTGCCGGCGATGTTCTGTTGCACGGTAGCATGGGACAGTCAGCGGCTGCGGTTGTGCGGGAACGATGGGTGGCGACGGCTGGATACGCAGAGTGCGTTAGGGTTTAGGTGGGGTTGGGGTATCTAGGGTATATGCTTCGGTCTAGGATGTTGCTCTGATATCATGTGGAAATGCGTGAAATGAAAATTTGTATTCATCGTAGCCTTAGAGCTCTCTTAGATAGGAGAAAAGGTCCAAGGAAAAAATATATAAAATGGACAGAAGAAATGAGGAAATACAAAGTAAAGATAATGAGATATGAATATCTCAATAGATGAGATGAGAGAGAAACACTTAAGATGGTTGGACATCTACAAAGGAGGTTGGTTGATGCACGACTTAGAAGATGTGAGATATGTGGATTAATTTTATATTTTCATAATTATTAGAATAATAAATAATACCATTGTGGATTTTTGTGGATTTTAATAAATTAGTTTAGATATATAAATAAACACGAGTATAAATCAGATATTCAATTTTATCTATAAATTAGGGTTTTGGATTTTATTAAAATAATAAATAAGATTCAAAAATTCTGAAATAAATCATGTTGAAAATACAAGATCATAAAAATAATTAAAAATTATAAAATTAATAAAACTATAAATAGTGTATGTTAAATAAAATAAATAGCCTAGGAGCCTCGTTGTCATTAGGTCCCAAAACCGACTTTTTACAAACGGACTCCGATTTTAATGAAATCACCTCCATTAATTAGATAATATTATTTTATGAACTTTAAAGGCGAGTAGTGAGTTGGAGTTCGTATGAGAAAATTATGATGTTCGGAAGTTGAGAATTTGACAATTTAGAACTTAGATTTCTTGGCATATATACAAGATAATATTTTTAACTTATTTTTATATTTTTATATACATTTTTAGAATTAATTAGGAAAAGAGTTTTGGTGAAAAATATGCACATTTGAATTAATTAAAAATCATTGAAGAATTAATATTTATTTGATAAATAGTGAAGAATGTGTGGAGTGTTTCTTTGATTATTTTTATGATTTTCTTTCCTTGTCTCCCCTACTTGTTTGTTTGTCGACCAATCCATGCTGACTTGGTCTCGGGGGTTAAGTTATAGATATATCTTACAGCTATATTTATATTTTTCGGGTCATATTGTACATATATACATATTTACAATCTGCCTTCTTTTCTTTATTTTTATTCTTTTATTTATTTACATGTTTCGATGCATAAAAGTGCATTTTTATGCATGAATGAGGCTTTGATAAAAGGTAGAAATTAATGAATATTTACATGTATTTGTTAAGGGTTTTAAGACAAAATGCGACAGGAATGTCAATGAATCATGGATTCATCAATAGCACACGTTAAGTATAGGGAGGCGTGTATATATTACATATATACTTTACCCATAGCTCGTACTTTCGCGTATTTTCGTGTATTTTTGTATATACTATGCAATAATTATGGGATGAGAAAAATTGTTTTTTTAAATACATGTATAATATGTATACTGAATAACACTTGTAAAACTTGTATAATACTTATGTATAAATTTGTAAAATTCTTGTAAATAATGCTTTTGTAAATTTTGTTGTAAAATAGGATGTATACAAAAAAATCTGCATGTTTACTTGTATAATATGTATATTATGTACAAGTTGTAAAATATGTATACTGTGTAAACTAAAAATTGTTGTAAAATACTATTCTAAAAGTGTTGTAAATACATAAAAAATAGGCTTCTTATTTACTCTTGCATATAATCCTTGCATTTAAAAAAAAGAGTCCTGCATTTCATTCATCTCTGTAGCATATCATCTGCATCTCATATGCATATCTAGCATATGCAAAGTGAAAAGCTAGTGGGATCTGAACCAAGTTATGAATATATGTTGAGGATGGATTTGATTTGACCTTAATCCACCTAATTTCATAGGAATCTTATAGGAATTTGAGTTAAGATTTCTCAGGTTAAGTGACAATTCTTTGAGTCGACAAGTCTATGTTCACATGTCATCTTAATTGGTCTAGGTAGAATATTTTCGTGCACACGCATGATTCTTATAGACAGTGACCTAACTTGGACAAGCACCATGCACGTAGTTCTTCGTTGATGAGGTGATGAGGAGGTAGAATCCTTTAGCTTGGAGTAGCACACGGGTAGAAACATCCGTCCTCCTCGAGGGAGGGTAGTGCATCTCAACCTAGTCTGGCGGAGTTGACGTCTAAGGACGGGATGTTGCGGGCTGCAATAAAACTTCAAAAAAGGTGTAGTCTACTAGCTCAAGGAGAAAAACTCCTTATGTACATGCTGCACCTTGTATATATGTCCAAGAAAAAAGAGAAAACTCCAAAAAAGTTAGACAGACCTGATTGAAAATAAAATGCCTGTCGAAGTTTGTATATTTGCAAGGCATATGCTTTAAGCCACATACCATAGAAGTAGGAATGAGCATTGGGCTGGGCCGGCCCGGCCCAGCCCGAAGCCCAACCCAAAAACCCCGTCCCGACCCAAGCCCAAACGAACATTGTGCCAGGCTTGGGCCTAATTTTTAGGCCCGAAATTTTTGGGGCCGGGCTCGGGCTTGGCTTGGCCCAGCCCGACCCGGCCCACGGGCCCGATCCGAAGAGGGCCCGAACCTTCCCATATCCTACACGTATGGAAACTCTCACATGTCATGCACACTCTGTTCATATATCTTATCTTCATACAATGTTTATAAATCAAGAAAGTCATGTGTGGGACATATGAGTTGATGATCATTGTATTTTATTTCAGAATAATTTTCTTAATTAATCTATGTCTTAGATTATGGTGGTTATTCTTGAGATTTTAGTGTTTATTTTTTCTATTATATTTTTTCTATTATTGAACCTTTACCCAATACGAGCATTATGCCCATTTTTTTAACATGTAGTGCCTAGTGAACATGTTGTTGTTGACTGTGTAAACTTGATTCACTCTTTCAATTTCTGTAATGAGAGACGTTTATGGTATAAACATTGAGTGGACTTGTATAAAATGAGAAATCATCTCCTGGTAGAATTGAGTTTTAGTTGTTTCACAAGTATTATGGCATATGTTTTAAACAATTTTAGCTCGTCTAACTTGAATTGAGATTGATTTTAAACACAAACTCAAATTTAATAATATATAACGGGTTAAGACCTGGCCGGCCTGGCCCAAGCCCGGCCCATAGGACTTGGGCCAGGCCTGGGCTTGGGTCTAACCAAAAAATTGCGAGCCTAGGCCCGGCCCAAGGCTCGAAGTTTTTAAGTGGGCTTGGGCCTGGGCCCTTCAGGGTCCGGCCCAACCCGGCCCATGCTCATCCCTACGTAGAAGCATGCAGCTGGATGACTTGGCTACACTAGTCAAGCATCCTAGGATAGGTAGGTACACTGGCTACCGTCCATTCTTCTCTCTACCCCCCCCCCCCCTTCTTGAGTCGGTTGCAATTGAACTTAGAAGGGAATACCCCGCTCCTTGAGGAAAGAGTTACTGGACCGGAGAATTAGAGTTACCTTGTTAGAGGAGGCTGGTTCTTTGCCATCTCTGATGCAGAGAACTATATTTCACATACACTGGTCATCAGAATTTGTGTATGAGGATTTGTTCTGACCTGACCGTTGAGGCGTCTTGAATAGAAGACTTGTAGAACATAAAGTCTGTTAGGTCTTAAATTCAGATCCCAGTAAGATTCTGCCACACTATTAATCCAAAGGTCGGATCAAGCTCCATTTTCACGTTTTGCTCATGACCTTGGTATGGAACCCAAAATCATTTTACTTTTGCATTTCACTTTAGTTGCTCGGGGACGAGCAAGGTTTAATACAGGGGGTTGATGAATCCGTGATTCATCACTCTAAAAGTTGAAAATAGAGCTTTGTTCATGAGTAATTAGCTTCATTTTATCACTTATATTACATAATTAACATTCATGTATGTGTAAATAATATTTGCATTTTAGCACTCATATTGCATTAAATAAGGAGCCAAGATCACTAGTATATTAGCTAAAATACCATATTTGTATCTATTTTATACTAACTCTAAATCCAATAAAATAAACTCTATAAAGTATCATATTACTAACAATAATAAAAGAAAAATATCAAAAAAATACTAACTTGTAAAATTGTCCAATAAAACCCAAATCCAAGTTTGTAACTATGAACCTTAAAACACGCATATCTCTCTCATACATCATCCGATTTAGGTCTACTCACTTTTAAAGTAATATATATTCAAAGACATTCAAAACAAGATCAAATTCATTAAAATCGGAGATCGCATGTGAAATTTGGATTTTGGGCCCCTATTGTATTGTACTTATTTGTATTTTTACCCTTGTATTTTTTCCCTTCATTCGACCTCGTTTCTCTTTTTGATCAACATGAAACTTGAAGAGCTCGTCGAGATCTACAACTTTTATCTTTTGAGTTTTTCCAAATTCTGCCATTTTCACCCTGTTTTCTGAGGTCTTTCTTCGGATTAATATGATTGGGCTATGTGGTGCCCTCTGGTTGCGCCATGCGGCCCATCTATCCGCACGCCACACGCCCTTTCCTTTCCACCGTTGGATCTCTTCTGGACGCCTCCATCCATCTCAGTCGTCACTTCTCGCAATCAACAACCACCCTTAGATCAATCTCATATCGAATCATGGTCGTCCACTAGCGCCTCGCCACGTGTCACATCCTCCACCACCGATCTTCTCCAGAACCCTCAAATCCCTGTCATCGGTTCTCCCCATAGATCATCGACCATCCAATCATACCCACGATCTCATCACACCGTCCGTTAGCACCTTCATCACATCTCGCCACATGGCGCTCCCCTCGACCATCTGATAGTACTGCCCGGGATCTAATCCGGTCCGCTCCTTAGCACCCACCACTCCACCGTTGGATCACGCTATCCAACGGTGGAGGCTTCGTCTTCCACCTCTGAACTTCCCTCTCCCACGTTGGCTACCTCTCCAACTCGTCGTCCCCTTTGCATTTCCTCTGCCTCATCAGCCATCTTCTCCTCCCACCAACCACTTCACGACGTAGCCCATTCATCCCTCATCCTCGTGGCTAACCACTCGTCTCACGTCTTCTCTCCACTCGCTCCATATCCCCCATGCAAAATCCATCATCACGACATCGGAACCTCAGGCTTCCCCTATAAATAAACCCCCTCCGCCGCTATTCCAGGCATTCGCTATTATCGCGAGGGTAGAATACCATCTTGGCAACCTCGTTGGTGACAGCGATAAGCCTTCAACCTTGAGCGACGACGACATCCCCCATTCCAGGCGAGATCCAAGGGCCTTGCCCTTGTTGCAGCTTCTACGCGCAGCTGCTAGAGCTCGAGCATTGCCGTGATCTTGAGCAACGATTGGAGCTCCCTCAGCGAGCTTTCTCCACCAGGAACAACGACCACCACAAGGTAAATTTCTTCCCCCTCTCTTCTTCTTCCTCCTCCTTCCTATGTTTCTTTCTTTTTCCTCTGTTCCTCGATTACTTTCTTCGTGCATCACCCCTATCGATCACTTTCGCCTTCACGATTACATTTTCAAGCTCCCGATCGACTCACATTCCTTCGCTTCCCCCTCCTATCTCCCGAACACCTCCGAATCATATACTCCGTTGCTCATGGTGGAGTAGCTCCGAGCCTCCAACATCTCCGTTCGCATAGGCTTCCACTCCTCTCCACCTCATCCATAGCACGCCCCAGCATGCTTCAGCTATATCTCTAACTCTGCATGTGCTTAAGAGCTCAACCGCCGGAATTTCATCGGGGAGGAACTCGCAACCTCCATATCATGCATCCGAGCACAAACAACCTCCTCCGGACATCGCCACGCCTCGCCCTTGCTTCAAGCTTCGTTGACCAGCTTCCAGGACACTCTAGGGAGCTCCATCGAGCCCAGAAAAGAGAGGCGGAGTGTGGAGACCACCGCCAGAGTCCGTCTCCACCACCCGCCTTACAAAGGAGGAAGAACGCCAGAATTGCCAACGACCATCCGACCAGAAAGACCGGACGGTCCTCAGATAACCATGCCTCCTCGCCATCTTTGTTCAACCACTGTCTGATCTTCATTGATAGGACAGTGGATACGTGGCCACATCATCACCTCCCCGTGCAGCAGCCACTGTCTGACCTATTGTAATCTAACGGCTAGCAATCGGCCACGTCGCTGATGAATCTCCATTTCATCACCTTTATTCTATCATTTTGGCCTTAAAAACCCCAGCAAATGCATGTAAATAGCATTAATTTGTATATAATAGCATCCATTGTTTCTTGTATTTATTGTACATTAAATAAGGTTTTTAAATGCCAAAATTATAGAATAAAGAGAAGAAAAGAAAAAGGAATAAAATATTGCAAATATTTTATGACCCTAACCCCGAGACCAAGTCCAGAATGGAATTGGTCGACAAGGAATAAAGTAGGGGGAGTTAAGGGCCAATAATACAATAAATACCTCATTTATTTATTCATTCATTTATGCATTTTTGACACCTATTTTGTAAAGAATTATTTATTCATCAAATTAAAATCTTTTGTACATGAAAGTTGTAGATAATAATGTAAATAAAAATACAAAATTGAGTTTATGTGAAAATAATATACAGTGTACATTTTATACACAAAATAAAAAGCAGAAATCTCAACTTCACAGACCCATATCTTACAAATAAAAACTCCAAATCACCCAAACTCACCTTTAATTGTATATAGCATTTCATAAACTATTTTATAAAATTGGTTTCATAATTTTTGGAGTCCATCTGTGGAAGTTAGGTTTTTGGCCCTTCTTGTACATAATACCTGATTAAAATATTCATTTTATTTACTATTTATTATTTTTATAAATTTATATTTTTAGAATCTTGTAAATAATGTATATAAATCATGTGCATATTAACATTAAAAGGAAACCCAAAAAGAATTTGTAAAATAAAAATAAGTCTATATGTAATACATAGACAAAATACCTATACTACCTCATGTACATAAATAAAAGGGATTTTTATTCTTTATTCATTTATATTTTTGTAATCAGGTACATATTATATATATCTTATTAAAAATACAAATCCATAATAAAAATTAATAAAGTTCATTTAATAAATAAAATGTATATAATATACAGATAAAATACCTATAAGTATATTTACATATACATATACTTATTTATCTAAAAATGTAAATAGACTCATAAAAATTAAATAAAAATACATGTATACTCACAAAAATTAGTTATAAAATTATAAAATAAGAAACTAAAATAATAAAATAAAATAAATAAACTAAAAATAAAATACACAAGAATACATGTAAATACATACATATACACGTTATTTTAATAAAACCGTAATAAAATACTTCAAAAAAATAAATAAAAATCATAAATAAATACTACATTAATTTATAAACATTTTCTATTTTATAAGCAAAATCTAATTAATTCATTTATTAGGTTAAAATAAAGAGTCAAATTCAGGCTGACATGGACCAATCACAGCCCTGCCAATGTTGACCGCGGTCAACTGTCCCCTCAGCCTGCAGCCCGTCAAATCTGTCAGACATGGCGTTTTCTCCAAATTTTCCCAATCGACCCGTCGCTCCAATGACATCGGTCCCTTCACAAAAATTGCTCCCAATGCAACCCTTATACACGCCCATAGCTTGTTTCCCTTGTATATAGCTTGGATTTCTTAATATTGGCCGGTCAATAAGGGCTCTCGTTATGTTTGAAAAATAAATCAGCCTCCAGCCCGTCAGATCTGTCAGACCCCCCATCTTCTCCCCTTTTTCCCGGCCGCCCCGTCCATCGATCGCCTTTGCTTCCTTCATAAGAAATGCTCATGGTACATTGTACATACACGCCCCCATGTTAGATCTAATGTATATATCACCGATTCCTTATTATTTACCAGTCAATAAGGGCACATACTCATGTTTATAAATAAGTTCCCCCTCCTCCTTGGCCGAATTTGGCCAACTTACTTCCCCCAAAACACCTTGAATCCAGTCCTAGATGAGCCCTTGTGACAGGAGGAGCTCCTTAGCACTGTGAATCGGCCGGAGGAGGAAGAAATTTTGTCGCGGCGGAGCTCCGGCGTCCGTCCTGCTCCCTGGAGGCCCCCAGGTATAAGAGCTGAGTTTTTATCATTTTTAGGTAGTTTTTCATTTATGCATTTCATTCTCGCATTTTATTTCGCATGTAGATATGTAGTTTAGCGTAATTTAGGCGATTCGTAGTTCGCCGGAGCTCCGCTCCGGCGTGCTTTTCACTGTGCTTCCGACTGTTTCCCGACTCGCTTTCGCCCTCATTTCTTTCCCCTACGCCTTCTCCACCTTCCTGCCACCTTGTCCAACCGGATTCGCTTCTGAATCCGCGAATCGAAGCTCCTCCACCACCCATCGCCGGAGCTTCTTCGCCCACCTTCATCCCAGTGCTTTCAGCTTCAAACCCCGGGTCGAGGGAGACGCCCTCGAGCCCCTCTTTCTTTCTGTGCAGGTTAGATGCGAAGAAAGGCACCAGGAGTCGCGTTTCAAGCGGGCGGAGGTACCTGGAGCCCCATTCCTTCACCGAGCTCGTGGTGGCGCTCCGGGGTGCCTCCGGCCGACCCAACACCTCCAGCAGACAGAGTACCCTGCCAGGAAGCTCTGTGGACCTTCAGGAGCGAAGAAGGCCGGTCGGAGAGCGAGATCAGAGCGGAAGAAGCTCGCCACGGCGAGGCTTCTTCCCTGTTCTTCCACGTGTCCTCTCCGCCGTTGGATGAAGACGAAGGCCCAGTTTAGATCCCAGCCGTCCGATGGAGCTCTGCATCGACCGTCAGATCACGCGAGTGATCTAATCTCAGCCCTCCATCGGCGAAGCGTCATCGGCGCACGTGGAGGCGCCACGTGTCAAGTGAACGAAGACCAGCCGTCGGATAAAGCGCCTTATTGGGGGTAATTTGCACATCCAGCCCCCACCTTTTTTGTATTTAATATTTAATGCTGTAAATAAATTTGCACGTTATAAAATAAATGTATATTTTGCAGTAGGACCCCGGTACTTCCTTAAATTGCATTTTGGTCCTTCCGCGCCTCACGTGCAGTCCCACGTGAGGCGCGTGAAATTTTCACCTTAGCCCTGGCGGTTTTTGTTTATTGTAAAATAGTTCTAAAAGTTTAAATAAATGTTTATTTCTGTTGTATTTTTGCACCTATGCCCCTGTGACTTACTTTATTTGCAAAAATACCCCTGCCAGGCTGTTTTATTTTGTATCTTTATCCATTTATTAAAAATACCTAGGTGGCTTCTAAAAATACAAAAAAAATTAGGATAAATGCTTCATGCCTTGTATTTCCACGCCCTTATTTTGTTTGCATTTTTTCGCATTTTTTTCCTAATTATTAAAAACGAAAAAGAAGCCCTTTTTGTACTGTATAAATTAAAAAAATACAAAAAAAAAATATAAATAGAAAATGACTTTGAAAACTTTCAAAAAAATTATATATGGTATAATTATATATATATTTAGTCCAGAGATTAAAAAACCCTAAAAATATGAAAAAGAAAAATTAAAAAAATCAGAAAAACCCAAAACCCACAAAAACAATTAAAGGACATGCACAAAGGATTGAATAATTACACTTCACATACATTCCCTTCGCCTCCCAGTGTTCG
The DNA here is from genome assembly GCA_037367405.1 of Ottelia alismoides. Taxonomy (NCBI): domain Eukaryota; kingdom Viridiplantae; phylum Streptophyta; class Magnoliopsida; order Alismatales; family Hydrocharitaceae; genus Ottelia; species Ottelia alismoides. The sequence continues at coordinate 11,749 of JAZKJV010005889.1, read as the reverse complement.
ACCTCTACCTGTACTTACACCTATACACATTTACATGTAGAGTTATAATAAATTTTAACTCCACATTTTTGATATTCATTGCATATATTTATTGTGGGTTAATTGTTGATCGATTTGGGAGTCTGTCTGAGGTCAACTCAGCGACTGTCTCTCCGCCTTGTGGAAAGACACGATCTCGGCAAACTACCGGTCATCAGTCGCTTTCTCCACGGTTCACAGGAGTCGCTCGCTCTCGCAGATCCGATGGCTAGTGATAGTCCATGTAAGCACCCGAACCTCCTCTCCTGACCTCAGCTTCGGGTTCCACCGAAGCACCGGTGGCAACCACGTATATGTCCGTTTCGAAGTAACCGCCGAACCAGCATCTCACGTGACCTACACGTGCAGATGGTGGGAAATTTGCAGTCGTGTCCCTGCAAGTTTTGGAAGTTATGTTTACATCCCCACCAGGCAACATCACGTGATGTGTGTGTGACTTCTTGGATAATTTGGATCAAAGTCCTCATCAGTCTTTGTAATTACACTTTAGTCCTGTAAGCAATTTATTTTCTGTTTTGCATCCATACCCTTGTGTTTGCATCTTTATTTAAACACGCATTTAACATCATTTCTTGATTCTAAAAATTATATATTGTAGAACATTTTATATTTTTTCATTGTGAATGCTTGTTATATTTTTGTGTGCTTCAAAGAATTTAATATAATTCTTTTAGTGAAAAACATCGTATTTTGGCCATTGTATACCTTTACATGATTATTAAAATGATTGTTGCTCCAAAAATCACCAAAAAAACACAATAGTCTAGTTTAAGTAGTTATACATTGTGCCCAAAAATCACATCATTTGCACGTATAACGAGGCCTTAATAAATTAATTGATGTTTTGCTTAATTGATTTTTAATAGGTTCTAAATTAATCATTTTTAGATCTAGTAATTTTCCTGGATTCGTCTCATGAAAAAATATATAGGATAATTGTTATATCTGAAAATGATTTAATTTGGTATTTATTAAAATTTATTTTGCAAAAATCACCCTGCATTTATTTTTAATCCGTAGTTTATTCATCCAGAGTCGAAAAATTCTAAAAAATTATAGTAGCTTAATTTCATTGCATTTAACATTTTGGCCAAGCTTCATAATTTTTGGACTTAATTTGACTATACTTTGCATTTTAACCTTCGAATTTGATCTGGTTTGCATCACATTTTCTTTATTGCATAAAAAATACCACAAAAATATTCTCTTGAAAACCTGACATCGAAATTAACTTTGAATTAATCTAAGGAAAAGGTTACCTCCCTGAGTTTGACCTTGGGCTTGCCCAAGTAAAATAAAAAAATTTGCTGCTTGCATTTAATTGATAAATTAATCAAAGTGGTTTTGATGAGTCCGATTTTACCCGAGTACAACGAACATCACTAAATTTAATCGTTAATCTGGTTGAATTAAGAAGGGTAGAATTCGATCAATCACTAAGTTTTCCTTTTAGCATGCTTTTCTTGGTTGTAGATACATGTTTGTTTTCTTTTTATTTTGTCTTCTCATTTTTGTCATACTTCTCTTGTTCATATTTCATGTCACTTGTTCATATTTTATATATTCTATTGCTAGTCCATTGTTCATTTTATTTGTCTATATTTCCATGTATATAATTATTGTGTGGATTGCATCTTGTTGAGGAGTGAGCACTCGCTTCGAATGCCACGTGCCGTGAGGGAGCTTATACGACGCTTGCATTATCCGATTTGTCAGACACCAAAAGCTCCTCAAGGTCGGACTTATGGATTCATTTGAGACACATTTCACTTGCTCTTCTCATTTTGCCTATGATCCCATTTTGCCTCTGATCCTCCTCTTTGTATATCTTGTTTGTTGTTTTATATTATCTGCTTTATTCTCTTCTTGTATTTTTTGCCCGTATTGTCATAACTGTGTTTCTCACATATTCTTTTGTTTCCTCTTTCTTGTGAGGGACCGACGAGTGAGGGTGGCATTCCTAGGAGCATCGGCACACCCGAGCGAAGCGGTGGTAGTTCATTTCTTCACTGAGCTGTAGGAAAGCATAGGAGGAGGAGCGGAATATTTAAAAGAAGCGGATTCTTATAGCACTTTTCACATATATATTTTTTGTTTTATTTTTAGCATTTTATTTTACATTTTTTGTAAAAATTGGTAATAATTTCTATTTGGCATTTGCTTATTTTTCTGTTTTCTAAAATGCCATTATATACCTTATGTGTGCGGGGTCCGTTTCACCAAGTATCGATGCACTTGGGGGACCTCACCATATTTTTATTTTCAGCAATTTTATTTGTTTTCTCACAGTTTTGCGTGCTTGAGCCCTTAGAGGTAGGTTTTATTATCTTGTTGGAGACAGGTAATCGGTTAGGTCCAAATCTCCTAAAAGAATATATGTTCATATGTACTAGATTGATGATTGGACTTATAAATTAATTAGTTCTTGCCCACTAATAGAAGTTACTGTCGGGATGGCTCTCGTGCATCATTTAGGTTAGTTTTTTTCCTGTATTTATTTTATGCGTGGATCTTTGCATGTAAAGTGTTGACGAAAAGTATGCATCACTTCCTTTGTATGCATCATTGATTTTATCACAAATAAGATTTTACGATTTCCTTCCCGTTTTCACTCAAATAAAAAAGGAATTGTGAAATTTGTTAGACCATCTACTTGAAACAACTGAAAAAGTGATAATTAAAATAAACGTAAGGATAAAATCATTGATTTGAGGAGAGTAACCCCCTCATTGTTTGTAGGTACTTACCCCCAGACGGAGTGTGTGAGGATGTAGCCATAAGGATAGATCCCAAATCCCTAGACTTATGTCATATGCTCATGTACACACCCTTGTGATATACGATTGAGATGCAAGCAGTTGCCTCATTCATTAGAAAATCATTTTGGTGTGCTCATTCTCCTTTCTCCCTTTAGGCTTGATATTGAACTTGGAAGCCCAGGTAGATAATTCCAATGTTTGGAGAGGATTGAGAACGTAAGTTGGGCGATAGCGATGACTCACTCTATGTGCTTGGTAGTAAGTAACTTCTTGTAGATCCACTAAAATTAAAATTGAAAAGATAAAAGATCGAACTCTTATGGTCTCCACTTGTGCCCAATTGGTGAATCGAGTTTTGTATTATGTTTGTTTATTAGTGTAAAGATCCTTCTATGCCCTTCATGCCTTTTCTTCCTTTTTCTTCTTGTGTTGACCTGCGTGTTGTCGCATCTTTCCTATTGACATCAAAGATATCGGATTGGCGTATTTCATGTTCGGACTCTGCAAGCTCATTTCACACTCTAGTTCGGTCGTCTTCTATTCGGGAAGACTCACTTTCCGATTATCCCTCTTCATACACATCACCCATCTACTCATCCAATCCATTGTTTAAGATTGACTCTAATCTCGAACTATCATTAGAGACTCCACCATTTTTTAGGACTAATCTAGTGCCCTACACCTTTTCAAAGTCATAGCACTTGATGCCAACAAAGGGCAAGGGATCCATAACATATATAATCTTAAAGTTGCGTAACGATAGGCAATATAGAAGAGAGGGGGGCATGGAGGTGGGAATAGGGGAGGGGGAAATCCATTGATTGAGTCAGGGGTTAAGCTTGCACTGAACGATGCTTATAATCTAGGTGCAAGATAGATCAACACATGGATTCAAATACATGTGATTCATAGGAATTCTGAGCTTAAGCCCACAATTCTACCTCTGCTCTCAGTAATTCACGCACACGTCAATAAAGAACCTTATGTACACCTCTGACAGTTTAATCATACATGTGGCACCACACACTACCCTAACATCCCATTAGAGGTACTGAAGATGACAAATTTCATGTTCAACCTCCTGGACAAAGCATTATATTGGATTAACCATTTGAGAAAGATTGTCACAACTTGGAAAGAGTTTCCACACTATCTGGACCCGGGTCTGTTGACCCGAACCAACTCCCTATTTCACTCATAATTCCCGTTTCTTTCACGTGCCTCCCTTCCTTCTCCCAATTTTCCCATGCGTTCTGGTCATCAACAATCTCTGCCTTCTTCACCAATATCTTAGCCCAATCACCCACCTCCATCACCGGCACAACTATTGCATCATTCTCGCCTCGATCTACATGTCTTGAATTCCCTGCCTATTCCTATATATACTTCTAGATTGCCGCCCGCTGTCGAGGATCTGATTTCCCTCGAGTTTTTTGCCCATGACCGATCTTGGTGTGACGAAGATGTGACAAAGCTTCGTCCCATTCGATTTGGAGTGCGAGAGATCATTGGAGATCATGATCCAGTACGTGACCGGAGTCCTACACCGCCTCTTTGCCTGTCACAACAGATCGAAGCTGATTACCTTCTCCCTTCTACTGTATGTAGTTTACTCTAATGTCTTTACTTTTCGCTTTTAATTTTGCATTTTAAATTATATCCTTAGCTCATATTCATGTTGTAAGCACCAGCTCCAATCTGCAAGATTAGAGCTCCATTTGATCACCTCCTCCATTTCTGATCATTGTTTTATAACCGCCTCGACTTTCTCCATCTTCAACCACATCTGACCCCCTCAGATCACTCCAGATACGATGTACGACCTCCTCTCTGACCACATTCATCGGAGGTCTCCATTCCTTCACCGTTTCCCATCTTTTAGTGCTAATAAGTAGGCCGGAGTGTTGCCTCTGAGCAATGGAATATTATGCTGGTTGTAGGAATCCTATCTGGAGCGAGTAGCGTGACTGGGAGGTCTACCCGGATCTTCGTACTTCCATACCTCCAGATCACGTTCTAGTCATTTTCCGACCGTCGTTGATCCATCAGGACGATGGAGGAGCATCATAGAAAGACATAGCGCCACTCATAAAGGGATTCAACCTGAAATCTAACAAGTTCTGCTCGATCAAAGATCGCCGAAGCAGACCTTATCCCAGTTCTTATTAGGAGGCTCTTACATTGTATGATCAAGAACCTCATCTCCAGATTAGATTAACCCCATCCAACCACGCCCAATTCTAGATCATTAGATCATATCATCATATCAGATCCAGACCGCTCGCGCAAGCCTCATTCTCCACCGTTCGATCAACATCTAGATTTATCTTCACCCTTTATTCCAACCACGTGGATGAAGGGTAACATTTTGCTCCAGCCCATGCCTTTCTTTGTTTTGCAAATAAGTCCCCTCGGGACACATGTCTGTTTGTCATTCATAGAATAATAGCATTTCTTTCCTTCGTATTTATTTTAACTGCTTTTTAGTCCTTCTTGAGCTAAACAATGTGCATCGTACGTGATTTTTTTGTGAAAATTGCAATAGGATCTCAAGTATTTATTTGTTATTGATAGGCCCCTAGAAATTAAATACTAACATTTTGGTCCAATCTAGTGCACCTCACGTGCGTTGACACACAAATTTGCAGAAAATTTGCATAAAGGGCCCCCATAATTATTTATTTGTTACTCATTCAATCACGAATCTAAGTTTCTTTGCATTTTAGTTCCCATGCATCTGCATATTATTTTTACATGTTAAAATGAATTAAAAAAATGAAAAATCTCATTAATAAAAAAATCCTCATTATAATCTCATTTAATCACGTTAATTTTTATTGTGTATTTTCCCATTTTCTCTATTTTTAATAAAATCACAAAAAATGATGTTGTTTGCATAAAAAATTCAATAAAAAAATAAAAATTATTGTTTGATAGTTTTGATTTATTTTATTTTCTAACCAATTTTCATTCGCAATCCTGCAGAAAAACCAAGAATATAGAAAAATGCTAAAAACATTTAAAAATTCATTTCACATCATTAAAGAACCCAAAATATTGTAAAAATACTTTCCAGAAATTAAAAAATTTAGCTTGTTGTTTATGCTTATTTCTTTAATTGCGATTTTATTTTCTATTTCAAAAACCCAAAAATATCCATATTGTTTTCTATTTGCATTATTTTCTGTTTTTTTATCTATTCGATAGCCTTTAAAAATCCTAAAAATACTGGGAAAATAAAAAAAATCATCAAAACATTAAAACATTATAATACTTTTATTTTAAATTCCTATTTTTTGCTATATTTTAAAAATATAAAAAAGTTGCATTCTTTTCTTTTCTTTTATTCCTTTCTCTTTGTTTATAGAAAACAAGTTGTAAAAAACATTTGAAAAATTAAAAGTAATTTAAAATTATAAAATCAGGAAAGCATAAAAAATAAAAACTAAAATTCCATAAGAAAATTAAAAAGATAGAAAATTCACAAAAGCTAGGTCTACTGTGCACATAGGTTCCTCTTTTTACTTCAATTGTTTTTCATTGAATTAAAATAACCCTTACGATTTTTTATCCTCTCCGAGTTTGATAATATACGCTATACATGTAATTAAATAGGAATCCCTTTGACTTGAGCTGTTGAATAATCAAATAAATTTTGTCGAGGGATTTTTACGGTTGCAATGACATTGCAAATAATATTTCTTAATTAAAATCCCTAATTTCCCTGTTGAATACACACAACAACATATAAAAAAAATACACACAAGCATGTAGTGTAAATGTACTAACATTTCAATTACTAATGATATTAGTCAAGAAATCACGAATCTAATTTTCCAAATAGAAACTCATTGGAGGATAATTCGATCGTAATTCTTGAAATTGGTAGGCTCCAAGCAATTTATCCACAATCCGCAAACCCAGGGACAAGAACGAAATACATAAAACTTGAGGGACCAAAGGTAAAATTGCATCCACCCCCAACCAGACCCCTTCCGTATATGTACAAATCCACCGTCGAAGGTCCACCCGCGACCGCCATCGCCCTCCGCCGCAACCCTCGCCCTCTCCTCCGTCGCGACCTCCACCGTATTCGCCGTGACTTCCACCCTATACCCTGCCGCTACAACCTCCGTAGCTCTCAGAGGGTTTGGGTTCCTTGCGCTGCAAGCAAAGAGGAGAACCGGAGCTCCACGCAAATCCCGAATGGTATTGATTTCCATATCATCCATTTCATGTTTATGTAGGCAATTTTGTAGATTTCTTGGTTTTTCTTACGTATTTCGTAGCTTGCTGGATGTTGATGCATTGGTGATTAGGTTTTTAGGAGACATGGTTGTCTTGGTGACGTTGCTGGAAGGGTTTAGGGTGTGGGTTAGGGTTTCTGTTGAGGATCGGGAGCGGGAGTTGGTAGGAATCTCTCTGGGATTTGGCCAGGAGTTGGATTGTTAGTCAATTCATCATTCAGAAGAATTGTAAAAGCCACGTGGAAGAGGTGCGGAAGCGTGGGAGTAGTTGAGAGCAAGGCCCTAGATATCAATTTCCGTCATCATTTCGGCGACTTTCCGAAACTAGGGCCCCCATGTTTCGGTGGTTTCGATATTTCAGTCGAATTTCGATTTCGCTAGGATATCGATATTCGACAGAAATTCGATCGAATTTCCCTGAAATTTGAGGCCATGATTGAGAGAAAAATTGGGTTATGCTAACACAGGAGTTTGTAGAAGACACGGGGTGGTTGAAAAAGGGTGAGATATACTCCAATTCTATATCTAGTTGTTTGTTCTTGGTTCCTTTGGTTGTTAACTTGCATGCATATATTAACACATAAGCTTTAACATATATAGTTTCAACTGAAAACATGATACAACAAAAGCAAGCCACAATCAATCCACACCATGTTCAAATGGACGTTGGTACATACTACATTATTTGTTTCTCCCTTCTCCTCATTCCTTCTGCATGTAAGCATGGGTACCATATTGTCATCCTCTGGTCAACCATGCAGAGCATCATTCCGAGATGTTAGTTGAATTTGACAGTAGTTTTTTATTTTCAATACGAACTTTCTTCAATCATGATAATCAAAGGGTGTAGAAGTTGTTTGGAGGAGCTCATGATCTTGTTTTTGGTATTGAGATTTCTATTTGAAAAGAGAGAGGCATATACGAAGCCTAAACATGGCAAACGTGGTTTGATTCATGCAGAGGCATCGTTTCAGAATGTTAGTTGAATTTGATGATAGGCTTTTTTATTTCCAATTTGAAACATTCTTCAATCATCATAATGAACGAGCGTATAAGTTGTTTGGAGGAGCTCATGATCTTGTTTCTGGTATCGAGATTTCTTTTTGAAAAGAGAGAGACATATATGACGTCTAAACATGGTTGAAGTGGTTTGATTCATGCAGAGGCATCATTTCATGATGTTAGTTGAATTTGATGATAGTTTTTTTGTATTTCCAATTTTAATCTTTCTTCCATCATGAGTCAAAGGGTGTAGATGTTGTCTGGAGTATGGCTTAAAAAACGCACCTCGAGGCGCACGAAACGTACGCCTCGAGGTGAGGCGACCCCAAAATGGCTATGAACGATCGCCTCGACTGGCTTTCTAGAGGCGATCGCCTCAGTTGCTCGATGTGGTCGAGGTGGAGGCGAGGAGGTCATCGAGGCGGTTTTTGATTTTCTTAGTATTTTTTATGAAATCATTTATCCTATTGGCAATTTTAGGTGTTTATAAAGGTCTAGTTGTTTAGTATATAATTATACAAGATGTATGCTTAAATTTAGCCACTTTCGCGTTCATATTTACCATTGAACTTATCTAATTATGTCAGTAAACTCTTACCATTATACCCTTAAACATACGAATCCACAAATATCATAGAAAAATTACCCTTAAATTTATTTTTAAGGAGTGATCACATACCGAGCCATGTAATATACGTAGAATGATAAACATGATATAATTCAAGGGGAGTTGAGTTTATATACTACTCCCATACAAAAAGATCTATATATCCGAGTAAAAATAAAACCCTTATATTTTATTATAGTTTTTATAGGTAATTATCCTTATAAATTGAGACTTACGCCTCGACCGCCTCGAGGCTACTCCTCTGATGAAGCGTGAAACGGATAAATATGGCCTCATTTTCTATGTTTTATCCGCTATTTAGAGGCTAATTTTATTTACGTTTATTTGAGTCGTCGTAGTTTTATTTAAATAAAAGAGATCGCCTGTGATCTCAAATTAGTTTCAATTTAAATTTCAATTTAGTTAGTTAGAGTCAGTTAAAGATTTGAATTTATTTCAAATCAATTAGTTAGGCGGTTAGAGTCAAATTAGGATAAGTAGTTTGAATTTGAATTGGAATTCTATTTTTGTAATCTCATCCCTCCTATATAAAGGGATGACATGCTATTATTTTAGACATGTCAGAATATATGAAAACTTGAGATTTTATCTCTATCTCTCCCTCTGTCGTCTCTTTCTCCCTCCACGTGATCTTTGCGCTTCTTCCTCCTCGAATCTCGCGCAACCAGCGCGCCTCTTTTCTCAATCCCTCCTAATTCTTCTACCAAATAAATCCCACCGATAAAATCTATTTTCCGTCGTTGCCGATTTCAACGTTTGCATCAATTGGTATCAGAGCATGGCCTACATATCGTGCTTACGATCTGACGATCCGTCCAGACATTCGCGCCGACATGCGACGAAACACCATCATTCGTCGGAGCGGAAACGACGAGCCGAAGAAGCTTACAACAAGGAGGTGGACGCACTGCGTGATTTCCAGTCCAAATGTCAAGATTTCCAGTCCAAGTGTCGAGATATGATGGCTAATTTCGAGACTATGTGCGCCGCCCTATCAAAGTCTTCCACTACCAAAGCCGCTGTCCAGAATGTTGACGAAGAAAACCTCACCGTCGATGAGGATTTGCTTGCTGTCCAAGTCATTCCAGAAGGAAAAGACGTCAATTTGCTTGGTGCTCAAGTATTTTCAGACCTGCAAACGCCACCGAAATCGACTCCGGCACCATCCACGACCCCCTCGCAGGTCCCGCTCACCATTACCTCACCTCCAACCCTCATCCTAGCCTCGATGTCGACCCCACAACCAACCCCAGCCACAACCCCTGCACTCGCACCCCCAGCCACAGCCTCGTCGCCGCCACCACCCGTTCCCGCTGCCCCCGAAACTGAAACCCCAAACCCACCATCACCGCCTCTACTACCTCCACGCACCTCCCCCGCACTCCCAGAAAACCCCCGTCCTCATCAACCCTCCCGCTACACCCGTTGTATCTGCACTCCCGGCGCAACTCCCTGTGTCACCTCCACCCACATCCTTCCCCACTGCCCTTGCCGCCACAAGCCTTCCCATCTCTACCCGATACACTGCCCCCTGCGGCCCCCACCGGCCCGCCGCTGCAACCTTTACCCCAACCCTATCCCGCAACCCTACCGACACCCTCTGCACATCCCGCATCCGGCGCTGCAACCCGCGACTCGAAGCCACCACCGCCACCGTGTGCGCCTTACGCGCAGCTGCCGCCGGCACCGCTATGCTCCGCGACACCTCCGCCACCAACAAGCGCCACCCCGACCCCGCTACAGTCCCTCCACATCACCATATGTGCCGCAACTTCCTCAAACATGAGGTCCGCCTGCCCCCTTACAAGTAGTGCCACCGTTACCGAGCATGCAAAGAAAAAGAACCCTAACATGGGGATTTCTATCTACAGGAACCGAATCCCATGAAATTTGGGATTGGAAGTTAATTTGGAAAAATTGCAGGAACTTCCCTAGACCTAAAACCTTTGGTATAAAGGTTAAAATAAGTGGGAATGTAAGAGGAGACCATGTAAGTGAAGGGGTACGAAAATTGCAACCCACCCCCCGTTGCAACAATATTTAAAAGGGAGTGCTGAAGGAAAGAAATCTGGGTGGCCTCCTTATCCAATTAGGATTAGGATCATGGGTTTCACCTATTTAAAGGCCCCATGGCTTAATTCATTGGCCACATCTCCTCCTCTACTCTACTTGTGCTATTGCTTCGTTATGGGTTCTCCAATGGCGATGAGGCACGAAATGAAGATGCCCCACCAAATTTTCAAGCTCCACATCAACCGGACAAAATCTGCGTGGGCACCGGCATTTGCGCCACACCTGCTCTTCCGTCACGAAGTCAACGATTCTAACCATCGCCCTACGCACGATTGGATTCCGCCGTTTGCTCCACACCAGTTTTTCCAGGGGATGATCGAGAACGCTGATTTAAATTTATCAACCTCCAAGCCTGCAGATTCAACAATTCATCGGGAGATGAATTTTTAAACGGAGGAGAACTGATGCAGCGTGAAACGGATAAATAGGGCCTCATTTTCTATGTTTTATCCGCTATTTAGAGACTAATTTTATTTATGTTTATTTGAGTCATCGTAGTTTTATTTAAATAAAAGAGATCGCATGTGATCTCAAATTAGTTTCTATTTAAATTTCAATTTAGTTAGTTAGAGTCAGTTAAAGATTTGAATTTATTTCAAAGCAATTAGTTAGGCGGTTAGAGTCAAATTAGGATAAGTAGTTTGAATTTGAATTGGAATTGTATTTTTGTAATCTCATCCCTGCTATATAAAGGGATGACGGGTTATTGTTTTAGACAGGTCAGAATATATGAAAACTTGAGATTTTATCTCTATCTCTCCCTCTCTCGTCTCTTTCTCCCTCCACGCGATCTTCGTGCTTCTTCCTCCTCGAATGTCGCGCAACCGGCGCGCCTCTTTTCTCAATCCTTCCTAATTCTTCTACCAAATAAATCCCACCGATAAAATCTATTTTCCGTCGTCGCCGATTTCAACGTTTGCATCAGCCTCGCCTCGATTTCAGGGAAACCATCGCGTTCTGTTTTTAGTTTTATTTCAAACCTTGATCTAGAGGAGCTCATG